>CM077098.1:91451016-92011016 GCA_039513925.1 Platanthera zijinensis | reverse complement strand
ACATCCCACTCAATTGCGGGCGCAACCCGCTAAGAGTCAGTGCGCACGAACGAAGGCCGCTTAGAGTCAGCGAGCACGGCGATGCCTGTATCTATATGTATGTATGTATATATATATATATATATATGTATATATATATATATATATGTATATATATATATATATATATGTATATATATATATATATATGTATATATATATATATATATATGTATATATGTATATAGATATATATTGTTGAAGTCAAAATTTGACCTCAACGAAAGTTCGAAATCAAGGGTGTAGCCAATACCTACTTCTCCCAAGCTCCGACCTCTGACTGGGCGAGGGCAGCTTCTCCTTACCCGAGGCTAGCCCAAAGCTAGCCCAAACCTGGCCCTTGGTGCTTCTGGGTCCCACTCATCGAATATGGGGTTGTACACAATCCCCGCTCTTTTCGAGCTAGCCCTGCGCTTCAAAAGACACGTCCAACCCTTTATATTCGCTGAGCACGTGCTGCCCTGAAAATGAATCTTTTGGTGGGCCATCCCATATCTATATATGTGTTTGCTGATAGATGGTCACAAATCCATCCCTGCTAATGCCGCCCTGCGTCCGAGTCCCCGCACGGTCGCAAGATGTGCCCTGAACGTGCCGAGAAGCCGCTCTCGCAAAGCCTTCAAGATCGTATCGATGCGGCACTGGCGCGAGCCCGTGCCAACAGCGCCCTGGTAGCCCCGTGGCTGGCGAGAAGGGCGCCGGCCACTGAGCCCCCCCAGCTTACGAAAAAGATGAAGAAGAAGGCGAGGTCAGTCAAGCGAGACCTTTTACGCGAGAATCGGGGCTCGCCTACCTCGACCCCAAGCCGCGTGGAGAATCCTTCTCCTTTGTAGAAGGTATGTCTCTCCGACACGCTGACTATCGAGAACTGTGAATTGATGTAGAAAAAGAGAAATCTACGATTGATATCGTACTTCTCGCAGGAGGCGATTCCAGACGCCGGCACCGGGTCCCTGCTGGTACCCCTAGAGTCGGTGCCTCTCCTCCCAGATGATCCATCACGGGTCCCGGTGGACAATCCTCCGGCTTACCCTTCGAGAACCCCAAGTAACCTTTTACCTCCATTTTGTCCAATTTTTCATTCCAATCAACTTGCTCTTACTGCTCAATTGACTTCCCGCAGCGCCAGCTCCTGCCAGCCCGGGCCTCGCCACCCGGGTAAACGAGACCGTACTCGTCAACTAGGACACCTTGGTAGCTGATCTCGCCCTATCGGCGGGAGGAGTGGCCATCGAGTCCTCCGCGCCTTCATAGGGGTCTCCCTCCCGCGAGGGAGAACTTCTCCCCCACTCCTAGCCAGGACGAAACCGTCACGCGAAAGACATTCCGCCCGGGGCGAGGAAAGCTGCTCCACCTCCTCTTTGGAAAGGAAACTGAGGGGGAGCCCGGGTCTTCTCGCCTGCCGTCGATCGATGGCTCTCTTCATGCTGCAGGTACGCGAGAAATCACTACTTCCTCTACTTTCCCCTTATCATGACTGGGACTCTCTTTCTTTTTCCAGGGGGTGCGGAGCCCCGGGCGGGAGCCGATGAGGAGGAAGATGATGATGAAGAGGAAAGGGAAGACGTCGAGAGCTCCCCCACCCCTTATTCTGACGAGATGGAAGAGTTCCTAGACACTGCCGGGAATGGAAGGAAGCGGCGAAAGAGGGTGGCGGCGCTCTTATAAAAGCTCGCGTGGCAGGAGTGGGCCAACGCCTCCGCGGTGAAGGAAATCCGCGAGATGGTGGAGCAGCGAATGGAGCTCATCGAGCAGGACTACAACCACCTCCTGGGTGAGAGGGAGCAACAGGATACACTTACCGCCGAGACGTCCCCAGGGAGGTGTATTGCGCGGATTCGGGACCAAGCGCGCCTGATCAACCTTGGATGTACCGCCCTGACGTCCTACTTCAACTGCGAGTTCCTCCGAGGACGGGAAGGCGAGACCGGGGATGATGGTGCTAGGAACAATACTGAGCAATGATGTCTCGCCTCCCCCATCCCCCGGCCTACCCTTCCCATGGTGTACCCTTTCTTGAATTTGAACAATAACACTGCTGAACATTTATTATTATTTATTATGCGGCTCTCGCCTGGCGAGAGTCCCTCTTTCATTTCTATTTTGCTTTCTGCTTTCTGTTTCATGCTTTATTTTTGTTGTACTTGCGCGAACACTAGTGTCATGTCTGTTAATCACTATTTTATCTATAGGTCAGGGCCTCACCAAGGAGTTTTTCTCCCCCCACCCCCGTCGCTCATGTTGTCTTAAACGACCAAAGTGTGTCGGAGCAGAAAGAGAGGAGCTAACTCCTCGAGACTTGACGATCGTACCCCCGCCGACTTTTGAAAAAAACATCATTACCCCGATTTTCTATAAATAGGCCGGTCCACCTACCGCATTTATTTCTCAGATCTGAAACCTTTGCCCCCTCTAGCCGCTCTCGCGCCTTTCCGTGACCTCACTTTCTTTCGCCACTTTCTCTTGCTCTCGCCCACTTCCAAACAGTTCTCGTCTTGAACCTGTTAATTATGATGCGGGGCAAGAGCGAAGGCCATTCCAACTGCGTGCAAGCCTTCCTAAAGCACAAGTTTCCTCCATGCCGTCTGACCCTAGACAAATACCAACTGATAACCACCAACTTCATCCCCGCCGGATTCACCGCGAGAAACCCGGGCAACGACAACAGGGTCAATCTCACGCGAGTGGGGGAGCTCGCCATCCCCTAGAGCATTTTGAGGCGGGCTTCCGCCTACCCCTCTGGCATGAGATGCGCCAAGCCCTCCGATGCTACGGGGTGGTTCCCGCACAACAAGATCCCAACTCGGTCTCCATCCTGATGGCGTTCATCTGCTATATGAGAGCCGAGCAGATAGAGTTCAGCCTGCCCATCTTCCAGAATCTCTTCACCTTCCGGGCCAAGAGCGGCGGGGTGGTCTTCTTCTCGGGGCAGCTGCTCAAGACCTGCGACCTCACTAACAAAAACCATCACTAGAGCGAGAAGTTTGTCTACATCTCAGGAGACTTTGGAAACGTTCCTCTCGCACCCGTCCAGTATGACGACGCCGCCTACAAGCCGCCCACCCTTGGGTCGCGCGAGAGCGCCATCCTGAAGTTCTTTGGGACCAAGGACTTCGACATACAGTTCCTCAGGCGGGACATCGAATCCCTCCTTCCCGTGCCTCCCAGCGAAGGTATGATCTCATCTTTGGCATGCAATTCTATACCTTAAGACGTAGAGCTAAACACTGTTGATCTCGTAGGAGAGCGAGAAATCCTTCTACACCAGCCGTTCGACGTAACCAGGGCTGCAATCGACCCCTTGGCCCTCGCGAAATCTGTAGCTCTCAACTGCCGAGATGAGCCGGCTCCTCCCTCCAAGTCCGGTGCCAGGAAGAGATAACCCAGCAACTTCTCCCTCGCCCCTCTTAAAAGACCAAAGCCAATCGCCACGGAAAAGGATAAGTCCGTGACGGCCTCTCCCGCTCGATCTCTCGCCGAGGGCCGATCCTTCGTCGAAAGCCTATTGATAACTGGCGAGGCGGCTTATACTGCTGAGACTGCCGCCAGGGCTCCTTCCGAGAACTTGCCAGCCACAGACGGAGCTGGTGATGAGAGGGAGGCCGCCGATGCTTCCGTTCAGGCCCCGCCCAAGCAGATGCCAAAAGGGCATCAGAACTTCGGCCTTGGCGAGAAGTTCCTAAATGGGGAAGGGAAACCCTTGCTCAAGTGGGATCCCGAGGCCAACCGGGTGTAACGACTCCGTCCATTAAATAACATATAATAGAAGGTCCGGTTGTGGCCCCACACTATATGCCACAAACAGGCGGCCAGGTTACAGGTTAATACCAAAACATAATTGTGTCCTAATACAGAGCATACTAGCGGAAGATTTTAATGTTAAACTTGAACTCAACAGCCACGAATGTCCACTATATATAAACAACCACATTTATATATATCCCCAAAGGAATGTACAACAAATACATAAAAGTTTTGCTTTAAGGCCTTACAGTTAAACTTTACAAGTGTGGATTACAAACATCGGCGCGCAGGCCGGCCACACTTGAACAACACATTGTTCTTCGCTCAGCCTTCGAGGGCCAGCAGCAGTAGCTACAGCAGCAGGGGCTTCAGCGCGCTATTCCCGCTCGACTCTCCAGCACTTGCACGAGGACATCCCACCATGATGATGGCAAATAAGGCAACAGTCAGCATTCAACTGACCAATTTATAACGACCCTACCCCTTTTCCCGAGGCAGTGGTATTCCTTCCCTGTAGGCATAGCATTTCACAAGCAGATATAACACACAATGTGCACTCACGCACAATCAATATATCACAAACATTGGCCACGCGGCCCGACGATCCGTGCACTCAGGGCACATTCTTGGTGTACCGGAAAACCAAGGTCCCACCACCGTTCAAGGTCCAAAACCCAACGGTAAAGTTTGAGCATTCTGCTCCGCAACATATAGCCGGAGACTTTAGTCTTAATGGCGCGCAGGCCTAAGACTCTCATTATGTGAACCTGACGAATGCGAATATCCCAAGCACTCATGTCAAACAACCATAACGCGGATACAGTTCAGCCCTTGCCCGTTGCTCAAATCTCCAATTCAATGTCTAGACTGACGCGGGTAGGCATCCCCTTGTCCGTTCGGCACGAAGCCTTCTAAGAGCTCGCAGCTCACAAAAGCCATACTGTCCACCAAGGACAGGCTTCACAATCCAAAAAGTGGAGCTAGTGTCAGCATTTCTAACGGTCGCTTGGCGGGTTCAGCAAAAAGTCTCTTTCTGCATCCAAACTCCACCCAAACCCTACAGCATCCTGCAGTGCCAGACAACTGGTCTTTGCATCGCACACAACACAAGAATTACGAGGGTATTTTCCTGGAATCCCATTCCAGTACTTTCTGTTACTCCACTTCACAGGAACAACCCACCGACTCCATAAACTACTCATTTAAACGCAGAGTCTTCTCCGGTGTGCAAAATGAACCATCACCAATCCAGACCAACCTGTCCAGATGGGCTTCACACAACATGCTTATTCCGTACTACATATTTTCGGATCTATATGAAAGATGAGGTGGGGATTTCAAGAATTAACCCAAAGGAAATACCTCAAGAATCTACCCTTTGGTGGGGGAAATCCATGCACATGCCAAAAGAAGGACTTCACATGTCCAAGAAGGAAGATCGTTACCCTTGACGATCTTTTTGGAGCCATGGAAAACTAGCCGGATGAAAATCACTGTAACAGCCTTGCCTCCACGGATCTGGAATCGGCTTGCAATTCGGGGCTCTAAAGCTCCACCGGCGGCCGGATTCCACCTCCTCCTCCTTCCTTGCTCTCCCCACTCTCTAAACCTTTATAAAGAGAAAGGCCAAAGATAAATGAGAGTTTATCCCTCAACTCTCGGCCTTCAAACATCAGGGAGTGTCCTTGACCAATGGATCCTCTTTGAAGGGAATGAAGGGCCACAAATCGCCCTGAAATCACTTTCTTGGGCTGAGACACAGCTTGTAACATGCCAGTGTCACAGGCCATGTGCCTTAAGAGGAAAAGAAACTGACTTGATCCGAATAGGACATGGCCCTGTGACAAGCCCGTGTCACAAACCGTGTGCCCTAACACGGCTTCGAACATGCCCGTGTCCAGCCCGTGTTCATCAGTCCTCACATACCTGGCCACACACAGAGAAGGACACGGTCTTTGACACGCTCATGTCACAGGCTGTGTGCCCAAATTGACTTGCCTCTCGAGTATCGTCGAGTGCATTTCATCGAGTGCATTTCATCGAGTGCATTTCATCGAGTGCATTTCGTCGACCCATAGTAGGACATGGCCCTAGACACACCTATGTCACAGGTCGTGTGTCCTCTCGAGAATCGTCGAGTGCAGTTCATCGAGTGCATTTCATCGAACTCACGAAAATACGCCGAACTACGCAAGACACGGCCCTGGACACGCCCATGTCACATGCTGTGTGCCACACTCGACAACAAAGAGCATGACACAGCTTTGGACACGCCCTTGTCCCTGACCGTGTTGCTAACACAGAGCAGGGCAGAGCCATGGACACGCCCGTGTCCCAGGTCGAGTTGCTATGCTAGCGCTCATACCCGAGATTTAGGGAGTTACAATCCTCCCCTTCTTACAAAAAATTTCGTCCCGAAATTTGCATACAGTAAGGAAACAGCAATCAAGATGTTATAACAGAACTTTTGTTTAACAAAATGTGTTACAACATGTTATGTACTGTACAACAGTTTAGACAAACAATTTGGGAAATTCAGCATGCATGATTTGCTCTCGCTAACATGTTAGCTCCTCACGGCCATAGTTGTCCCATCGGACCTTGACCATCCCGATTTTCTTGTTCCATAACTGTTTATCGGCTTAATCCTTGATCCGAATGGCTTAACCTTCGTCGTTAGCCCAAATTTGACCAGGTACATGATCATTCACAATCACTTGAGCTGGATCCTTTACGGCTTTGTGAAGCACTGATATGTAGAACACATCATGCAATCCACTCAATTCTGCTGAAAGAGCTAGCCGATAGGCAGCTTCCCTAATTCGCACCACCACTTCAAATGGACCCAGATATCTCGGACTTAACTTTTTCAAGCGCCGAATCCTGGACACGCCTTTGAAGGGCTTGATTTTCAAATATACTCAATCGCCCACCGCAAACTCCACGTTTCGATGCTTGGCGTTGTAGTAATTTGCTTGTCTATCTTGGGCTATCAGTAACCTCTCCTGAATAGAGTGTATCATCGAATAAGCTTCTTCGACTTCCTTACGCTTATATAATTTAGATTCGGCTGTTTCCACCAAAGCTAATGGTGTACGACATTTCCGACCATACAAAGCTTCAAACTGTGCCATACTTATGCTCGCTTGGTAGCTATTATTATAGACAAATTCTACCATATAGAGATGATCTTCCCACCTCTTACCAAAGTCTAGGGCGTACATTCATAGCATGTCCTTCATCGTTCTATTGGTCCTCTCAGTCTGGCCATCAGTTTGGGGATGAAAGGCCGTACTGAACGTTAACTTTGTTCCCAATAATTGATGGATTAGCCTCCAATCATTCAATGTGAATCACCCATCACGGTCACTTACGATACTATATGGAACACCGCGCAATCGTACGACTTGCTCAATATAAAGTTTCGCCAAGATTTCTACTGAATCGTCCCTCTTGTTTGGAAGGAAATGAGCCACTTTAGTCAACCGGTCTACGATCACCCAAACCGAATCATTACCGCATTGAGATCTCGGCAAACCGTGCACGAAATCCATCGAAATATCATCAAACTTCCATTCTGGAATAGGTAATGACTTCAAGAAACCTTCGGGCTTCTGGCATTCTGCTTTTAGCAAGGCACATATTTGGCATTTAGCTACATAATGTGTTATGCCTTTCTTTAACCCTGACCACCAGAATAACTTTTTCATGTCTTTGTACATCTTTGTGCTCCCTGGGTGAATTGAGTATTTTGTAAAGTGAGCCTCATACATCAATTCTTCTCTTAGCTTACCCATACTTGGGACGCACAAACGACCCTCTTTCCGTAAAAGGCCGTCATCCTAGAAGAATTGGTCATTTGACCCCTCCACTGCATAGCGTTGAAGACTTTCATCAAGTTTCGTTGCTCGCCGAACCCTATCTGCAAGATCATATTGTATCTCCATCCAGTTCAAGCATGCATTTGCTGTGGAATTCTTGTTAACACAAGAAATCTCTAACGCTTCTGTTGGGTACATTGGAAAATTTGTACCAAATTTGGAGAAGCCACAACTTAGTCAATGGTATGCATCAATTTGTATTTGATAGAAGTTTGAGTTTCATTATGCAGGTTTAAGAATTTGAAGTAAATTTTCTAAGTACAAGTGTCGACACTTGTGAAGAAACTGTGTCGACACTCAGAGAACTTGTGTCGACACTCAGGCAAGCTGTGTTGACACACTGGCAAAATGTGTCGACACTTATGAAGAAGTTGTGTCGACACCCAGAAGTTGTGTTGACACTTATGAAGAAGTTGTGTCAACACTCAAAGCTATGTCGACACCCAAAGAAGCAGCAGTGTCGACATCCAGAATTGTGTCAACATCTGAAGAAGGATCTGTGTCGACACTTAAAACTGAAGCTGTGTCGACACTTAGAAGATATGTCGACACCTGAAGCAATTGTGTCGACACACAGGACTTGTGTCGACACACAAACTCTCAAAAGGCTGTGTCGAGTTCAGAAGTAATTGTGTCGACACACAGGACTTGTGTCGACACACACTCAACGCCATTTGACAAACACTCAATGCTAACTGTCTGTAACAGAAATGTCGAGACAAGAAGCTGCTGTGTTGACACACAGGACTTGTGTCGACACATACAACAAAAGCAGTGTCGAGAAGCAGAAGTATGACTGTGTCGACACTTGGAGTAATTATGTCGACACCATGAAGACTTGTGTCGACACTTAGTTTATATATGTCGACACATGTGAAGCAGTCTGCTGAGTGTTGTCTGCTGAGTTGAAAAGACATTGAAGAACCTGGTGACGTGACTGGTGACTTGACAGCTGTCATAACTAGCCGGTCTGACATCACTGTAAGAACTGTCAGAAGTTTGTTATGAACCGGATAAGCTGGTAACAATGGAGCAAGCTTTATATAAGAGACAGATCGGAATCAACTTCAACATCAATAAGAAGAATTCTGACAGATCAAGGGCTGTCTGCAAGAAAGATTCAGAGTTCAATCTGAATTTACAGAAGAAGCTGACTGAGGATCAACTTCAACATCAAGAGAAGATCCACCTTATTTTGTTCTAATCAATCAAGAAGCTTTGAAAAGTTAAGTTAGGTTGGATCTAAAGGATCAGTCTATACAAGAATTGTCAAGAAGGCTACATCAACAGAGAAATCTTGTTGGTGAAGTTTTCAGTTACTCTTTACTCACAAATTCTTGTAGGATCTATTGTTAGATCTGAGATTGTAAGCCTAAAATTATAAAGGCGGAGGTAGGGCTGTGTGCCTGAAGTAATACTTATGGTAAGTCTGAGTTGTAAGCCTAATTATAAAGGCTGAGGTAGGGCTGAGGCCTAAGGTAGGATTCTGGAGAGGAATCTTAAGTAGGACTTGTGTTAAGTTTGAGGTGTAGGAACCATCTTGGGTTCTGAGATTGTAAGATCTGCTAATCCGAGCCAGTGGAAGGAAGTTAGGCTGAATCCAGTTATCTACTGGATAGGCGAAGGGGGGAAAGTGGATGTACCCATATCTTGGGGAACCACTATAAATCTGGTGTTTGCTGTGATGTGTTTAATTTCTGTAGATTGATTAATCTGTGCTGAAAGAAGTCTTATAACTGTTTGCTTAAAAATTAAATAGACACAAAAAGATTAGAACCTATTCACCCCCCCCCCCCTCTAGGTGTTTAGGCTCTTGAAATAAAGTCTTTCAAGTGGTATCAGAGAGAGGTTCCTCAAAATTTGACCTAACAGTTAGAGGATTTCTCCAAGGCAAATAATAGATAACAAGAATGAGTTCAAGTGAAAATCAAAAGGAATTTGGATCTATGAAATTGCCCATATGCAGGAAAGAATCTTTTGGCATTTGGAAAGAAAGGGTCAGGCTATTTATGGAAGCATCTGATCCAAGAATTTATATCACAGTACAGGAAGGAGTATTGAAGTAGAAGAAGGAGTTCCTGAAACAAGTACATCAGATAGTGACACATCTGATGAAGACTTTGCTGCATTAATAAGACAATTCCAAAGGTTCATGAAGAAAAAGAAATGGAGAACCAGACCTTCATCAACATCCTATTCCAAGGATGAATACTACAAGAAGAAGAAAACACCTAAGGAGGACAGGTATGCTTCTAAACCTGGTAAACAATCTAATTCTAAGATTGTGCGTTATTGCTGCAATAGGTCTGGGCATGTCATAGCTGACTGTCCTGACAAAAGAAAGGAGTCAAAGAACAAGAAGAAGCAGCTGGTCAAAGGCAAGAAGGAGAATTCTCTAGTGGCTCAGAAGGAGAAGAGTTGGACAGATTCTTCATCTTCAGAATCTGGATAAGAAGAGGCAGAAGCATATGTTGGACTCTTCTCAACTAAAGAGGATTCTAGGGAACTAGAATTCCTACAGATGCTGGACTCCATAAATGGAGTGGAAGAATATTGCTGTAAAGGGTTGATGGCTCAATCTGAAAAAGAATAGTGTTAGGATCAGCCTGGACCAAGTAAGGTAAACAATTCTTCCCCAGTCTCAGATTACTTTACTGGATCAAAAATTGAATGAGGTTGCCAAATTGAAGAACATTACAGTTATTCAGATGGGCACAATCTCATTCAAAGAGAATCATATCAAGAAACTGGAGGTAAAACTCCAACAGAGAGAGAGCTAGTGGCTAAATTCTCCAAGCCAAAATCAGTCTTACCCTTGATAGATAATTTTGTTTCACATAAAGGGAAGACTTCTCTAGGATTTAAGGGATGAACTAGGGCTACCAATTCTCATAGAAAAGGTAAAGCCCCAGTTTAGCCTCTAGCTGATAATCCCCCTATTTTCTTTAAGAAGGTAGTGAATCCTACTAATAGGTATGATCATGACATTACACATGGTCACTATGAGCATGAAAATTTCAGGAGCAAGGGTGCAAATGTCAATAGAGAAATCTATAGGCATGCCCATCATATTCAAGAGTACTTGAAGAATGTTATTCCAGCACCAACACTTTATAAGTCTACTGACAACAAAGTAAGAAAACCTGTATCTAAGAAAAGGTATAATAGGTTTGAGTGTTGGTGTTGTGGCAAGGTGGACCACTTTGCCATTGATTGCTGGTTTAACTCAAGTGTTAAAACCAAAAGTAGGATTCCTGTTAGATCAGTTACAGGATTTCAAACTAACAAGGACCTAGGACCCACTAACAAGTTGGGTTCTAAGGGTAAGTGATTCTTTATTTGTTGCAGGTGAATCCAAGTGACCATACCCCTATATGTTACTTGGATAGTGGCTGTTCCAGACACATGACTGGAATAAGGAGAATGTTGAGGTACTATGTGCCCATAAATAATGGACCAAAAGTTATCTTTGGTGGATCAAAAAATGGAATCATCAAAGGATTTGGTAACTGTTGGGTACATTGGAAAATGTGTACCTTATTTGAAGAAGCCCAACTTAGCTCAATGATATACATCAAGGTGTATTTGATGTTGTTTTGAGTTGACATGTGCAGGTGAAGAAGTATTAAATAATGTAGAAAAATATTCTAAGTCCACATGTCGACACCTGAAGAAATTGTGTCGACACTTCAGAATATTTGTGTCGACACTTCAGAATATCAGTGTCGACACAGAGAAAGATAGTCGACCACATTTATGTCGACACTGGGAAGCAGTGTCGACACATAAAGAAAATCGTCGACTTCAACTATCTCGACACTGGGAAGCAGTGTCGACACATAAAGAAAATCGTCGACCTCAACACTGGGAAGCAGTGTCGACACCGTGAAAGATAGTCGACCAGAGAAAGTTAGTCGACACCGTGAAAGATAGTCGACCAGAGAAAGTTAGTCGACTAGTGAAAGATAGTCGACCAGAGAAAGATAGTCGACTCACAGAAGAAGATAGTCGACCACAACTGTGTCGACACTGGGTGGATGTGTCGACACCTTGAGATTGAGTCGACACATATTGGCAGAAGTCGACTATGCTTGTGTCGACACCAGAAGACTGAGTCGACACATTTTGGCAGAATTGAAGATTGATGTGTCGACACCTGAAGGCTGAGTCGACACATACTGAGTTCTGAATCTACAACAACTGTGTCGACACACAGGACTTGTGTCGACACACTACAGAGTCTAGACCAAGTTATTTTCTGATAAAGCTGTGTCGACTTAAAGGCAACTTAGTCGACATCATCAAAGACTGTGTCGACACCAAAGTCACTTATGTCGACACAGATAGACAGATTGGTCTCGACACTTTCTAACAGACTGTCTCGACATTTTGCTATCCAAGGCTAAGGTACAGGAACTGTTTGAAGACTTGACAGCTGTGGGTTGCCACCGTTTAACTGAAGCTGTCAGACCTGTTAGAAAACAGTTAGAAACCGGATCAGCCGGTTACCATGAAGAAAGTCTATAAATAGACACATTCAGAAGGAATTAGATATGCAGCTAAGCTAAGAAAAATAATAGAAGAAGATCTAAGAAGAAGAAACAGAAGGATTACGATCCTGTTGAAGTTTCAATTCAAGAAAGTGAAAAAGAAGATCTTCATCAGAAGGTCTAAGAAGAAGAAGTCTGAAGTATCAGTAAAGGTGTTGGATAGAGGGAGATCCAGTCATCTTGAAGAAGAAGAAGGAAGCCATCAGTGGTTTCACAAGAAGCTGTTTGGAAATCAACTCAGCTAAGTTCAGATTCAAGAAGCTTTGAAGAAAGCTCAGATTCAGTTGATTTCATCAGCTGATCAAGAAGTGTCTTGTCCTCTTCTCTCTCAACAAAGGCAAGACATCAAAATATCTTTTTCTAAATTTTTGTAGGATCTGTTTACACAGATCTGAGTTGTAAGCCTGTGTTATAAAGGCTGAGTGTAGGAGAGGTGATCTCTGAGTGGTAGGGCTATTTGCCTGAGTGTAGGAGAAGATTATTCTCTGAGTGGTAGGCCTTGAGGCAAGGCTGAGGTAGGGCTGTTGAGCCTGAGTTGTAGGAACCTATCCTGGTTCTGAGCTGTAGGATCTGAGTATAGTGGAAGTTTGGCTGAATCTAGCATATTGCTAGATAGGTGAAGGGGGAAAGTGGATGTACCCAGACCTTGGGGAACCACTATAAAATATTGTGCAATCTGTGATGCTAAGTTGTCTGTGAATGCTGTGCTAGATGTTTTAAATTGTAATTGAATTCTGCCTAGATTTATAGACAAGAAATTAGAACCTATTCACCCCCCTCTAGGTGTTTAGGTTGTCTTAAAAGTAAAACTATCAAGTGGTATCAGAGGGAGGTTCCTCAAAAAGGACTTAACAGTCTGAGGTAGATCTGATAGGCAGAATCAAGATTCAAAAAGATGGGTTCTGGTGAGAATCATAAGGAGCTAGGGTCTATGAAATTACCCATATGCAAGAAAGAAATTTTTGGAATTTGGAAAGAAAGAGTCAGATTGTTTATGGAGGCATCTGACCCAAGGATTTACATCACAGTACAGGAAGGCCCCTTCATACCAATGAAGGTATCAGTTCTTGATGCAAATATCCAAACTCCAAAGAGTTATTCAGAGATGACCAAGGATGAAATCATCTTGGCAACCATGGATAAAAGAGCTCGGAACATTATTGTTAGTGCCATAGATGATTCAATATTTCAGAATCTGATTCACTGCAAGTCCTCCAAAGAGATGTGGGACACATTGATTGTCTACATGGAGGGATCTGAAGAAGTAAGGCAGGACAGGAAGTCTATGCTCAATCAGGAGTATGAAAGTTTTAGACAAGGAAAATCTGATAGCATAACTGAGTGCTACAAGAAATTCTATAGAATTGTGAATAAGCTTATGTCCTATGGAAGAGTCTTCAGTACTTATGAACTGAATGACAAATTCTTGAGATCCTTAACAAAGGATTGGGACACAAAGATCTGTGCCATAAGAGAAGTGGCTAAATTGGCAGAGATATCTCCTCCCACCTTGTTTGGAAAGTTGCTATCCTATGAAATGCAACTTATGGTGAGGAAGGAGGAAAAGAATTCAAGAGGAGAGCATAGAGAAAAGACTGTGGCATTCAATGCAGAAGCCACTAGAAAGAATAGGAGGAAATCACCATCTCCTCCTAAGGAAGTTGCAGAAGATAGTTCTGAAAATTCAGATAAGGGTTCAGAAAGCTGTGATTCAGATGCAGACTTTGCTGCATTCACAAGGCAATTCCAGAGGTTCTTGAAAAAGAAGCAATGGAAGTCTAGGCCTTCCACATCACAGCAAGTTGATGACTATTATCAGAAGAAAAGGTCATCAAGGAAAGAGAAGAGCAGATCAAAGCCCAGCAAAGCCACTACTTCAAAGATTGTCTGCTATTGTTGCAATAGGGCTGGACATGTAGTGGCTGACTGTCCTGATAAGAGAAAGGAATCTTCAGACAAAAAGAAGACTTATCAGAAAGGCAAGAAGGAGAAATCCTTTGTTGCAAAAAAAGATAAGAGTCTAATAGACCAGTCAACTTCAGAGTCAGAATCTGAAGCTGAAGCATATATTGGACTATATGCTGCATCTGAAGAAGAGGAGTTTCTGCAGTTGCTAGACTCCATCAATGAACAAAAGGATCATCAGTGTATGGGGCTGATGGCAGGATCAGAAGAGGACATATGCCAGAATCAGTCTGGTCATAATAAGGTACAATGTCCTTCTATTACATCTGTTTGTTGTACAAGTGAAGAATCAGCTACATCTGCATCAAGAGATGTAGATGCATCTGAATCTGAAGGTGATGTCTATCAATTGATAGACAAGTATGGGGACCTGTTGGAGGCTCTTAAGAAAAGCAAGAACCTGGTTAAATCTCAGGCTCAGGAAATTGCTGAACTAAGGGTTGCTACAACTGAGTTAGAGAAAGTTATTGATCAAAACTTAAATGAAATAGCCAAGCTGAAGAATATAACTATTATTCAGATGGGCACAATTAATTATACTAATGATCAAGTGAAGAGTCTGGAGGCCAGACTTAGAATTGAAAGGGATTTAGTGGCTAGTTACTCTAAGCCAAAATCTATCTTACCCTTGATAGATGAATTTGTCACTCAAAAGGGTAAGGCTGGATTAGGATTTAAAGGTAACTCCAGGGCTGGCAGATTCAAGAGGAAAGACAAAGCTTCTGTTCAGCCACTAAACTTTTCAGTCCCCATAAAGTTTAGTAAGGTGGAAGTGCCTTCTAACAAATATGATCATGAAAATATTCAAGGTCATAATAAGACTAATGTTCTGAAGAACAAGGGTGTAAATGCAAGCAGGCCTACCTATGATCATAAACCCAATGGTTTTAAGAAATCAGCAGGTGAAGTTGCTGCAGCACCAGCAATGAACAGAAATTCTTCTGACAAGGATGTATCTAGATCTAGATACAATAAGTTTGAATATTGGTGCTGTGGCAAGAGAGGCCATTTTGCATTAGACTGCTGGTATAACACAAGTGTTATAAAGAACAAAAGTCTACCTGTTAGAAGAGGTTATGGTAGCTTTATTAATGCTAACCTGAACCAAGGACCCAAGACTTACTTGGGTTCTAAGGGTAAGTAATTCTGTGTTGCAGGTGAATCCAAGTAACCATGCCCCTATATGGTACTTGGATAGTGGTTATTCCAGGCACATGACTGGAACAAAGGGGCTGTTGAAGCAGTATTCATCTGTCAAAGATGGACCTAAAGTGATCTTTGGTGGATCTGAAAAAGGAGTCATCAAATGGTTTGGTAACATTTCTTCTAACCTAATTACTATCACTCAAGTGGCTTATGTAAAAGGTTTGAAACATAATCTAATAAGTATAAGCCAGCTAAGTGATTTAGGATATGACATTTCATTTGTTAAAGATGGATGTCATATCAAGAGGTCAAGTGATCAAAAGATCATATTGACTGGGTATAGGAAGAGAAATGTATATTGTCTTAATTTTGAATGTGAGAATAAGGCTTCTCCCATCTGTCTTGTAGCTGATGACAATGCTTCTCATTGTGTTAAGTGGCACAAGAGATTGGCTCATCTAAACTACAAGATAATTGGCCAACTCTTTAGCAAAGAGTTAGTGAGGAATGGACCTCAAATTAAGTGTATAAAGGAAGGGATATGCTCAGCTTGTCAAAAGGGCAAGCAGACAAAATCCTCCTTTCAAAGCCTTGAAAACAAGGATTCTGTGAGGTGCTTATACCTCTTGCATATGGATTTTTTTGGTCCTATGCCAGTTCATAGTCTAGGTAGGAAGGTCTACACTTTTGTGGTTGTAGATGACTATTCTAGATTTACATGGGTGTTCTTTCTGAGACAAAAATCTGAAACCCCAAGTGTATTACTTAATTTTGTAAAGCAAATTCAGAATGAACTGAATAGTAAAGTGGTCAAAATCAGAAGTGACCATGGTACTGAGTTTCAATCTGAAAGCATAACAAACTTGTGTAAAGACTTTGGGATTTTCCAAGAGTTCTCCTCACCTAGAACACCTCAGCAAAATGGAATTGCTGAAAGAAAGAATAGAACATTAATTGAAGCTGGTAGAACTCTATTGAGTGACACCTCTCTCCCAGAATATTTTTGGGCTGAGGCAGTTAACACTGCTTGTCATGTAATCAATAGGGCTACTATCACCAAAAGCCACAAAATGACTCCCTATGAGATTGTGAAAGGCAGAAAACCAAATCTATCTTACTTTAGGATCTTTGGTTGCACGTGTTATATACTTAACAATGGCAAGTCATATTTGACTAAGTTTGCTGCCAAATCCCAGGATGAGATATTTGTTGGGTACAGCACAAATAGTAAGGCCTATAGAGTCTTCAACTTGACTACTCAAGTTGTTGAAGAATCTGTGCATGTTGTGTTTGATGAAACAAGATTAATCAACTGTGAGTTGTCTTGTAGATCAAATGACTCAACATGTATAAGCAAAAGTATGGACAAGCTTTCCATTACTGAAGTATCAAAGGAAGATGGGGCATTGGAAAATGAAGGCTTCAGTCCAGGGGGAGAACAAGACACTATAGAAGCTGATGAAAATCAAGAGAATCAGTTAAATGAAGGAGCTGAAGATGTTCAACTAGAAGGAAATCTTCCTCCAGCTACAAGACATTTAAGAGATCATCCATCTGATCAGATAATAGGTGATCCAAGACAAGGGGTGCAAACTAGAAGCAGAAATCAAAACACAGTTCTACATTCAAGTTTCCTGTCACAAATGGAGCCTAAGAAGTTTGAAGAAGCTATCCAAGACCAGCACTGGATTGATGCTATGCAAGAGGAGCTGAATCAATTCAGAAGGTGCAATGTCTGGGAGCTTGTTCCTAAACCAAGAGGCCACAACATAATTGGCACAAAATGGATCTATAGGAACAAGCTAGATGAAAGTGGAATAATAGTAAAGAATAAAGCAAGATTGGTTGCAAAAGGATACAGGCAGGAAGAAGGGATTGACTTTGATCAAACCTTTGCTCCAGTAGCAAGGCTGGAGGCAATCAGAATATTCCTTGCCTATGCAGCCTATCAAGACTTCAAAGTATACCAGATGGATGTGAAGTCAGCGTTTCTGAATGGTGATCTTAAAGAAGAAGTATATGTAGAGCAGCCATCAGGTTTTGTAGATCCTCTTAAACCTGATTTTGTTTATAAGCTTAGAAAAGCTCTGTATGGGTTAAAGCAAGCCCCAAGGGCTTGGTATGAAACTCTGTCTACTTTCCTTATTGAGAATAAATTCTCAAGAGGAAAAATTGACAAAACTCTATTCCTTAGGGAATCCAAAGGCAAGATCATCTTAGTTCAGATCTATGTTGATGACATAATCTTTGGATCTACTGAAAACAACCTTTGTAAAAAGTTTGCCAAACTTATGCAAGGGAAGTTTGAGATGAGCAGTATGGGGGAACTGAAATTCTTCTTGGGACTCCAAGTAAGACAGACTGATGATGGCTTGTCCATATCCCAGTCTAAGTTCACCAAAGAATTGATTAAGAAATATGGTATGGAGTCATCCTCCACCATGAGAACTCCTATGGGAACAAGTATGCCTATATGCAAAGATGATGCAGGTAAACCTGTTGATGAGACTTTGTATAGAGGAATAGTTGGCTCACTACTATATCTCACTGCTAGTAGACCAGATATTATGTATGCTACATGTGTCTGTGCTAGGTACCAAGCCTGCCCTAAATAATCTCATTATACTGCAGTTAAAAGGATTCTGAGATATCTTAAGGGCACACCTAATCTAGGCCTTTGGTACCCTAGGAATAGAGATTTTCAACTAACAGGCTATTCAGATGCAGATTTTGCAGGATGTAGAGAGGATAGGAAGAGTACTACAGGTACTTGTCAATTCCTGGGAGGAAGACTAATATCATGGAGTAGTAAGAAGCAGACTAGTGTGGCAATTTCCACAGTTGAGTCAGAGTATGTTGCTGCTGGAAGCTGCTGTGCACAGCTATTATGGATGCAGCATCAGCTAAAGGATTATGGTATTCAAGTAAGTAGAACACCTCTTTTGTGTGATTCTAAGAGTGCAATTTCTATTGCTAATAATCCTGTTTCTCATAGTAGAACTAAGCATATAGAAATAAAATACCATTTTCTTAGAGAACATGTAGAAAAAGAAGACATCTCATTGGAATTTGTGAAAACAGATTATCAAATAGCAGATGTGTTTACTAAGCCCCTAGATGAGACAAAATTCAATAAATTCAAAATTGAATTAGGTATGTTAACCATTGATTAGTGTAATCACAAAATCATCAACAAAAAAGTTGAAGTGGTAACAAGACATTCAAGTGATATTAAGACACATTGAAGTAGTATAAAGTACTTTGTTGTACCTATAAGTTGTGATGAACAAACAGAAATTGGCTAAGTAAGATGGTGTCGACACATTCAGTAATAATGTGTCGACTCAGGGTAGTAATGTCGACAAGTCAGAGATATTGTGTCGGCACAGAAAATATGTGTCGACACTTAAGAATCTTATTGTCGACTTATCCAGGAATGTAGTGTCGACTTCACCAGGATAGTGGTGTCGACACTTATAGATTTTGTGTCGACACTTATACTAAGAGTCGACACAGAATTTCTGATGCTCTACTATATATCTCTGGTGTCGACATAACCGCAAATTGGTGTCGACACATAGTAGACGAACTTGTAGTCGAGACAATAGAAGCTTGTGTCGACACAATCCATCTGTGTCGACACTTATAGTCTGTTTTTGGCGACTTTCGATCTTCTTTAAACAGAAGGTATAAATAGGTCAAAAACTCATTCTGTCGACACGCTTCCAAGGTTTTCGAAACCCTGTGTCGACATTCTCCCTCTCTCTCTCTCTTTCTCTCATCTTTCAAGCTTTCTCGACTGATCAATGGCGCCGAAGATTGAAGACAATGTGAATGAAGGATATGAGTTGGTGCGCCAGGCCTTTGCAGCTGCCCCTCCAGATGTTCTTGGGGTTATCTCTCTCCTCTCCGACTCAGGTTTAGAATTTCTGGTCTCCGAACCATCAAAGATATGGAAGAAGGAGGTGCACGAGTTCTTTATCTCTACATCTGTAAACTCTGAAAGTCATGAGATAAAATCCACAGTTCATGGGTCACCTGTGGAGATTACACCAAGAAAGTTAAGAACAATTCTGCAATTACCTACAATTGAGAATGAAGAGGATGTCGCTGCTTCTAAATCTAGGGAGGCTCTTCAATAGTGTGGATTGGAATCCACCATGAAAATTGGAGCTGCGTTCAATCGGAAAGGAATGAATCAACAAGGCAAGTTTCTGTCAGAAGTAGTTGGAAAAGTTATTCTGTGCAAGCCAGGTGGACATGATAGGATTTCTGCCTATATGTTCAGCCTAATGACCAGGATTGTTTTTACAATTCCTACGGATTGGTCATCTGTAATCTTTGAGAAGATTAAGGAAGGAATCAAGAAGCCAAATCTGGCTAGGATAATGAGTATATACCTAAGTAAGGAGATTCCTGAGGTTATGCAACAACAACCTGGAACTAAAATTAATCACATGAGAAGGATGGACATGAGATTGTTCTCCAGATGGGATAGGGTGCTGACCAAAGAGATGCCTGAAGTGGAAAGGCAGGATTCACCTGAGAAATCCCCAGGTCATGCTACCAGTACTGAGCATCCACAAGAAGAGCAAGTAAGACTAGAGGTTGAAGATCAGCCTGCATCTACACAAGTTCAGGATGCCACAATACCTGCAGTTCAAGAAGAAGAAGTAAGTATACCAGCTCAGCAAGTTTATTCACCTACACAAACTGTATCTACTCATGACCAGGTACAGGTGCAGGGGGAGCTGGTGTATTTTCCTACAAAAGAGATTTCTAATATTTCTATTTCTGCACAGGTCCAGGGGGAGCAAGTGCAAGAAGATGCTCAAATTGATCAATCTCCAAATTTGAATACTGCAAATGATCAAGCCCAGAAGGAATATACTCTGGAGGAGTTATTTCCAAATGATGAAATAATTACTGATAGTCTGGAAGTGGAGCAAGAAATTGAGGGGGAGCCAGTGCATGTTGAGACTGTACAACATGGCACTGAAGCAGCTGTATCTCCTCCTCCCAAAGAAAGAGTTCAAATTGATAGTACTTCTGATTCAGAGACTGAAGAAGCCAGGGTGGCTAAAAAGAGAAAACTTATGGTCTTCCAGAGAAGGAGCAAGAGCTATAAGCAGGCTCTACAGTCTACAGCACATCACACTCCTTCTGACTTTGATTATAACAAGTTCTTGGTAGATTTACAAGTGAAATTGGATGAACACAGAGTGGCTATAGAAAAATATGTTGATGAGAACAATAAGTCCCTGCAATTTGACTTAGCTCAAGATATAAAATCAATTAGGTTAGAGGTCAATATGCATAAGAAGGAAATGACAGATTGCTTCCATAAGGGAGGTAATGCTGTGGTATATCTGGAAAAACAACAGCAGACTATCATCCCTAAGGTGGATGACATTGCTTTAAAGCAAAGCTATGTCTTGGAAAATCAGATAAGGATGAATGAGAATTTAACTGAATCTCATCATGAGATCATTGAGGAATTGAAGAAGATTGTTTCAGGCCTGCCTGCAGATAGAGCAAAAGAAATGGAAGAATTTGATAAGAACTTTCAAGCTGCTATTGCTTCTGTTAAGACTGCAATCACTACCTCTCAAAAGGAAATATCTGACAAGCTTCTAAAGTTAAAACTATTTTTTAAAGAGGGTGTGAATTATCTGGATGGCCAAATCAGATTTCAAAAGGAAGATCTCAGAGATCATGTTTCTAGAGAAGCCATAAAGGGGGAGAGGATGCTAGTTCATGCAGGCTCAGAGCACACCAAATGGGTGACCAATAGTATTCGAGCCACATTGGGATATCCCCCATTGTGTGATGATGCTATGGTGGCTGAGTCAGGAATACAAACAAGTCTACTTGAAGGCAATCAACCTGAGGTTGCCCAAGTCATTTACCCCCCTCCAGATTATGATATGATTGATCAGCAGGTTCAAGGGATGTATAGTCCTCCAAAGGAGGTTACTAATATTGTTATTGGGAAGGTTGATAAGCCTGAGGCTACTTTGAAAGACCAGCAAGATGCTCTTCTATCTAAGAAAAGGTTTAGAGAGCAGGCTGAACTTAAGCCAGACTTTGAGCAGTGGAGTCCTACTTCCAGAAATATAATACTCACTGCATGGAAGGCTGTCAAAGACCAAGTGCAGGAAAGAGGCAAGTGGTACAATGAGATGGAATGGCAGAAGTATGAAGCCAGGCAAGAGGCCATTGTACAGTTTAGAAGAAAAGCCAAGCTGGGTAGGCTGCCTCCAGATGCTCAGGAGCCAAGCAAGTACTTCCCAAAGCCCTTTCATTATTTTGAAAGGCAAAGGCTCAAGGAAGAAGCAAAGAAGAAGGCTGATCTAAAAGGCAAGAAGCCAGCTGAAGATTCTGAAGCTCCTGTGAAGGCTCAAGTTCTATCTGGCAAAGGGATTGTCATTAAAGAGCCTGATCAATCTTAATTTTTAGTTCTTTCAAAGTATTTTGTAATGTTTTGATTAAATCATTAAATGTAAATCTTTGTATTCAAACATTATCAAGTTATAAACAAAATGTTGGTTGGTATCATATAATGTTCATTCAGTGATGGATTGTTTTTATGTTTTGTTTATATTAAGTATTCATGTTATGTCATATATCATCAGTTTATACTTTTTATAAATAGTGTATATCATTGGCTACAGGGTAATGACTTCTCCAAATAAGGGGAGATTGTTGGGTATATTGGAAAATGTGTACCTGATTTGAAGAAGCCCAACTTAGCTCAATGATATACATCAAGGTGTATTTGATGTTGTTTTGAGTTGACATGTGCAGGTGAAGAAGTATTAAATAATGCAGAAAAATATTCTAAGTCCACATGTCGACACCTGAAGAAATTGTGTCGACACTTCAGAATATTTGTGTCGACACTTCAGAATATCAGTATCGACACAGAGAAAGATAGTCGACCACATTTATGTCGACACTGGGAAGCAGTGTCGACACATAAAGAAAATAGTCGACTTCAACTATCTCGACACTGGGAAGCAGTGTCGACACATAAAGAAAATCGTCGACCTCAACACTGGGAAGCAGTGTCGACACCGTGAAAGATAGTCGACCAGAGAAAGTTAGTCGACACCGTGAAAGATAGTCGACCAGAGAAAGTTAGTCGACAAGTGAAAGATAGTCGACCAGAGAAAGATAGTCGACTCACAGAAGAAGATAGTCGACCACAACTGTGTCGACACTGGGTGGATGTGTCGACACCTTGAGATTGAGTCGACACATATTGGCAGAAGTCGACTATGCTTGTGTCGACATCAGAAGACTGAGTCGACACATTTTGGCAGAATTGAAGATTGATGTGTCGACACCTGAAGGCTGAGTCGACACATACTGAGTTCTGAATCTACAACAACTGTGTCGACACACAGGACTTGTGTCGACACACTACAGAGTCTAGACCAAGTTATTTTCTGATAAAGCTGTGTCGACTTAAAGGCAACTTAATTGACATCATCAAAGACTGTGTCGACACCAAAGTCACTTATGTCGACACAGATAGACAGATTGGTCTCGACACTTTCTAACAGACTGTCTCGACATTTTGCTATCCAAGGCTAAGGTACAGGAACTGTTTGAAGACTTGACAGCTGTGGGTTGCCACCGTTTAACTGAAGCTGTCAGACCTGTCAGAAAACAGTTAGAAACCGGATCAGCCGGTTACCATGAAGAAAGTCTATAAATAGACACATTCAGAAGGAATTAGATATGCAGCTAAGCTAAGAAAAATAATAGAAGAAGATCTAAGAAGAAGAAACAGAAGGATTACGATCCTGTTGAAGTTTCAATTCAAGAAAGTGAAAAAGAAGATCTTCATCAGAAGGTCTAAGAAGAAGAAGTCTGAAGTATCAGTAAAGGTGTTGGATAGAGGGAGATCCAGTCATCTTGAAGAAGAAGAAGAAAGCCATCAGTGGTTTCACAAGAAGCTGTTTGGAAATCAACTCAGCTAAGTTCAGATTCAAGAAGCTTTGAAGAAAGCTCAGATTCAGTTGATTTCATCAGCTGATCAAGAAGTGTCTTGTCCTCTTCTCTCTCAACAAAGGCAAGACATCAAAATATTTTTTTCTAAATTTCTGTAGGATCTGTTTACACAGATCTGAGTTGTAAGCCTGTGTTATAAAGGCTGAGTGTAGGAGATGTGATCTCTGAGTGGTAGGGCTATTTGCCTGAGTGTAGGAGAAGATTATTCTCTGAGTGGTAGGCCTTGAGGCAAGGCTGAGGTAGGGCTGTTGAGCCTGAGTTGTAGGAACCTATCCTGGTTCTGAGCTGTAGGATCTGAGGATCTGAGTATAGTGGAAGTTTGGCCGAATCTAGCATATTGCTAGATAGGTGAAGGGGGAAAGTGGATGTACCCAGACCTTGGGGAACCACTATAAAACATTGTGCAATCTGTGATGCTAAGTTGTCTGTGAATGCTGTGCTAGATGTTTTAAATTGTAATTGAATTCTGCCTAGATTTATAGATAAGAAATTAGAACCTATTCACCCCCCCCCCTCTAGGTGTTTAGGTTGTCTTGAAAGTAAAACTATCAGTAACATATCTTGTGATTCAATTACAATCACTAAAATGGCTTATGTAAAGGGTCTAAAACATAACCTGATTAGCATAAGTCAACATAGTGATCTAGGTTATGATATTTCTTTCCTCAAAGGGGTGTGCTGATGCAGGCCACCCCTACGCGACGCTAAATTTGAAAATAACAACAGGGAATTCCTATGGAGAATTTATGCGAACACCTAACGAGCATTTAAAACAACCTAGGAGGCATTTCTACGAACACGTAGTGCGCATGCGGAATTGAAAATTTCGGCGGAGCTTTGTTTGTAACGGCGCGATCTCACAAGGGGGTTTCTCCCAACCAAACCTACACGAACATCCACATACATATATCATACCCTAACACAATAGCTAAGCATTCATTTCCAAGCATTTCTATATCAATACGGAGGGTGTCCGGACTCAAGCCACGATCCAAAAATAGTCCGTAATCGGACCTCAAAACAAATCAACGAGGATATACCAAACCCTCTTGTATCGTCCGAAATCAAAGGGCTACACAAACCCCGATTTGCAAAACGCCCAAGGGGACCTATCCTTTCAAAAACCTTCGCGAAAATCGGAATGAAACACTATAAATTTCAGATTTTAATACATGCAAATGGAGACAACAATTAGGATAAAATTAGCCTTCATAATTTCCACCAAGCTCACAATCTATTAAGAGGAATTACACAAGTTTAGGGGAAGGAAATTGTTACCCACAAATCTGAATTCAAGAGGAGGAGAGGAGGAGGAGGGGATGGCACAAATGGAAGAATCGCTCTTCCACGGGGTTCACCGGAGTCGCACCGGATGAGGGAGAACCGAACCGCCTTCTTCGGATTCACACCGGAGGAGGAAGGAGGACGTCGGGCTGCACTGTTGCACCACCAAAAGGGGCGGCAGCAGCTAGGGGGGCGGCGAGTCCAGGGATCGGGCTGCAGGATTCGACCGGGCCGAATAGGAGAGGGGGCTGCTTCCAACCGGATAGTTAGGGCTGCTTCTCTTTTTTTTTCTTCTTCAATTACCTCCCACTCCACCAACATACATATTTATATAAAAACTACACCTCTCCATCCAACCCTTCATCCAACATCAACTAATCCTATCCACTTAAAATGTTAATTTTAACAAAATTAAAAACACAACACAAAAAAGGGTTATAATTTTATAACACTTATAAAATGAAACTAGAAAGGAATTTAATGTTATTTCATACGCGTGAAATAACATTAAATCATGATGACGCGATGGTGGCGGCGGCGGCGGCGGCGGTTGCGGCGACGGTAGCGGTGACGGTTGCGGCGACGATGGCAGCGGCGTTTGCGGCAACGTCCATCAAAGTCCACGAACAAGTAGCGGCGGCGGTCAAATGAGAACTCCATGGCGGCACGAACGAGCGGCGGGGGGCCCTTGCCATCATGTGCCTAGTAAAAAGGTCAAGTGATCAAGAGATCATTCTGACTGGCACTAGGAAGGGAAATGTGTATTACCTTAACCTAGATTGTGAGTCTAACAACTCACCTATTTTTTTGGTGGCAGGAGAGAATGCTTCTCTATGTGTCAAATGGCACAAGAGGCTAGCTCATCTGAACTATAAGTCAATAGTACTGCTGTTCAGCATGGGATTAGTGAAGAATGGTCCTCAAGTTAAGTGCATAAAAGAGGGTGTGTGTTCAGCTTGCCAAAAAGGCAAGCAGACTAAGTCCTCTTTTCAGTCACTTGCCATCAAAGATTAAAAGAGATGTTTGTATCTCATGCATATGGATTTGTTTGGTCCTATGCCAGTTCATAGTCTTGGTAGGAAAGCATACACACTTGTTGTTGTGGATGACTATTCTAGATTTACATGGGTTTTCTTCTTAAGCCAGAAATCTGAAACCCTAACTATTTTCCAGACATTTGTCAGACAAATACAGAATGAATACAACAGTTCAATGGTAAAAATCAGAAGTGACTATGGAACTGAATTTCAGTCTGAATGTATGACAAAATTCTGTGAAGAACTTGGGATTCATCAGGAATTCTCTTCACCTAGAACTCCTCAGCAAAATGGTATTGCTGAAAGAAAGAATAGGACTCTAATTGAGGCCAGTAGAACTCTACTGAATGACACTACTCTCCCTGAATACTTCTGGGCTGAGACAGTAAATACTGCATGTCATGTGCTCAATAGGGCCTCCATCAACAAGAAACATAAGATGACTCACTACCAGATTTTGAAAGGCAGAAAACCAAACATATCTTATTTCAGAATCTTTGGTAGTAAGTGTTTTGTACTAGTCAATGGTAAATACTACCAAACTAAGTTTGCTGCCAAATCCCTAGAAGAGATATTTGTTGGGTACATCAACCAAAGTAGAGCATACAGAATCTACAACTTGATTACTCAAGTTGTAGAAGAATTTGTGCATGTTGTATTTGATGAGTCAATGTTTATTAACAGTGAATTGTCTAGTTCTTCAGTTAGTTCTACAGGTCTAACAGATAAGCTGGACAAGCTGACCATCAATGAAGATGTTCCTGCTAAACTGGATGAGGATAAAGATGCCAGCTATCCAGCGGGAGACCAAGTCCCTCTGGGTGAAGAAGAAAATATGGAGCATCAAGATGATGAAACTGGAGATATCCATAATGCTGACAGAATTCCTCCAGCAAGGAGACACCTGAAGGATCATCCAGCTCACCAGATCATTGGTGATGCAAGTCAGGGTGTTCTAACAAGGAGCAGGAGCATGAATACAGTTCTATGTTCTAGCTTCCTGTCTCAGATAGAACCTAGGAAGATTGAAGAAGCAATGCGAGACACCAACTGGATTGATGCAATGCAAGAAGAGCTCAGTCAGTTCAAAAGGTGTAAGGTCTGGTAACTGGTGCCAAAACCTAAGGATCACAACATAATAGGAACTAAGTGGATCTACAGGAACAAGGTTGATGAGAATGGCACTATAGTCAAGAACAAGACTAGACTGGTAGCAAAAGGCTATAGGCAAGAGGAAGGCATTGATTTTGATCAAAACTTTGCTCCAGTGGCAAGGCTGGAGGCTATAAGGCTGTTCTTGGCCTATGCTGCCTATCAAGGGTTCAAAGTATATTAGATGGATGTGAAATCAGCATTTCTGAATGGTGATTTAAAAGAAGAAGTCTATATAGAACAACACTCAGGTTTTGTAGACTCTCACTTTCCTGATTATGTATATAGGCTTAGGAAAGCTCTATATGGTTTGAAACAAGCTCCAAGGGCTTGGTATGAAACCTTGTCTGCCTTCCTTATTGAGAATAAATTCTCTAGAGGAAAGATAGATAAAACTCTATTCTATAGGGAATCAAAAGGCAAGATAATACTAGTCCAGATATATGTGGAAGACATTATCTTTGGTTCTACTGAAAACAGTCTTTGTAGGAAGTTTGCCAAACTTATGCAAGGGAAGTTTGAGATGAGCAGTATGGGTGAGCTGAAGTTCTTCTTGGGACTTCAAGTTAGACAGACTGAGAGTGGATTGTCCATTTCCAAGTCTAAGTTCACCAATGAGTTGATTAAGAAGTATGGTTTGGACTCAGCTTCTACTATGAAAACTCCAATGGGAACAAGTATGCCTATATGCAAAGATGAAGCAGGGAAACCTGTTGATGAGTCTTTATATAGAGGAATAATTAGCTCTCTATTATACTTGACTGCTAGTAGACCTGACATCATGTATGCAACATGTGTCTGTGCTAGGTATCAAGCATGCCCTAAGGAATCTCATTATACTACAGTTAAGAGAATATTGAAATATCTTAAGGGCACGCCTAATCTAGGCCTTTGCTACCCTAAGAATAGAGATTTTCTATTAACTGGTTTCTCAGATGCAGATTTTGCTGGATGCAAAGAAGACAGAAAAAGAACCACAAGAACCTGTTAATTCCTTGGTGGGAGGCTGGTGTCATGGAGCAGCAAGAAGCAAACTAGTGTAGCTATATCAACAGATGAATCAGATTATATAGCTGCAGGTAGCTGCTGTGTACAATTGATGTGGATAAAGCATCAATTAGAAGAGTATGACATCCAGGTAAGTAGAATTCCACTATTTTGTGATTCTACAAGTGCTATTTCTATTGCTAAGAATCCTGTATCACACAGTAGGACCAAGCATATAGAAATAAAGTTTCATTTTATCAGAGAACATGTAGAGAAGGAAAATATTAATCTAGCATTTGTAAAAACTGATAATCAAATAGCTGATATTTTTACAAAACTACTGGATGAAACTAAATTCAATAATTTCAAAATTAAATTAGGTATGTTGAACCTAGAATAGGTTAACATAAGTTTCCATAAGTAGCAAAGTAAGCACCAAATTTCTCTTGAAATTTGTCTCAGTACAAAGTTTGTGTCGACACAAGCAAGTTGTGTCGAGACACTTAGTGTGTTGTGTTGACACAGAAAAAGGATGTGTCGACAAAACCCTGTCGAGACTATATGTCGAGAGGATATTTGTGTTGACACAAAAAGTTGGTGTTGACACAACTCTGTCGAGACTATAGTAATCAGTGTCAAAACAGATGCAAGTTTGTCGACACAGACTCAAGTATGTCTACACATAGATGTGTCGACTTAAAATAAGTTTTGTCGACTCAGACATTAGTATGTCGACACATAGTCGTGTCGACTTAACTTAAGTTCTGTCAAGACCTAGGTCATTTTTGTCGACCCAAAAACTGACTTGTCGACTTAGGCCCGTCATTTGACCTGCCCTTGACACAAGTACTATAAATAGGTGAATCCAAAATCTTGTCGACTACGCTTTCAGAATTTTTGACTCTACACCTTCTGTCGACATAGACCTTCTCTTCTCCTCTAACACTTACGTCAATGGCGCCACACCAAGAAGATAAGGTTAATGAAGGTTATGAACTGGTTCGCGAAGGTTTCACAACTGCTTCTGATGAAATTCAGGGAGTTATTTCCCTAATTTCTGAAAATGGATTAGAATTTTTGGTCTCTGAATCGACCAAAATATGGAAAAATGAAGTCATGGAGTTCTACTCAACCGCTATAATGGACTCTGAAGGAAAGAAAATCATGGCGTCTATTCAAGATACCCGGGTGAAGCTCACTTTGAAAACTATCAGGAAAGCACTACATCTTCCTTTGATCAAGGATACAGACGAAATAACTCCTTCTCAGATAACTAAAGCTTTATGTTGGTGTGGACTGAGTCCCAGTATTAAGATTGGATCATCTATCAATAGAAAAGGGATTAATTCCCAAGAAAAATTTCTTTCAGAAGTTGTGGGCAAAGTGATTATCTGTAAGACTGGTGGACATGATAGGATTTCTACCCACATATTCAATCTTATGGTAAGGGTTATATTCAAGATAAACACTGACTGGGCAGCAGTGGTGTTTGATAAAATACAAGAAGGAATTAATAAACCTAACCTGGGAAGGATCCTCAGTTTATGCTTAACATCAGTAATTCCAGATGTTCCGAAACAAGCAAATGGCTCTAAGATAAATCACATGAGAAAAATGGATGTGAGGATACTGTCAAGATGGGACAGATTTCTGACCAAGGAAGTCCCTGCTCCCAAGGAGCAAACTAAGAAAGATAAGAAGAAAATGAAAGTGATTGTACTGGCTGATTCCTCATGTGATTCTGAAGCGGAAGTGATCTTTAGTTCTGATGAAGACCAGCACCAACAGGATGCACATGATCAAGTAAAGAACAGTGAGCCCCAGGAGCAACATGTTGACTCCACTCCAGGGGAGAACACTTAGAAAAAGAAACTGAGCTGCCTGCCCAAGGGGGAGGTATTGATGATGCTGTCCTAGACAGTGACTTAGCTGCAGATACAATCATGAATATAGTATCTGAAATCAACACTGCAGCTGAAGAAACTGATAAAACAGATGCTCAAAATGAGCTAGTGAGTTTCTTCTCCACAGTCTAGTGATATATGATGGTATTCTTCTCAATAATTATTCAGGGGGAAACTTTTGTGTTGAAATAAAGTCTTTCAAGTGGTCAAAAATAAAGTCATTAAAACAAAACTAATTTTATTCCTTCTATCCAGATACAGCAAGAATTTACAATGGAAGAATTGTTTCCTGATCCCCCTCCAGATAGGACAGAGGGGGAGCATATTGAGAATGAAAAAGATATTCCAAGGACTAAGGAGGATGCCCCAGCTGAAAAGAATACTGTTAATATTAAAAGTACAACTTAATCTTCTGAAGATGAAGAAGCCACATTGGCTAAGAAAAGGAAGCTAACTATTTTAAAGAAAAAGAGTTCTGGATACAAGAAGGCTTTACAAATGGGAACATCACCATCTACATCAAGTATGGACTTCAGTTTTTTACTAGTCCAGATGCAAATAAAACTGAATAATCACAGACAATCTATAGAGAAATATGTGGATGAAACTCATAAGGAGTTACAGTTTCAATTGGCCCAGGATATCAAATTCATTAGATTTGAAGTGAATCAAAATAAGAAGGAGATGATAGATTGCTTCCATAAAGGAGGTAATGCTGTGGTGTTCCTGGCCAAGCAACAGCAAGGTATCCAAGCTAAAGTGGATGAAATTGAAGTGAAGCAGGGATATATACTGGAGAATCAGTTAAGGATGAATGAAAATCTCAAGGATTCACATCATGCAATATTAACTAAGCTCACTGATTCCACCACTGCTCTGAAAGCTAACATCTCCAAGCAAATCCAGGAAGACATAGCTACTGTCAAAGCCACATTTAGAGATTCTCAGGAGAAAATTAAAACTTTCTTGACAAAATTATGAGCTTATTTTAAGGAGGGAACTGAATATGTAGCTGATCAAGTCAGATTCCAGAAAGAAGATTTGAGGGATCATATTATAAGAGAAGTCATAAAGGGGGAGATGTTATTAGTCAAAGCTAGCTCTGACCATGCTAAATGGACTTCAAATAGCATCAGAGCTACTCTTGGACATCCTCCTCTTTGTGATGATGATAATGTAGCAGAGTATGGGATACATCCTGCATATTTTGAAGGAGCTCAGCCTAAAGTTGCTCAGGTGATCTACCCCCCAACTTATTTTGAGATGGTTCAAGAAGAAGTGCTGAAAATATATAGTCCTCCACCAGAGACACAAAATATAGTTTTGGAAAAGGTTGAAATGTCAAAAGCTGCATTAGAAGCTCAAAAGGAAGCTCAACTTTCTAAGAAAAGATTCAGAGAGCAGGCTGAGCTGAAGCCAGATTTTGAGCAGTGGAGCCCAACTTCTAGAAACATCATACTTATGGCCTGGAAAGCTGTAAAGGATGAAACCCATGATAGGGGTAAGTGGTATTCTGAACAAGAGTGGAATAAATATCAAGCAGGACAAGAAGCAATTCTTCAACAAAGAAGAAGTGCTAAGGCTGGAAGCTACCTGCTAATGCTCAAGATCCAAGCAAGCACTTCCCCAAACCTTTCCACTATTTTGAAAGATAGAAGATCAAGGCCGAAGAATTAAAGAAGAAAGCTTTAAAAGGGAAAAAGCCAGCTGAGGATGCTGAATCTTCTGTGCAGGCTAAAATCAAGTCTGGCAAAGGAATAGTTATTAAGGAGCTTAGTCAGTAATAAGATTGCTAGGTTTATGTAATAGAACAATGTACTAATTTGTTTCTTTTATTCTATAAGAAATTCTTGTAAACCAAAATTTTACTGATTAATGAAATCTATGTCAGTATTAATTGTTTATTGTTTACAATGATTATGTGATAACCTGCCCTGAAATGTTTTTAAATCTATTATAATTTTGTTTTATCTTAAGAGATGTATATCTTTGACTAAGGGTTATAACTTCTCCAAATAGGGGGAGATTGTTGGGTACAATGGAAAATGTGTACTAGATTTGGAGAAGCCATAACTTAGTCATTGGTATGCATCAATTTGTATTTGATAGAAGTTTGAGTTTCATTGTGCAGGTTTAAGAATTTGAAGAAAATTTTCTAAGTACAAGTGTCGACACTTATGAAAAAACTGTGTCGACACTCAGGGAACTTGTGTCGACACTCATGCAAGCTATGTCGACACACTGGCAAAATGTGTCGTCACTTATTAAGAAGTTATGTCGACACCCAGAAGCTGTGTCGACACTTATGAAGAAGCTGTGTCAACACTCAAAGCTATGTCGACACCCAAAGAAGCAGCAGTGTCGACATCCAGAATTATGTCGACATCTGAAGAAGGATTTGTGTCGACACTTAAAACTGAAGCTGTGTCGACACTCAGAAGATATATCGACACCTGAAGCAATTGTGTCGACACCTAAAGCAATTGTGTCGACACACAGGACTTGTGTCGACACACCAACTCTCAAAAGGCTGTGCCGAGTTTAGAAGTAATTGTGTCGACACACAGGACTTGTGTCCACACACACTCAATTCCATTTGACAAACACTCAACGCCAACTGTCTGCAACAGAAATGTCGAGACAAGAAGCTGTTGTGTCGGCACACAGGACTTGTGTCGACACATACAACAAAAGCAGTGTCGAGAAGCAGAAGTATGACTGTGTCGACACTTGGAGTAATTGTGTCGACACCATGAAGACTTGTGTCGACACTTAGTCTATATATATCGACACATGTGAAGCAGTCTGCTGAGTGTTGTCTGCTGAGTTGAAAAGACATTGAAGAACCTAGTGACGTGACTGGTGACTTGACAGCTGTCATAACTAGCCGGTCTGACATCACTGTCAGAACTGTCAGAAGTTTGTTATGAACCAGATCAGCCGGTAACCATGGAGCAAGCTCTATATAAGAGACAGATCGGAATCATCTTCAACATCAATAAGAAGAATTCTGACCTATCAAGGGATGTCTGCAAGAAAGATTCATAGTTCAATCTGAATTTACAGAAGAAGCCGACTGAGGATCAACTTCAACATCAAGAGAAGATCCACCTTATTTTGTTCTAATCAATCAAGAAGCTTTGAAAAGCTAAGTTAGGTTGGATCTGAAGGATCAGTCTATACAAGAACTGATCAATAAGGCTACATCAATAGAGAAATCTTGCTGGTGAAGTTTTCAGTTACTCTTTACTCACAAATTCTTGTAGGATCTATTGTTAGATCTGAGATTGTAAGCCTAAAATTATAAAGGCTGAGGTAGGGTTGTATGCCTGAGGTAGGACTTGTGGTAAGTCTGAGTTGTAAGCCTAATTATAAAGGCTGAGGTAGGGCATAGACCTGAGGTAGGATTCTAGAGAGGAATCTGAGGTAGGACTTATGTTAAGTCTGAGGTGTAGGAACCATCTTGGGTTCTGAGATTGTAAGATCTGCGGATCCGAGCCAGTGGAAGGAAGTTAGGCTGAATCCAGTTATCTGCTGGATAGGCGAAGGGGGGAAAGTGGATGTACCCATATCTTGGGAAACCACTATAAATCTGGTGTTTGCTGTGATGTGTTTATTTTCTGTAGATTGATTAATCTGTGTTGAAAGAAGTCTTATAACGGTTTGCCTAAAAATTAAAAAGACACAAAAAGATTAGAACCTATTCACCCCCCCTCTAGGTGTTTAGGCTCATAAAATAAAGTCTTTCAGCTTCCAACTCCTGGATCAGACGTTCATCATGCATCTGCAATCAATTTGTCCTTGACGGAGTCCTACGACTCAAGGCATCTACGACCACGTTTCCCTTCCCGAGAGTATAGTGAATATCAAAGGTGTAGTCCCCGAGGAACTCCATCCACCTTCGTTGTCGCATATTGAGATCCTTCTGATCCAATAGGTACTTTAGGCTCTTATGGTCCGTAAATATATCCACTTTTACGCCATATAGATAGTGACGCCATAATTTAAGTACAAAAATCACCGCCGCCAATTCCAAGTCGTGTACGGGATAATTCCGCTCATGCACTTTCAACTAGCGTGAGCCATAAGCGATCATCTTTCCAAATTGAAGAAGAATGTAGCCTAAGCCACTCCATGATGCATCACTATAGATCTCATAGCCGTCTGTACCACATGACGATGTTAAAACAGGCGTCGTGGTCAAACGACTATTTAGCTCTTCAAAAGCTCGCGTGCACTCCGGCATCCAAACGAACTTTTGATCCTTCCTCGTTAATGTGGTAAGAGGTAAAGCGATCTGTGAGAAGTTTTCTACAAAACATTTGTATTAGCCTGCCAATCCAAGGAAACTCCTGATCTCGGCCACCGAGGACAACACTGGTCACTCCTGTATGGCTCTTATCTTTGATGGATCCACTGAAATGCCCTCTCCACTTACCATATGGCAAAGAAAAGTCACCGACGACAGCCAAAACTCACACTTTGAGAACTTGGCATAAATTTTATTTCTCCGCAGGGTATGCAACACCAATTGAAAATGGTTCGCATGGTCAGCTTCAAATTGAGAGTATACCAAGATATCATCAATGAAGACGATAACAAACAGGTCCAAGTACTCTCGGAACGTTCGGTGCATTAGATCCATGAACACTGATGGCGCATCACATAGCCCAAACGGCATTACAGTGAACTCATAATGACCGTAGCATGTTCCAAATGCTGTCTTGGGAATATCACCTTCCCGAATCCTCAACTGGTAGTAATAAAATTTTAAGTCTAATTTAGAATAGACAGTTGATCCCACTAGCTGATCGAACAAGTCGTCTATCCATGAAATCAGATACTTATTTTTCTCTATCAGCTTATTCAATTCGCGATAGTCAATACACAAATGCAGACTACCGTCCTTCTTTTTCACAAATAGAACAGCTTATTCAATTCTCTGTCAGCTTATACACTTGGGCGTATATAACCCTGTTTCAGCAACTCTTGCAATTGAACTTTCAATTCTTTCATTTCCTTTGGTGATACACGATATGGCAAGCGGGCCACAGGTTTCGCACCTAGCACCAGCTCAATAGTGAAGTCGATCACCCACTGGGGTGGTAACCCAGGAAGATCTTTAGGAAATACATCAGCAAACTCCGATATAATCGGAACGTCATTCACACTGGCCTTTGGCTCAACAGCCTGAATAAGCGTGAAAAATAACTCTGCGCCCTTCCGAACAATATTGACGACTTCGAGAGCAGACACCAAGATCCCGCTCACTCCTCGCATACCAACAAACCTAGTCTCAAGCTCGGTATTCCGGCTTAGTGTGATCTCCTTTGAATTGTAATCAATAAAGGCATGCTGCTCCGAGAGCCAGTCCATACCAAAGATCACATTAAATTTCGATATCGGTAGTACAGATGTGTTCAAGCAGAAATCCCGACTTCCTATTTGTACTTCCACATAGCAAGTCCTATCCGCAAGCATCACACATCCATTTGGTAATAACACCTTGACACTATCTGTCGTCACATGACTAGGTACTATGATTCGTGCTACGAAGTCCTTAGACATAAATGAATACGAAGCACCCGTATCAAATAGTGCTCTCGCCGAATTATTCCGAATCAGGACAAAGCCTGTGACAAACACATCATACACAAGCTACATGCAAGGTATGGAATATGCAAAGTAACCAATATCTTAAATTGTACCTGTGACGACGTGTAACACATTAAATTCCAATTTGGAGTTCAGGCTGGGTGACACGGCCTTGTACACGAGCATGTCCCAGGGTGTGTCCAGCTCTGGGTACTCGAGTGTGTCGCGAGGTCTCGACACAGCATAGTCGATGATCGTCGAGAGGCGATACGGCAAGGGACACGGGCGTGTCCCCAGCCGTGTCCTGCTCGGGTTGGTAACCGGGCAGTGTTGATTATGGCACACGGCCTGTGACAGGGGCGTGCCACAGGGGCGTGTTGGGTACACGGCCAAGGACACGGGCATGTGCCCTAGCTGTGTCCTTTTCAGGAGTGTTGATCCTGTGTTGATTGAGGGGCATGCCCCTCAACACGGGCGTGTACCTTATGAAACGGGCGTGTCAGGGTTGACACGGGCGTGTCTTAGCCCGTGTCCTGGTGTGGATTGAGTTGGTTCCTTAACTGCTTAGGGAACACGACCTGTGATACGGGCGTGTCACAGGCCGTGTCATCCCAAAAATAGATATTTTGGGGCGAATCAAGGCCGTTCATTTCCTTCTATTTGGATCCTGTGGTCCAAGCTCCTTCCTGCTATTATAAGGCCGAGAATTGAGAAGTATTTCTCATTTAAGCTTTGGCCATTCTCTTTCTAAAGAGAAGAGAGAGAGGAGAGCTAGGAGGAGGAGAAGGAGAAGGATTCCAGCCGCCGGTGGAGCGTCAGCGGTCCGACTTGAGATCCGAGGCCAGCGTTGTGGAGGCAAGGCCGTCGCGGTGATTTCCAATAGGCCAGTTTGTCATGGCTCTGAAGCGATCGTTAAGGGTAACGATCTCCTTCTTGGACAAGTGAAGTCCTACTTTATGCATGTGCATGAAATCCTCCACTAAGAGGTGGAAAGCGTAAGTGATTCTAGCGGGTTGATAGTTGATATCCCCGATCGAGTCTGAATCTAGATCCGGAAATGAGTAGTACGGAATAGGCATGATGTGTGAAGCCCATCTGGACGGTTAATCATGATTGGTGATGTTTAGATGTGAACCGGAGAAGACTCCGTGGATGTAACGAGTAGCTTACGAAGGTTGTGAGGATGCGTGGGAGCTCCTTGTGTTGTACGCTCTATATGAGCTGAATGCGTTGTGGCCGTGAGAGACAGATTGTGTAATTGGTTGAGCAGTGTGCTCCCAAGAGCTTGTTAGAGTTGTGAACTCCTGTGAGAGAGTTGTGAGCTCTAATGGTTGTGTGGACAAGAAAGGGAAAGCCAACCCACGTCAAGATCTGCGTTATTGACGAGTTGGGCAACGGGAAAAGGCTGACCTGTACCTGCGTTATGTCCGTCCGAGAGAAGGCTGGAATAGCCGTGTCGGAGCGCATAACAAGAGATCGATTAGAAGACCGGAATGGCTCGTCGATCTGGAATGCTCAAGTGTTGCCGTGAGGTTACCACCTCTGAATGGGATGGGTGAGAGGGTCTCCAATCTGTGTGTTGTAGTAGACTAATGCTTCATTTCCAACAAGTTAAGAAATCTGACCGGTGGTGGGACCCAGGGAAATCCGGTACACCGTAAGCGTACCATGATTACACGGAGCGTCTGGCACGAAGGCCGGTGTGGGTGATGTTGTTGTGCCTAAGTGCACTTATTGTGATATATATATATATATATATGAGTGACAGGCACGGGCCTTCGGCCTGGGGGGCATTTGTCGTGGGTGCGACATATGTCGTGGGTGCGACATATGTCGTGGGTGCGACATATGTCGTGGGTGCGACATATGTCGTGGGTGCGACATTTGTCGTGGGTGCGACATTTGTCGTGGGGGCGACAAATGTCGTGCGCGCGACAAATGTCGTGGGTGCGACACATGTCGTGGGTGCGACATTTCTCATGGGGGCGACATTTGTCATGGGGGCGACATTTGTCGTGGGTGCGACATATGTCGTGGGTAAATGTCTGAAATTCAGAAGATTCGTTTAATTTTTGTAAACTCATTTTATCAAACGACAACATCTAAACGCATGAGAAATAATAGACTGGGCTAGCTTCTAAATAACTGAGCCATACATCAAAAGAGACATTTGTCGTGGGTGTGACTTGATGTAGGATTTCCCATCATCCATCTTTTATTTGGTAGGTTGGTTTGAAAAGCTAGCTTATAAAAAAAAGCAGCTTCAATTCAATGATACAGCATTGAGAGACAAATAAATGATACAGCATTGAGACACAAATAAGTTGGGGCTCAAAAGCTCTATGGAAAATTCATCAACTCCAATTTTGTAAGTTCTTGCCTACTGGATGATGCATCCAACCAAAAACGCATGAGGAATAATAGACATCTACTTCAAATATCCAAACAGTCATCGCCATCAAATGTAGTAATCCAAACAAATATCATCATCAGGACTTGACAAACAGACATATCCAATCATTACAAATAGACTTCTACTTCAGATATCATCATTAAAAAATTGTTGTTTAAAAATATCAAACACAATTTTTGCCTTGAATAAGTGCATTTTTTGTGCGTAGTCATTGCATGCTTCCCAATCTAAATTCGTAGATCTAAAACCATAAATCAGAAATGGAAAAAACAACAAAATATAAATGACAAAGCGATTTCATTATAATCCCTAGATTTAAATGCATAGATCTAAATCCTTATATGTAAAGCGTTTTCATGAATGTCCAAATCCTTATATCTAAACCAACAACAGAATATAATTGGTAAGTAGACATAAATCCTTAATCACTTGAGAAAGCAACAAAATATAATCAGGACTTGAGAAATAGACATATCCAACCATTACAAATAGACATCTACTTCAAAATTCAAACATCATGTGAAACGTCGATCTATTTGAGTTAAACATTCAACTATTTGAGCCAAACATCTGAACAACATCTGAACAACGTTTGAACTGTGAGGAGGTTGTAATATATATATTATTTTGGAAAACATGTAATGTAGAAGTATGAGAGGACAACAAACCAAAATATGTTTTTCAGAATTATTTTTGTCTAAAATGTAGATCGAAAAAATATGTTTGAATAACTGGAAAGAGAAGTGAGAATACCTGGAACAGTGAGAATGCCATGGTATTTTTTTTCAAGCCTGGTGAGAAAGTTATGTAATCCGTGAATATTGGTGAAGATTAGTTTTCTGGAGATAAACACAGAAGAAGGAAGTAGACAGAGAATGCGTTGTGCAAGAGATGCTGACTCGATTGGAGGGAAACCTTGATTGAAAAGTTGATTGGTATTAGGAAATCACTGAAATGTCTAAGAGAATGAAAGAAATCAGTGGAACTTTGATTAAAAATCAGAAATAACACTGAATAATTATTATAAATCAATAGTGATCCAAGAAGCTAAAAAATGAAATGGTGAGTCCATTGGAGGAAAACTTGAGGTGAGTCGGTTGGAGAAGAGATCGAGGTTACCGGAGACGCCAATCGATGATGCCTAGCATCCACAGGCGGAGACGCCGATCGATGATGCCTAGCGTCCACAGGCGGAGATGCCGATCGATGATGCGTAGTGCAAACAGGAGGAAGTTTGAGATCTGTAAATCAGAAATCGGGAAGTGGAAATCAGATGACTAAATTTGTAGATGTAAATTGGTAGAAAGAAACATGTTGTTTCTTAGATTTCTTAAAGTAAATAAAAAATGAAATTGAAAAAGTAATCAAGAACCAAATAAACAACAAATCTGTGAGTTAAAAGAAAATAAACTATGAAATCTAAATGGAAATATGTGAGAAAAATAAGAGAAGAGAAGCACTCTATCGTGAATGGAATTCAAATCCAAAACTGGGTTGAATCTGAATCTTTAAATGGAAAAAATTTCCAAGATCTGGAACAGAAAATGAGCAAAGAAATCAAAAAGGAAATCCAAAATCAATTAAGAAAACTAAAGTGAAACTCGATCTGTAATAGGAAATCCAAAATCAGGGTAAAATCGTTAGAAATCGAGGAATCATCAATGGAATACATTAAGAAAACTAAAGTGAAACTGGATTTGTAATATGAAATAAAAAAATAGGAAAAAATCGATAGAAATCGAGGAGTATTATGTACCGTTGTCGCCGGCGTTGGCACTTGTATTCGCAAGAGGTAGGCTTGAAGAGGCGGGTAGCCCGTCGTTGATGTCGTCCGAGGCGGAGGAGTTTCTCTGCAGAGCAGGAGCGGGATCCGGAGCGGGAGGGAGCGGGAGGAAGGAATGCGTCGCGGGAGGGAGCGGGAGCGGGATTCTGCGGGTTAGGGTTTTTAGGATTGTAAAGCAGCGCCGTATGTTATGAACGAAGGGCTTTGGATCCAAGCAGTTTAAATCGGACGACCATTATTTTTTCCTGGAATTTCAAACTCAGGCTATTGGGAGACCACTATATATCTTTTTATAATAGTATATATATATATATATATATATATATATATATATATATTGTGATTGCAATGCATGCAGGAAGGAACCACTGCCCCGGGTAAGGGGTAGAGTCGTTATATTTGATCAGCTGAATGCTGACCGTTGCTTTGTTTATCACCCGTGGGGCGGACGTCCATATGCAGGTGTTGCGGGCTGAACTGGATTGAGCAAGCTGAAGCCCTTGCTGCTACTGCTGGTAGGCCCTTGAAGGCCATGCGAAGAATTGGACTTCATGTTTGGCCGGCCTGCATGCCGATGTATGAAACCACCTTTTGTAAAGAGAAACTTGTAAGGCCTTAAGGCCGTGATCGGTGTGTGCTTGTATACATTCCTGGTGTTTTATATAAATGTGATATTTATATAGTAGTGTACATTCATTGATTTTGTTCTTGCAATTAATAAGCTTCCGCTAGAATGCTCTGGGTTAGGGTGCGATGGTATTTTGGTATTAACCCATGACCTCGCCGTCTGTTTGTGGTATATAGTGTGGGGCCCCGACCGGACCTTCTATTATATGTTATTTAGCGGGTCAGGTCGTTACATTTTGGTATTAGCGTGTATATTTGGTATGTTTGCCATTTTGGATTGGAGGTTACTGATATCTTGTTCACGTATAGGTGACAAGGAGTGGAGCTGGGAAATCTGAGCCCCAGCTTTCGGATGAGAGTGCGACACCAGCTGAGGTGCCCACACCTCCTCCTTCTGCGGAAACCATACGCTTAGTTGCGGAGACGGTATTTGTCATGTTGCAAGCACAACTTGTTGTGCAGGCAAGGCCTGCAGTGGAACCAGTACAGGTTGGTGCGAGGTAAGAGCGTGTTGAGGTTCTGGTTGATGCGAAAGCAGCAGACGAGCAACTAAAGCGGTTTGTGGATTTTCATCCACCTATGTTTGTCGTGGCGAATTCCCCAATGCAGGCGGAGGATTGGCTCTCAAGAGTGAAGAGGATCTTGACAGTGCTTAGGATTGATGAGGGGAAGAAAGTTATGTTATCCACTTTCCTACTAGAAGGAGAGGCGAGGTTTTGGTGGGATGAAGTCGAAATGCACCAATTAGCAGGCAGAGGCCTGGGAGAGATTTCAATAGAGGAGTTATCCAGATTGTCTTGGGCAAAGTATTTGCCAATATTGCGGCGAATTACAATGGAGAATGAGTTTCAACATCTGGTGCATGGTGAGTGAACTGTGGATGATTACCTGCATGAATTTACCAGTCTGGGGCGCTATGCGGGGTCTACTTTTGCAAAAGAAGCGCGGAAGACAAATAGGTTCTTTGAGGCACTTCGTGATGAGCTGAGGTTGGCGCTCCCGAGTTCAGTGAACCAAGGCTTCCAAGTGTTGGCGGATACAGCCTGTGCGCTAGAGAAGGACTTGAAACATGTGCAGGACAAGAAGAACTTGGCGGCAGAAAAGCCGGAGTTCAAAGTTCCGCAGTCGGAACAATCGAAGTTCAGGAAACGAGACAAGAAGAGGTTCAGGTCTGCTGAATAAACTTCTTCGGGTGTTGCTTCAGGAGAAACCTATGGACAAGGACGTGTTGAGCCACGTATATGTTTCATTTGTTGGAAGTGGGGGCATATAGCCCGTGATTGTTGGAGTGGCCTGTCAAAGGGTGAGAAAAGTCCGGTGCGTCCTATGAGGAAAAGGGAAAGACAGGGGCGGAGTCATCTACATCCCGAGCACAGCCTCGAATGTACACTCTTGAGTTGCAGGAAACGCAAAGCTCAAATCATGAAGAGCAGCATAATCACGTGCATAATTTGGAGTTACAGAAGAATGTAAAACGGATTATGAGGGATGCGGACAAGCGGAAATAAAGTAAAGGGTGTACTTTACAGTTGCTATGATGTATGATGTACATATTATATGTATGTGTGTTTGTTAAAACACTTGTGTTTGTGTGATACCGTAGGGCGAGACAAGTTGCGGCCTCTGAGCTCAAACCCGGATCGTTTGGTTTATATTGCAACGAAGTTTTTATGTTGGTGTCTATGTTGCGCTAAATTTCGGGACTAAATTTCTATATGGAGGGGAGGGTTATAACACCCCAAATTCTAATTTGGAGTTCAGGCTGGGTGACACGGCCTGGGATACGGGCGTGTCCCAAGGTGTGTCCAGGTCTGGGTACTCGAGTGTGTCGCGAGGTCTCGACACAGCGTAGTCGACGATCGTCGAGAGGCGACACGGCCAGGGCGTGTCCCCGGCCGTGTCCTGCTCGGGTTGGTAACCGGGCAGTGTTGAGTGTGGCATACAGCCTGTGACAGGGGCGTGTCACAGGGGCGTGTTGGGTACACGACCAAGGATACGGGCGTGTGCCCTAGCCGTGTCCTTTTCGGGAGTGTTGATCCTGTGTTGATTGAGGGACACGCCCCTCAATACGGGCATGTACCTTGTGAAACGGGTGTGTTAGGGTTGATACGGGCGTGTCTTAGCCCGTGTCCTGGTCTGGATTGAGTCGGTTCCTTAACCACTTAGGGAACACGGCCAGTGACACAGGCGTGTCACAGGCCGTGTCAGCCTAAAAATAGATATTTGGGGGCAGATCAAGGCTGTTCTTTTCCTTCTATTTGGATCCTGTGGTCCAAGCTCCTTCCTGCTATTATAAGGCCGAGAATTGAGAAGTATTTCTCACTTAAGCTTTGTCCATTCTCTTTCTAAAGATAAGAGAGAGGAGAGCTAGGAGGAGGAGAAAGAGAAGGATTCCGGCCGCCGGTGGAGCATCAGTGGCCTGACTTAAGATCCGAGGCCAGCGTTGTGGAGGCAAGGCCGTCGCGGTGATTTCCAACCGGCCAGTTGTTCATGGCTCCGAAGCGATCGTCAAGGGTAACAATCTCCTTCTTGGACAAGTGAAGTCCTACTTTATGCATGTGCATGGAATCCTCTACCAAGAGGTGGAAAGCGTAAGCGATTCTAGCGGTTTTATAGTTGATATCCCCGGTCGAGTCTGCATCTAGATCCGAAAATGAGTAGTACAGAATAGACATGCTGTGTGAAGCCCATCTGGACGGTTAGTCTGGATTGGTGATGTTTAGATGCGAACCGAAGAAGACTCCATGGATGTAATGAGTAGCTTACGGAGGTTGTGAGGATGCATGGGAGCTCCTTGTGTTGTCCGCTCTATATGATCTGAATGCGTTGTGGCCGTGAGAGCCAAATTGTGTAATTGGTTGAGCGGTGTGCTCCCAAGAGATTGTTGGAGTTGTGAACTCCTGTGAGAGAGTTGTGAGCTCTGATGGTATTGTGGACAGGAAAGGGAAAGCTTGCCCGCATCAAGATCTGCGCTATTGAAGAGTTGGAAAACAGGAAAAGGCTGGCATGTACCTGGGTTATGTCCATCCGAGAGAAGGATGGAATAGCCGTGTCGGAGCGCATAACGAGAGATCGATTAGAATACCGGAATGGCTCATCGATCTGGAATGCTCAAGTGTTGCCGTGAGGTTACCACCTCTGAATAGGATGGGTGAGAGGGTCTCCAGTCTGCGCGTTGTAGTAGACTAATGCTCCATCGCCAACAATTTAAGAACCTTTGACCAGTGGTGGGACCCAGGGAAATCCGGTACACCGTAAGCGTACCATAAGTGCACGGAGCGTCTGGCACAAAGGCCGGCGTGGGTGATTTTGTTGTGCCTGAGTGCACTTATTGTGATATATATATTGTGATTGCAATGCATGCAGGGAAGGAACCACTATCCCGGGTAAGGGGTATGGTCGTTATATTTGGTCAGGTGAATGCTGACTGTTGCTTTGTTTATCACCCGTAGGGTGGACGTCCATATGCAAGTACGTGTGCTAGAAGAAGGTGAAGGAAAAAATCGCTCCCCTTCATTTGGTTAAACGACATAGAGCCTACCCACAACCTTTTGATTGGTTGACCTTTTGTTCCACTTTCGCAAGGGCTTTAGCCACCTGTAGTACTTAGAAAATTCCTTGTATAGGTACTTGTGCTCTTCCAAACCATTCATGTAAACTTGAAAGAATTCAGTCAGCATCGTTCGAGAGTTACGGTCATTGTCCAATATCGACGTTATGTTTTCATCATTACGAAATAACACCTGATTCTTGTTTGGTAAGTGCACTTGCAACCTTTATATGGATGGATAAATTCGATTCATCGAGAATTTAAATATTTCCCATAACGATTCAGGTGCGCATTGCCATCTTCCTTCGACATACTTGTTGACCTCGTCATAGTTCAGCGATGAACAAGTCTCGAACGCTATGTGATCTGGGCCTTTGTAAACATATTTGTACAGGTATTTGATACTTTTGATGCTACTACAAACTTCGACATTTAAATGACAGTTGTATTTTAGTAGTAACCATGAGTTATAATGGACAACTCATCCGTTATCAACAAAGGCTTCTTCATGTCTGTCTATTCTAACTGATCTGTTATCATTGCGACGTCGGTAATGATGGTAAGAGTCAAGACCTTGCACTGTTGTAGCAACAAGGGTTTAGGATATCCCTTCCTGCATCGGGAATCACGCATGCATGGAGCATTTGTTTTGTAGGCCCCGCAAGGGGCATGGATCATATGTCATAGCACAACCGCATATAAAGCAGGCTCTGATTGTTGGTCTGGGAGTTCCACTCAAACAATTGTGTCGTAATCATCTGGTGAGTTTAATTTGTCAGTCATATCAAAAATATCTAATATGTGACAGTGTGGCAGTCCACGCTTTTGAAACTCAATTACATGAACGTGTGTAATAACCAAGCCTAGAACACCCATGTGAAAAATATCTTCTTTAAGCTCTTCATATTTTGCTCGAAATATTCTTGTCAACAAATCTGGACGATCATGCGGAGACTGTCCAGGTAGAAGCTCTGAGTTAATTTCTTCCCAAGATGGATTGCAGGTCATTATTTTAAATAAATATGGTCTTCCATAATGTTGAATAATAGATATTGCATCTTGATATCATTGATACATATCCCTCGGGCTCCCAATGAAAGTGGAGGGCAAGATGGTTTTTTGCCCAATATTTTCTGAAAAAAGAGTGAATGTTTTTATTTGTTTTCGATGTAATTATGTTAGCAAAGCAAATCCATAGATCTGTAGACAAACCTCCACTTATTTCGCCAACATTGAAACAATCTTGTAGCCCTTCGTATAGTTCAACACGAATGTCTTTTTGGTAGTGTCGAATCCAATTCAACTTATGACTTTCGATTTAGCGTAGTTATCTACTACATATTGCTGGAGTAGACGACCACCAAGTAGAAGCAATGATGGAGAATGCTGATGTATCTTGATGTAAAGAGAACAAAATAAAATTGAATTTAATTGTTTGAAGATAAGAGATACTTGAAAAAACATTTTTGTTACACATTCTAATACCTGTAATAAGTAGGAGTAGTAGTCACAAAAAGACCTTTCTTCCTTGTGTTGTGTTTAGATTGCATGACCACCCATATGTATCGTGCGACAATAACAATGGATACTAGAGCGGATCATGATACCCATAGTAGTCTTTGACATTGAGTAATTGACCTTCGGTCGTCTGCACATATATGTCTCTGTCATTTGAACCCATGAAATCGTCTGCACCGACCAATACAACAGCGACTTGTGATGCCGTAGGTAGAGTGTGCTGACGATCTGCCACTGGACGTTCACGTATAAGTAACCTGCAATCTTGAATATCAGATCTTTGTGCAAGTTGTCTCAGTGTTTGGATGAAAGGATTGTATCTGTTTAGTATGGGCTTAATTTTGACGAGCATTTCAGTTTGTAGTGATGCGTTCTCAGCCAGACGATTTTCCATCTCATGCTCTGTGTCGTAGATGAACATTTGCAGAAATCTTGGGCAAGTTCCCTGTGGTGGTAGTAGGCTTCCCAGCCGGTTATATATAGCGCCATGTGCTCTGAAAGTGTAAATTCAACTGTTTATCCCTGGTATGTCTGAGTTTAGGTTGACTCTGTCACAACCCGTATTTTCTCTGAAATATCAGAGTGTGAGAAAATGCGCGCTATGATGCCACGTCGAGCAGGGGATAACTGTCGACGCTCAGGCAAACACCAACTACTTACACCAAAGAAATCCATAGTTTTAAATGATTAGAAAATTGGTTATATTATAAAGGCCATATCCCTCGGCTCAGTGGATCAACTAGTCCACAATTTAAAACTATACTTATACGCAGCGGGAAAATACTTTATTTATATTTGACGTCCTAGGAGAGTGCATAAGTGTCCCCCAAGAGACAACTTATACTATGCAAGACCCTAGATTTAGTTTATATATATATATATAAAGGAAAACGATTTTTTTACGTTACTTTTGAAAGTAGTGTATGAGTTTTGTAAAACATATAGATCAGGGGTTATACATACTAATAATGTTTTTAGGGTTTTTTTAAAAATATCTAGCAACCTAGCAGAAACCTTCCCAAGAGCAAGTTTAGTAAACTCAAAAGCAGTAAACTAGCAGTGAAAACAAGGTACAAAGTATCTAAAAGAGAAACCACCAGTGGGCGTCAACACCTGACACGAACCCACTGGCGAGTAAGCATGTCTATACTACGAGTCTAAAGAAACTACCTCCCAAGAAAGAGTAACTCACAGCAGTAGCTAAAAAAACACTAGAATCTCCGGAGCAGTCTAGCCACACAGTCGGCTATATACCTGTACCTGAGGTATTCAGAAAAACGAGAAGACTACCTCAGCAAGCTATAAACAATAGGAAACGAAAGTACAATAGCTTATGAAGGAATTAAAAATAGGTAATGAAAGTACTCATCAAACGGTGAAAGAATAAAAAGGGGGGTGCACCAAGTGCACGAATGAAGCCAAGCTTCAAGAATCTCTGTAAAAGGATTAGTACAATAATAATATCATAACATAGAGTTATAGCAGAAAGAATCACCTAGTACTGGAGATGGACAAAAATTCAGTAACAAGTGGCCTAAACTGGTGGCCGCATTTCTAACCAAGTCTATCCGGCCTAAATATCCTCACGGGCTGTGGTGGTGGTATCCGTCCAACTCAACCAAGCAGTCCATATTGCCTTAGTAAGACAAGAAATAAACCAAGGGCGGCGGTATCGGTCCGACCCACCCCAAAACCACATCCTACTCCAGTCCTAAGTGACTCGGGAAAACCATTGCTGGTGGATCCATGTACCACCAAGAAAGTCAAAGAACCCTAAAGTCACTAGAGCAACCCACCTAGGAGCCCTATATAAACAAAACAGAACAGTGACTCGCTACTAGATATGTACAAACAGCTAAATACTAACACCCACAAACGATAGGACCTTGAACCTACGCCCGTAATTCGATCCCAAACTATACGTATAAAAATTAATTTAATAACGAACCTACCCGGTTAATTTGTTACCATCACACCTACAAATGAATTTTATGCCAAACTATGCCCGAGCAAAAGGGCACCTACACTTATAAAAAAAAATTCAACTCATGCCTAACCATGAATAATAGGCCTCATAATAAAAACAAATTATGCTAGACATGGACTACACCCAAGGGGCAACCACAAGCTATACAAGCAATAATTTCCATTAAGGGGTAAATTCTAACATGAGCCAATTAGGGCCTGTCTTAGGCAAAAATCCCTAAAACCCCTAAAACGAAAAGTTAAATCACAATTAATTGCATAATATCTACATCCTAAACCTAACATGACAAAGCCATAACATGAACAATTACAAACAAAAGAACGTTATAAAACGGTTATCAATAGGATTTCAGATAGGGTTTTCGGGTAGGATTTCAGGTAGGATTTCGGGTAGGGTTTCGGTTAGGATAGGTTCGGGTGAGCAAATATCAGAAATCAAAACAACAAGAGTGATATAATGGGATCAAAACGGCAAGAGCGAAGGGCGCACTTGCCTAAATCTCTTCACCAAAATTTCGGCCAGCACAACCCTCCAACCGGCCGGCCTCAAGCAACACAACTACGGAAGAAAAACCTGGGAAGAACAAATCGATCAAAGCATGTAGAAAAAGGGCGAAACCGCACCCCCGAATCACAGAAAAATCACGGTGAAAACTTAAATAGATTACCTCGGAATGAAGATCTCGCCTAGGGGAGTTCGGATCCGGCCTCAAACGGAAATTTCGAGGCTAGTTGGGCAGGAACTGGGCAGTCGGAGGCCTCCTTGCTTCCGCCTGTCTCTCAGTTTCTCCCGCTCGGGTTGCAGGAAAACAGCCGCCGGGTTTGGGGGAAAAGAGGGAAACCTAATGCAATTACCTAAAGTAAAATCCTGCATATATATTATAACCTATTAACTAAGTAATGTTTAATACCTAATTAAAACAAAACCAAAGGCAGCCCCCCCTCTATGAAATCCTATTCCTAATAATTAAGTAAAATCTAAAACCTACATACCTAAATATAAAAACATAAGCCACTATAACATTAACATTAACCGTCATGTAATAGTATACGCATATAAATCTACACTAACAATTATATAATCGCCGCGCATACCCATATAAACACGCACACATATATATATATATATATTAACACATGTACGTAGACACGCACACGCAATTTATTATAAAGCCATGCACGCACGTGCACGTGCGCATTTACACATCGGCACGCCCATATCACTAACCCGACCAAAATGCGAGAGCACAAACATACGCTTATATATAAAAATGACGACCCGCTAACTAGTAACCGTTGAAATGACGCGAAAAAAAAATAACGTCCTCGGATTTCGACCAAACTCGCACCGTAGCTAAATACTCGGGCTACGAAAACAACGGCGAAGTCGGATACAACCTCCGACGATCACACACTCGGGCTAACCTCACCCGAAGCCAAAGCACAAGGATTCCCTGAGAGGCTCAGTCGGACCTCCAAAACAGACGCCGGCTAGCTGGGGAATCCTACAACAGGCTATAACCTCTAAGAACACCTTACGAGGTACTCTAACAACGGAACGAGCCGGAAAACGCGTCCACGTAACGCCAAAGAAATATTAAATAAATACAGAAAAACAGGGGCCGTTACAGACTCCCATCGAGGTAAATGAGAAACAGTGATTGTAGGAACGTATATTTTGCCTAAAATGTCGTCCCTGAGCAGTCTGATCTGTGAACATTGAGTAAAGTTCTTCTGGCGCTGGTATTACTGGAATGTGTATTTTTCCATCTCGATAACATAAACTGCTTGTTTCGCGCAAAAATAATTTTGCATTACAATGTATACAGTATTTTGGTGGAGGGAGCTACATTCGTTGCACTCTAGTTATTTGGTTACTTTGTCGGGCTGACCTACGAGATGTAGTTGTTGATGTCTGTGTAGTTGCTTCTGGTGGTGGTCGGTGTGGTAGTTGTGGTTGTTGCTTAGAAGTAGACGCCTCAATTTGATTGGCCGGTGGAAAGTTAAAGCATATTGGAGTTTGAATGTTGGAGATAGTGATTCTTCCGACAACTGCAGAATTCAGTTATCTCGTTAGAGTGAATAAACACATTGGTGAAATAGTGCTTCAGAGCAGGTTAGAGTACCAGGAATAATTGTCTGGTTAGAATGGTTTTGTCGTATATGACGTTGACGTCTCATGTCAGTTAGTTTTTGCATTCTTGCGTGCCTAGTATTTTTTTGGGCAATTAACAATGGGTCTCGAATGGGATGAATATGAAGACTGTATGTTGGAGGTTGAATTCCATGGCTACAACGATGTGCACGCAGTTCTCTTAGCTTTAGCATTCGTGCTGCACTTGTGGAACGCTGCATCGCCAATTGTTACGTTCTTTTAGAATCCCCAGCAGTGGCTATCGAGTTTGAGAAGTCTACAAATATGAAGAAAGTAACATTATTTATTCCGTAGTTGTTGAACTTAATGTGGAGAAGCGGGGTATTTACGATTCGATGGTTGTAAGGGAGGATGGACGACCAAGTTGTTTTGTGTAATTTGATTGTAAGCCACCGCAGATCTATTCGTTGTGTGTCGTCGCCTATGTTGAAGGTGTAAAAATCGAACCCTTCTTGCAATTCGTTGCTCATCATGTATAAGTCTTCTCGTTGTAGCAGTTGACGGTAAATGATCGGTAGAATTTGATGAGAGTTGGACATGATTGTGTAGATTAGACATTTGCGTACGTAGATATCTACGCCTTGCATTTCTATGCTCACGTTGTTGCATAGTTAGTGGATGTCTTCGGGATGTGCCTTGCATTTCATGACATTCACATGATGTTCGAATCGAAGCACTTGTACTGCCATAATGAGTGAATTCTTCTGTAAAGTAGACAAAACAATTCCTTTGAATGAAATAAATGTGGAGTAAAACAAATCAAAAATACCTAGAATCGAATTACTTCATCTACATAACGTAAACTTAAAGCATCAACATAAAGTATCATTTTAGGGAGGGAAATAGGAGAATGAACACAACCTAACGCAACCAGTGAATTCAACAACAACAATTCCTTGAAAAAACTAACACAACAATTCCTTGAAAAATTGATGTTGTGGTTCTGTCAGGAAGATTTTTAACGTATCAACAACAACAACAAACTAACGCAACCAGTGAATGTATTAAGTAACAATGAAATTAAAGAGATAGTGAAATTAAGTAATAATGAAATTAAAGAGATCACCGGCCGGACAATCTGAAGAAGTGGGAGGGATAAACTTGCCAGACACTTTTCTGGGCGTGAGAGAACGGCTGATGATGCTAGAGCGACGATGCGTAAAAATGAGGGGAAGAACCTGTCGGGGACAACAAAATTGCGAAAAATTAAAGAAGATTTCTGGGGCGTACCTCAATGAGAAAGATTTCTAGGGCGGTAGCCGGGGATACGGCGGAGTCGACGGTGGAGAGTGATGGGCCGCAGGAGGATTTCTAAGATTTCTGGGCGTACCTCAATGAGAAAGATTTCTAGGGAGGTCGTCGGGGATGCAGCGGAGTCGGCGATGGAGAGTGATGAGCCACAGGAGGATTTCTAGGGCGGAGTCGGGGATGCGGTCTTCAGCGGTGGCTTGGAGAGTGATGGGCCGCAGGAGGATTTCTAGGGCAGAGTCAGGGATGCGGTCTTCAGCGGTGGCTTCGGCGGTGGAGAGTGATGGGCCGTGAGAGAGCGAAGGAAATGTTAGGGTTCGGTGAAGGTGGAGAGTGATAAGGATAGCGGGATTGGAAATGAGGAGAAAGGGCAGCGTGGGGAGTTAAAGACCATAATTAGTGCGGCGTAGAATGAGGAGGGAGAGTGATGGGCCGCAGGAGGGTTTCTAGGGCGGAGTCGGGGATGCGGTCTTTAGCGGTGGCTTGGAGAGTGATGGGCCGCAGGAGGATTTCTAGGGCGGAGTCGGGGATGCGGTCTTCAGCGGTGGCTTGGAGAGTGATGGGCCGTAGGAGGATTTCTAGGGCGGAGTAGGGGATGCGGTCTTCAGCGGTGGCTTCAGCGGTGGAGAGTGATGGGCCGTGAGAGAGCGAATGAAATGTTAGGGTTCGGCGAAGGTGGAGAGTGATAAGGGTAGCAGGATTGGAAATGGGGAGAAAGGGAAGCGTGGGGAGTTAAAGACCATAATTAGTGCGGCGTCGAATGAGGAGTTAAAAGATTCTTTTTTTCAAATTTCAAAAACGGGACTCCTTTTGATTGTGGGATTTTCAGCCTTTTTTTGTTTTTTTGTTAGTATGACATGTGGCCTTTTTTTGGCATTTTTAAGTAATGTAGATTATTATTATTATTATATTTCTTTTTGCTAAGAGCAATTTTAAGGGCCTGTTTGGAGACTTTTAATTAGCTGGTGTGGCACACGTAGATTTACATGGGGAAAGGGAATTTATGTCGTCCAAGGTATGATCAGACGGTTCCCAAATATGGTCTTTTTACTTTGATTTTTTTATATATAAAGTAAATATTATCGTATTTTCTATACCTTCGGATCGTCCATCGGATGGCCCGGGATTCTCCCCTACCTTCCTCTAGGTGGGTTAAGCCTACACATTTTGGACTCCTGTTTGGGGCGGCGTTAAAGCGCATGACCCCCGCTTCATTTCCCGCATGCCTCTCTTCTTCGATGCCCTAGAGATGGCACTTTCCTCTCGAGCCTTCGCTTCATTTCCCGCGGGCCAAAAATGCATTTTTATTCTTGATTCCAACCACAAGGATGGAGATCCTTTTTTATGCTTCATCTCTCGATACTACAACAAAGTCATTATATATTGACAAATTTTTATGCTTTTAATGACGATTTCTAAGCGTTGCGATAATTTTTTGCGAAATTTATAGAAACGTTATCAAAGCGATCGTGTTGCGGTCGTCGCGGCAGCTCATTGTGATGTTTTTAAAAAAATGACATGATAGGTATTTGCTCTATCGTGGCACTTTTTCCAAGAACATCATGATAGATGATTGAAACACTGCTTAGACAGTTGTGGTTTTGGACTCCATTTTATCTCTCCCCTTTGTCATCTTCGCCTCCAATCAATCTCCGACACCACTCCAAGTAGGCCCATAATTTCTTGGTATCAGGGATTTTTGATCCTTCGACCCACCTTCATCATTCACACTTACAAGGTTTCCTCCTCCCCATAACAGTCGAGTGTAAAGTGGAGTGAGATTGCTCGAAATCTTGACCGCAACCTGGGAGGAAAAGGGTTTTAGGATCCCTGCTTCGAGAAGGATATTTGATACCTGGAAGGCTGATACTCCCAACAAGGGACTCTGGCTTTTCCCCTTACAGAGTGTTTGGTGTTCCCAACAAGGGACTCCGACCTCTCCCCTTACAGAGTGTTCGGTGATCCCAACAAGGGACTCCGACATCTCCCCTTATAGAGTGTTCGGTGATCCCAACAAGAGACTCCGACATCTCCCCTTATAAAGTGTTCAGATCTCCACAAAAGTGATTCTGGTCTCTTCAGCTCATAGCCCGACTAGGTCGCGCAACCGAATCAAATATTTACGTTCTCCGGCGGTCGGATCAATACTTACATTCTCCGTCGTTACTACAGGCCAACGCCCCACCAATGCCATGGTCTGCTCCCCTCACAGCACATTGTCCGATCGAATACTTACATTCTTCAGTACTCGGATCAAATACTTACATTCTTTGGCAATCCGCTCATAGTCAGATTAGGTCGCGCAACATGATCGAATATTTACATTCTCCGGCGATTGGATCGAATACTTACATTCTCCGCAGTTACTGCAGGCTAACACCCCGTCATCGCCAAAGACTGCCCTCCTCGCGATCGCATCGTCGGATCGAATACTTACATTCTCCGGCACCCGCATCGAATACTTACATTCTTCGGCAATCGGCTCATAGTCAGGCTAGGTCGCGCAACCAGATCGAATATTTACATTCTCCAGCGGTCGGATCGAATACTTACATTTTTCGTAATTACTGCATGCCAACGCCCCGCCATCGTCAGGCCTTGCCCCCCTCGCGCTCACATCGTCAAATCAAATACTTACATTCTCCTACACCCGGATCGAATACTTACATTCTACGGCAACCAGCTCATAGTCAGGCTAGGTCGCGCAATCGGATCGATCTCCGATGGTCGGATCGAACACTTACATTCTTCGTTGTTACTGCAGGCCAACGTCCCGCCGTCGCCAGGGCCTGCCCACCTCGCGGTCGTATCGTAGGATCAAATACTTACATTCTCCGGCACCCGAATCAAATACTTACAATCTCCTACAATCGTCTTTTGGCCAGACTCGGCCCAACAATTGGATCGAATCAATACATTCTCCGGCTCCAGGATCGAATACTTGCATTCTCCAGCCCCCGAATCAAATACTTACATTCTCCGGCACCTGGATCGAATGCTTACATTCTCAGGCAATCCTCTCTTAGCCAGACTCGGCCCTGCAATCAGATTGAATCAATACATTCTTCGACCCCCAGATCGAATACTTACATTCTCCGAGAATCCTATCTTGGTCAGGCTCGGCTCGCATTCGGATTGAATCCTTGCATTCTTCGACCCTTGGATTGAGTAGAGACACTCTCTGACACTACCACAAGCTTACATTCCACCAACTGCCGGGATCCGGACAACAAAAGAAAAAAAGAACAATACTTCCATGTCAACATATGCACAAACATGTTACATAAAATCATTGAAGGGTAATGACGAACATACATCCGACACAATAAAACAAAAGCAAGCGTGTCTAAACATACAAAAGTAAAAGTACATACTGCTACTCATATCTACACCAGACTCAAGGCTCTCCACCTTCGTCATCAAAAATATCTTCAAAACTAAGACTTGAAACGTCGCACTTCAGACACTTGGCTACTAGGGGAAAAGCCTTCGACACGCCGCGTCTGAGCGTCACATCGCGGACGTCCTCTATCTGATGCTCAACCTCTCGAGTCCAAACATCCTCGCGAACCTCCTCAGCAAGCACGTCCCGATCTTGCATGTAATCCAAGGAATCCCTATACTCCTCAAGGCCAGCCGCCTTCATCTAAAGTACGCATTCTTATTAATAAAGACGCGCTATCTCTGCCTTAGAAGCATCCAACTCCACCCGCAACACGGAGCTCTCCTCCTGAGCAGTCTTCAAAGTCTGCACGATCTTTTCTGTCATCAACTTCTCCGACTGCAACGATGATAGGGCTTCCTCCATCGCAGACTTCAGCTCTGATCGGATCTGCCAAAATCGGGAAACCTCCCGATCTAGCTCCTCCCTGGAGGCCGCAACTGAAGCTTTCGATGCTCAAAGCTTCTCCTGGAGAGCCAAAAATCCGTCTTTCAAGCTCACATAACGGTCGTTCCATGTAAACGCTATATGCGCCTGAGCGTCAATCTGCAAGCAAAAACAAAGGGTTAACGTCATACGGGATAATCAGTTCAAACGAGGGAAGATGATGCATAAAGACATCAAGCTACGGAGGAAAAAAAAACTCTAGGGGAGAAAAGAAACTCCAGAGAAGGAGACTGGAAAAACTGTCATTTCCGTGTTGAAGCGTTGCCTCCGCCGCCATCATTTGGAAGGCCGTCGTCGCCGCATTGTTGAAATGCCGCCGCCTCATTGTTGAAATGTTGTCGCCGCCCTGTTGTTGAAACGCCACTGCCACCGCGTTGTTGGGAGTTCGCCGCTACCGCCGCTGCTTGAGATGTTCGGATGTCGTTATACGGCGTTGACGTGGTCTCGCTACACAAATCAAGGAGGCTCACCTGAGAGGATTTCTTAAATCTATAATTTGCTCATGTAGGTATCTTGTATTATATTATATATCATTTGTGTAGCGATATGGAGGAGATCTTTTGTGGATTGAGGAGGGAAAACATGTAAATTTTTTGCGTGATTTTATACACGCTCCAGTGGAGATTTTCCGGGTTGGACTCCGATCATCCCATGGTTTTCACCCAACTGGATTTTCACGCTAAAAATTGTGTGATGTCTCTATTTTATTTTTGTCCATTTGTATTCGCTAAAACGATTGCGCAGGTGCTCTTGCTAAATTAATTTGCAGGTATTCGGATCGGATTTGCGCTCTCTCAAACCCACTGACGTGGATAAATTTGCAACGACTACTGCTTGCTTGAACTGAACGAAAATCCAATACTACATTGGGGACCGAGTTCGGCAAACAGAGCATCAAGCAGTATGTTGTAGATATAACACCTGAACATATTTTAAGAATTAAAAGAAAATCCCTTAGGATGATAAAAAAGAAAAGCAGTGTCATGGAAAAAAAAGTTGAAAGTTTTTCAACACGCATTTATTTCTGCTACAATTATTTTTGTGACCGAATTTGCGAGACATTTTTTCTGACAATACTTTATTTATTTCCCGTTGTAAAATTTACCAAGGAGAGGTTTTATTTTTAAGATTTTACGTTAAAGGTGGACTTGATTTTTAAGTGGTGGTGGTTGAGTTACATTTGGCTCATACATTGGGCTGGCCGGTGGTTTTGTTTAGGCTGTGTCTGCGCGGCTTATCGCTGTCTGTTTGCTCCAGTGAGGGTGGACAAAAACGTCATTGTCATTAAATATATGTGTGGTATGATAAATGTTACCAAAAAAAAAACTAGTTTGAGACATAAGATTTTGGTGTGACAATGACATTTTTGTCCAATCTCATCGGAGCAAATAAACTGCGATAAGTCATGTCAAACGCAGCCTTAATAAATTATAGGATTAAGCGGCTTGTTGGTTTAATGATTGAAAAGATTAAGCGGTTGGTTTGATTTAATGACTTCAAGAATTAATGCTCCATTTGGCATGGTAGTGGCGGTTATAAATGCAACCGTCATTCATTAAAGATTACCTAACAAACATCATTTCTTTGAATATAAAAGTAAATGAAGTTTCTTAGGTGAGAATTAATGAATGCCAATTTAACATCCATGTTCATGACCGCCGCCATCGTGCCAAACATAGCCTAAGAATCCGTTTGGGGGACTGATTTTCACCAGTCAAGCGGTTACGATCGCATGAATCGGAGCCTAAGTAGCTGGTTTGGTTTAATTATGTATTTAGGAAGGTTGGTTCGGGCTCCTCCTCATAAATCGAGAAGTGGTTTCCTTCTTCTTCCTCGTTACATCACCCGCACATCTTCGTTCTCGCAGCATTGAGCACTATCAATCCATGACTGCAAAGCAAAGATTGTGTAATAAAGATGTGAATATTGTTAAAGTATGGTGGAAAGAACAACCTAAAAATGACAGTCACATGGGAATTAAAAGATTTAATACAAAGTTTTTTTATATGTTATTTGTTGCATTAGATGATTAGAATTTCCCAAGACAAAATTACTTGCAGGAAACTTTGGCTTTATTTGGCGCAGTGGTGGCGGGCCCATCCGGCAGTTCCTCCTGTGATGCTTGACATATCCTTGTACTTAGGGCCTGTTTGGGAAGGCTTTTCAGAAAGAAGAAGGAGCGGTGACAAAAGGATGGTAGAAAAAGAAGCTTTTGGAAAATGTCTATTAGAAAAGGAGAACTGTTTGGGTGAACTTCTTTTGCAGAGCTTTTCAAAAAGGAGACACTTTATAAATCGTTTGACAAATCTCCGTTGCGGTAACTTTTTTTATTAAAAATGTGCGTCCGGGGAAAAATACGCAATTATTTCGCTGGGGCAGGTTTTTTTCGCCCGGGAGTGAATTTTTCACCGGGTGACGGTTTTTCTCGCCCGGGCGTGAATTTTTTGCCCGGGCGCGATATTTTCGCCTGGGCGCCAATTTTTCGGCCAAACCGTATATTTTTGGTCGGGCCCCAAATATTCGGCCAGGTGCCAATTTTTCGGGCGGACGCGAATTTTTTGAACGGGCGCGAATTTTCCGGATGAACACGAATTTTTTCGGATGACGGCAAATTTTTCGGACGGGCGCGAATTTTTCGGACGGTCACTAATTTTTCGACTAGGCGGGAAAATTTCGCCCGGACGCGAATTTTTTGCACCGACGAGAATTTTTTGCACGGACGCGATATTTCTGCTCGAAAGCGAAAAAAATACACGACCGGGCAAAAAAATCACGAACGGGCAAAAAATCACGTCGAGGGGAAAATTTCACTCCCTGGCGAAAATAATAGTGCCCGGGCGAAAAACCGCTCCTGATCAAAAAAATCGCGCCCGGGAGAAAAAAATCGCGCCCGGGCGAAAATATCGCGTCCGGGCGAAAATATCGCGCTCGGGCGAAAATATCGCGCCCGGGCGAAAATATCGCCCCTGGGCGAAAAAATCGCGCCCGGGCGAAAATATCGCGCCCGGGCGAAAATATCGCGCCCGGGCGAAAAAATCGCGACCGGATGAAAAAATCGCGACCAGGCGAAAATATCCCGACCGGGCGAAAATATCGCGATCGGGCGAAAAAAACGCCCCCGGGCGAAAAAAATGCGTGAGGGCGCAAAAATCGCCCGCGGGGGAAAAAATCACGCGATGGCGAAAAAATCGCGCTGGTGTAAAAAAATCGCGCCAAGGCAAAAAAATCGCGTCGGTGCAAAAAAATCACGCCCGGGCGAAAAAAGCGCGTCTGCGCAAAAAAATCGCCCCCGGGCAAAAAAATCGGCTCGGGCGAAAAAAAATCGTGCAACAACAAAAAATGGCACCCGGATGAAAAAAACGCACCCGAGTGAAAAAATCACGCCGGACGAAAAACCGTCTCGGGCGAAAAATACACGCTCGGGCGAAAAAAAAAATCATGCACGGGCAGAAAACCGCACTCGGGCGAAAAAAACTCACCCGGGCGAAAAACCGCGCGCCCGGGCAAAAAATTCCAGCCCGGGCGAAAAATGCCAACCAGAGCGAAAAATGCTAGCTCAGGCGAAAAATCCGCGCCTGGGCGAAAAATTCGCGCCCGGGCAAAAAATTCGCCCACGGGCGAAAAATTCGCGCCCGGACGAAAAATTTGCGCCGGGCAAAAAAAAAACACCCGGCCAAAAAAATTACGCTCGGGAAAAAAATCGCGTCAAGACAAAAAAATCAAGTTGTAGATTTTTTTAAGAGATAAATGTTTTTGGACTTTTCGAAAAGGTTGAAAAGTAGGTGACATGTGACTTTTTTAAAAGATGAGCAAATGGAGTTTTTTGCGGTAGCTTTTCCCACCGATAGACAATCCAAACGGTCTATTAAGTGTGGTAGCGTTTTCCAGAAAACGAAAAGGAGCTAAAAAGCCCTCCCAAACAGGCCCTTAATTTATACCTTATAAAATCATTTACTATACCTACTTAAATCTCCTATGATGTTAAGATTAACTACATGTACATGTCAAATACATTCATTAATATTTTACAGACTTGGGGTTACAAAATTATTGTTAGATTGCAATTTTCAAATAGGAAGCAAAACCTCTGTAACAGGCTTGGGGTTACATGTCAAATACATTCATTATTGCAGATATTATGGGTAACTAATATGTGGTCTGTTAAGAAGATATATTGTGTTTATTAGAGGTGGTGGGGGAGGTGAGCATTTAATTGGGGAGTATTTTATTCCTTGCTTCTTATTTGTTGCGGTTGTTCCTCTCTTACTCAGCCTCGGTTGTGTCGCGATTAGGGCCCAGAAAGCCGATTTCTTTCTCTACTCTCCTCATCTTCTCTCTGGATCTCGCAATATCTAGCGAAATTTCTGAACTGCTGCTGGGATCAAAGTTTGGCAAGTTCTGTTTGGACTGGATTCAGCCGGGGCTTGTGATTTTTTTGCGCAAAAATCTGTGGTTTTGTTCTTCTGTGCTAAAACCCCTGTAAGATATCTATCTGTTGTTGGAGGAACGGATCAGCTATAGCTCTTGTTGCGGCCAAATTCGGCGCTCCGGTCGATCCAGACTAACTTGGACCGCCTTAGCTCGCGGAGCGGTCGAGCGCGCACACAGTCAGTTGAAGAGGGGAAATGTACACAAGGAGTTTTAACGTGGAAAACCCTTCAACCAGGTGAAAAACCACGTGACCGGTTCGCTGCCAGTCAAAATCCACTATATCAGGGTGATTACAGTATGCTGAGTGAATCGGGGCGACAGGCCGCTCCCGTTACAACTTGCGGGGTGAGAGGATGATTATAACTGTCGGCGGGCAACAAACTGCTCCACCAAAGTGACTTAAACGGTGGAATGAGCGGGATGCTTCTGGCGCGTGCGCTCGGGGGCGGCGCGCTTGCGGGCTTCGACTGTCTTCTTCGCTCGACTTCCTCTGACTTTGGGCGCCTCCTTCCCAACTGCGCGTTGGTGGGGTGCCAATAGCCGATGGCGGGTGCTGATGGCCGCTGGTGGCCGCTGGAGGTCGCTGGTGGCCGCTGAAGGTCGCTGGTGGCCGCTGGTGGCTGGCGGCGAGAGGTGGCCGACACGGTAGAGGAGGCGGGAGAGCTCTCACCTGAGGAAGAGGGTGAAGAATCGTAGGAGGAAAAGATGAGAAATGAAGAGCCTCTGGGGTCCTTTTATAGGCTCCAAGGGGAGATCATGGTGGGCCCCACCACTAACGTAGTGGGTTAGTGGGTGGTTTCCCCTTGATCGGACGGCCGTGGTAGCGCGCCATGATCGGATGGTGGAGGTTCGGGCGGCGAGCCACCGGCTGGCGGCGGCCGGGCGGCGGCGGCCGGGCGGCCGGGTGGCCGGGCGGCGGCGGCCGGGCGGCCGGGCGGCGGCGGCCGGGCGGCGGCGGCCGGGCGGCGACGGCCGGCGACGATTGGTTGCGGCGGCGGTGCCCTCTCTCCCCTCTTTCCCTTTTTTATGGATCTCATTTTTGGTGGGAGAGAAAGAGGGGGGAATTGGATGGAGGAGATGAAAGATGAGAGAAAGTGGGCCCTTCACTTCTCCCATCATGAAGGGAATCATGGGGTTGACTAGTCAACCCCATGATTTCATTTTGGGGATTGCTATTTGCACCCCTAAAGCTAAAAATGGATCCAATCCCTATCAAATGCCTCCCAAATCCTTTGTTGTTGGTGAGCCGTGTGATAGACAACTTAGGATTTTTAATCTTCTTCTTCCCCACTTCCATGTCTTCCTCCGGAGAGAAGGCCGAGAAGGCGAAGAACGGTGCCTCGAAGGCATGCTCGTACTTATACGATTGGCGACGGTGGTGCTACATCAAATTGAAGGAGCGTCGACGGGGGCTTCAGGCAAGGTGCTGGCGAATCCAATCGCGAAGGGGTCCGTGCGCTGGACGGTGCGGAGGCGCGCCGGCGAAACGGCGGGTGAGTGCAAAGGCACGCCTGGAAGCACGCAAGCGCGCGCGAGGGCGCGCTTGCGCAGCCATGCGCGCGGGTGCGCACGCCCGACCCAGCGCGTCCGCGCTTGCGGGTGCGCGTGCGCGACCCAGCGCGCTGGTGCGCGCGCGCTGGTGCGCGCGCGCGGGTGCGCGCGCGCCCAACCCAGCGCGCGGGTGCGCGCGCGATCTTGCGCGCGGGTGTGCTCGCGCGCGACCCAGCGCGCGGGAGCGCGTCCCTGCGCGCGGGTGTGTGTGTGCGCGCGCGCGGCCCCACGCGCGGCCCCACGCGCGTGCGCGACCCTCCGCGTGGGTCCTTGCGCGCGCGGGTGCGCGCATTTGTGCGAGGGCACAACCCCATGCGCGGGTCTGGCCACGTGCGACCGTGTGCGCGGGGTGCGTGTGTACAACCTGTGTGCGCGTGTTGTGCGCGCGGGCTCTGCTGGCGCGAGGGTGGCTCGTGGCTTAGGTTGCGCGCGAGTTGCGTTCGGCTTTGCGTGCGCGAGGGTTGCTCGCGGCTTAGGTTACACGAGGGTTGCTCGCGACTTAGATTGCGCGAGGGCTGCTCGCGGCTTAGGTTACGCGAGGGTTGCTCGCGACTTAGATTGCACGAGGGCTGCTCGCGGCTTAGATTGCGCGAAGGTTTCTCGCAGCCTAGATTGCGCGAGGGCTGCTCGTGGTTTAGGTTGCGCGCGGGTATGGAGGCAGTTGCTGTGAGGAGCGCGCTGCACAGAGGCAGTTGCTGTATGGAGCGCGCTGCACGGAGGAAGTTGCTGTAAGGAGCGCGCTTCCCGGAAGCAGTTGCTGTATGGAGCGCTTTGCACGGAGGCAGTTGTTGTGAGGAGCGCGCTGCACGGAGGCAGTTGCTGTACGGAGCGCGCTGTACGGAGGCAGTTGCGGTGAGGAGTGCGCTGCACTGAGGCAGTTGCTGTATGGAGCGCGTTGCACGGAGGCAGTTGCTGTGAGGAGCGCGCTGCACAGAGGCAGTTGCTGTAAGGAGCGCGCTGCACGGAGGCAGTTGCTGTATGGAGCGCGCTGCACGGAGGCAGTTGTTGTAAGGAGCGCGATGCACGGAGGCAGTTGCTGTAAGGAGCGCGCTGTACGGAGGCAGTTGCTGTATGGAGCGCGTTGCACAGAGGCAGTTGTTGTGAGGAGCGCGCTGCACGGAGGTAGTTGCTGTTTGGAGCGGGCTGCACGGAGGCAGTTGCTGTGAGGAGCGCGCTGCACTGAGGCAGTTGCTGTATGGAGCGCGCTGCACGGAGGCAGTTGCTGTGAGGAGCGCGCTGCAGGAGCGCTGCTGTATGGAGGAAGTTGCTGTGAGGAGCGCGCTGCACGGAGGCAGTTGCTGTATGGAGCGCGTTGCACGGAGGCAGTTGCTGTGAGGAGCGCGCTGCACGGAGGCAGTTGTTGTATGGAGCGCGCTGCACGGAGGCAGTTGCTGTGAGGAGCGCGCTGCACGGAGGCAGTTGCTGTGAGGAGCGCGCTGCACGGAGGCAGTTGCTGTGAGGAGCGCGCTGCACGGAGGCAGTTGCTGTGAGGAGCGCGCTGCACGGAGGCAGTTGCTGTAGGAGCGCGCTGCACGGAGGCAGTTGCTGTGAGGAGCGCGCTGCACGGAGGCAGTTGCTGTGAGGAGCGCGCTGCACGGAGGCAGTTGCTGTGAGGAGCGCGCTGCACGGAGGCAGTTGCTGTGAGGAGCGCGCTGCACGGAGGCAGTTGCTGTGAGGAGCGCGCTGCACGGAGGCAGTTGCTGTGAGGAGCGCGCTGCACGGAGGCAGTTGCTGTGAGGAGCGCGCTGCACGGAGGCAGTTGCTGTAAGGAGCGCGCTGCACGGAGGCAGTTGCTGTAAGGAGCGCGCTGCACGGAGGCAGTTGCTGTAAGGAGCGCGCTGCACGGAGGCAGTTGCTGTAAGGAGCGCGCTGCACGGAGGCAGTTGCTGTAAGGAGCGCGCTGCACGGAGGCAGTTGCTGTTGCACGGAGGCAGTTGCTGTAAGGAGCGCGCTGCACGGAGGCAGTTGCTGTAAGGAGCGCGCTGCACGGAGGCAGTTGCTGTAAGGAGCGCCCTGCACGGAGGCAGTTGGTGTAAGGAGCGCGCTGCACGGAGGCAGTTGCTGTAAGGAGCGCGCTGCACGGAGGCAGTTGCTGTAAGGAGCGCGCTGCACGGAGGCAGTTGCTGTAAGGAGCGCGCTGCACGGAGGCAGTTGCTCTAAGGAGCGCGCTGCACGGAGGCAGTTGCTCTAAGGAGCGCGCTGCACGGAGGCAGTTGCTGTATGGAGCGCGCTGCACGAAGGCGGTTGCTGTATGGAGCGCGCTGCACGGAGGCAGTTGCTGTGAGGAGCGCGCTACACAGAGGCAGTTGCTGTGAGGAGCGCGCTGCACGGAGGCAGTTGCTGTGAGGAGCGCGCTGCACTGAGGCAGTTTCTGTATGGAGCGCGCTGCACGGAGGCAGTTGCTGTGAGGAGCGCGCTGTAGGGAGGCAGTTACTGTATGGAGCGCGCTGCACGGAGGCAGTTGCTGTGAGGAGCGCGCTGCACTGAGGCAGTTTCTGTATGGAGCGCGCTGCACGGAGGCAATTGCTGTGAGGAGCGCGCTGTAGGGAGGCAGTTACTGTATGGAGCGCGCTGCACGGAGGCAGTTGCTATGAGGAGCGCGCTACACGGAGGCAGTTGCTGTAAGGAGCGCGCTGCACAGAGGCAGTTTCTGTAAGGAGCGCGCTGCACGGAGGCAGTTGCTGTAAGGAGCGCGCTGCACGGAGGCAGTTGCTGTAAGGAGCGCGCTGCACGGAGGCAGTTGCTGTAAGGAGCGCGCTGCACGGAGGCAGTTGCTGTAAGGAGCGCGCTGCACGGAGGCAGTTGCTGTAAGGAGCGCGCTGCACAGAGGCAGTTGCTGTAAGGAGCGCACTGCACGGAGGCAGTTGCTGTAAGGAGCGCGCTGCACGGAGGCAGTTGCTGTAAGGAGCGCGCTGCACGGAGGCAGTTGCTGTAAGGAGCGCGCTGCAGGGAGGCAGTTGCTGTAAGGAGCGCGCTGCACGGAGGCAGTTGCTGTAAGGAGCGCGCTGCAGGGAGGCAGTTGCTATAAGGAGCGCGCTGCACGGAGGCAGTTTCTGTAAGGAGCGCGCTGCACGGAGGCAGTTGCTGTAAGGAGCGCGCTGCACGGAGGCAGTTGCTGTAAGGAGCGCGCTGCACGGAGGCAGTTGCTGTAAGGAGCGCGCTGCACGGAGGCAGTTGCTGTAAGGAGCGCGCTGCACGGAGGCAGTTGTTGTATGGAGCGCGCTGCACGGAGGCAGTTGCTATAAGGAGCGCGCTGCACGGAGGCAGTTGCTGTGAAAAGCGCGCTGCACAGAGGCAGTTGCTGTAAGGAGCGCGCTGCACGGAGGCAGTTGCTGTGAAAAGCGCGCTGCACGGAGGCAGTTGCTGTGGGGGTAGAGGGACGTCTTCGTACTTGGGCGAAGTGAGTATGCATTTCGGACTACACGGGTGACGCTTGACGTCAACAGGCTTAAAATGAGAAAATGTTAACTTTTTAGAGTTACAGTCGTGAAACTATTCTTGTGGGAACACATAATTTATAGGAAATTAAAATTAATAAACGCTATAATAGATAGAGCCCTTCTGAGGTGCGAAGCCCTCTCTTGGGTTGGTCGTCTTAGGGGTTGCCCCCCAGTCCGGTCTAGCAAAACGGTGGGCCGAGTTCCTTTCTGTGGACTTGGTTCCTATCCCCGTAAGAATCTCCCCAGGAGGCCTTGTTTGATGAGATACTCGATCTCCTCCTTGAGCTTTGAGCATTCTTCCGTGTCATGTCCTTGTCCATGGTGAAATTCACAGTACTTTGTCTGGTCCCCAGTATTTTTAGCGAGAGGTCTGGGCTTGCGGAGCGCCTCTTTGCCTTGAATTGCATAAAATACATTTGTCCTGGAGGTGTTGAGGGGTGTGTACTCCCGGGGCGGCTGATCTCTCTGATGGTTACGACGCAATCTTCCTTCTTGGTGTTGAGGGGCCAGCTCATTTTCCCTTTTTCGCTTCTGGTTGTCGTTAAACTGTTGACGATGAGCTTTAATAGCCTCGTCGGCAGCGATCTGAGCCTCTACGCGGTGCACGAGGTCGGGGTAGCTAGCGACGGTTTCCCTCATTAATACTGAATAGATGATGCTCGGGCGAAGACCTCCGAGGAACATTCCTCTTAACAGTTCAGGGTCAACCCCTAGGATTTGGCGGGCTTCTATGGAGAACCTGTGGAAGAAATCCTTCAAAGACTCTCCTTCGTTCTAGCGGATACCTGATAAGTGGGAAGGGTCGCGGACGATCCTCCGATTTGCTATAAACTGATCTGTGAACTGTCTCGTTAGTTCTGTGAAGTTGGCGATAGTGCCCGCTTTCAAGGAGTGAAACCATGTGCGAGCTTGCCCCTTGAGAGTGGTAGGAAACACTTGGCAGAGTAACTGATCAGGTGCGTTGTAGATCCTCATAATGGTAGTGAAGTGGTTGACATGTTCGAACGGATCGTCAGTTCCATCGAAAATTTCGATATCGGGCAGTTTGAAACCGTGAGGAATTGGATGGTCCAGAATCTGGGGTGTCAGCGGGGAACCCTGGCAGAGTGGTCGGCGGGTACAAATATCTCTTGCACCTGCTTGATGATATTCTTCGGCATTGACCTCTCGAATTTCCTCCCGAGTAAATCTTTCTAACGGATGTAGGCGGACTTCGTTAGCGGGCTCATGATGATGATCTGCTCTCGCTCTCCTCTGGGCCGAGTGAGCGAAACTTGCAGCTTCAGCATATTCTTCAGATATTTCCTGCCTTGGAGGAACCTCTTAGGCTCTGCCCTGATTTTGTTGCGGCGGTGGATCCACACGAGCTGGTTGTAGCGGGGGAGCCGGAGGCGCTCCCAGGTTTCGCAGCAGGGTGAGCATTTCAGTTTGATGTTCTTCCATTTGGCGAATGCTTCCCTCTATAGGAGCGAATACAGCTTCAGCGGTCAGTGGTGCGTCCACCAAAGAGTGGGAACGTGCAGGCTCGGCCTGCCTGTCAAGGGCGGAGCCTTCAGCGGTACGAGTGCTTCTCTTTGTCATTAAGATAGTACTTGGAGGGGGTGATGCTGATGATCTTACGCTTCAAAGGATGTTGGGAAATCGTTTCCCACAGACGGCGCCAAACTGTTGCGGCCAAACTCGGCGCTCCGGTCGATCCAGACTAACTTGGACCGCCTTAGCTCGCAGAGCGGTCGAGCGCGCACACAGTCAGTTGAAGAGGGGAAATGTACACAAGGAGTTTTAACGTGGAAAACCCTTGTTGCGGCCAAACTCGGCGCTCCGGTCGATCCAGACTAACTTGGACCGCCTTAGCTCGCGGAGCGGTCGAGCGCGCACACAGTCAGTTGAAGAGGGGAAATGTACACAAGGAGTTTTAACGTGAAAAAACCTTCAACCGGGTGAAAAACCACGTGACCGGTTCGCTGCCAGTCAAAATCCACTAGATCAGGGTGATTACAGTATGCTGAGTGAATCGGGGCAACAGGCCGCTCCCGTTACAACTTGCGGGATGAGAGAATGACTATAACTGCCGGCGGGCAACAAACTGCTCCGCCAAAGTGACTTAAACGGTGGAATGAGCGGGATGCTTCTAGCGCGTGCGCCCGGGGGCGGCGCGCTTGCGGGCTTCGACTGTCTTCTTCGCTCGACTTCCTCTGACTTTGGGCGCCTCCTTCCCAACTGCGCGTTGGTGGGGTGCCAATAGCCGATGGCGGGTGCTGATGGTCGCTGGTGGCCGCTGGAGGTCGCTGGTGGCCGCTGAAGGTCGCTGGTGGCCGCTGGTGACCGCTGGTGGCTGGCGGCGAGAGGTGGCCGACACGGTAGAGGAGGCGGGAGAGCTCTCACCTGAGGAAGAGGGAGAAGAATCGTAGGAGGAAAATATGAGAAATGAAGAGCCCCTGGGGTCCTTTTATAGGCTCCAGGGGAGATCATGGTGGGCCCCACCACTAACGTAGTGGGTTAGTGGGTGATTTCCCCTTGATCGGACGGCCGTGGTAGCGCGCCATGATCGGATGGTGGAGGTTCGGGCGGTGAGCCACCGGCTGGCAGTGGACAGACGGCGGCGGTCGGGCGGCCGGGCGGCGGCGGCCGGGCGGCGGCGGGCGGCGACGGTTGGTTGCGGCGGCGGTGCCCTCTCTCCCCTCTTTCCCTTTTTTATGGATCTCATTTTGGTGGGAGAGAAAGAGGGGGGAATTGGATGGAGGAGATGAAAGATGAGAGAAAGTGGGCCCTCCACTTCTCCCATCATGAAGGGAATCATGGGGTTGACTAGTCAACCCCATGATTTCATTTTGGGGATTGCTATTTGCACCCCTAAAGCTAAAAATGGATCCAATCCCTATCAGCCCTCTTTTCTTGTTTTGTAGGTATCTGTAAAGTATTTCTATTGTTGGTCGGCTATGGTTTTATATGGTCACTTGCTGCTCCTTATTTACATGGCCGGATTTTGGTAGGTCATTTTCATTAAATAGCTGGCTGTTGGATAATTTTTGGGCTTGAGTGATTTATGAAAATCCTAATGAGCTCGGCCTAGGTTGGTCGGTTGCTGTTAGACCTTTCTATTATTGTTTCACTGGATATTTGAGAAGAGTTCTATTGTTCAATGACTCCTTGTAACTATTCATAGCAGCTTATGCCCAAGTTATTATCTTCAGCTTGCTGCTTCAATTATGGGATGTATTTTACACTATACATTTTCTCTTTAGACAAACCTTAGTCAACCATAAGTGTCATCGTCATAGCTTCAATGTGATGCAACCCCGATTTAAAACAATGACCCGTACAGATACTACGGAGGATGACATCCCAAGGAAAACATGACAATGATGTAGGGTGAGACAATGGGAAGGAAAACGTATTGGTGAGACTTATCTTTTTAATTTATGCCTTTTCAAATACTTTCTTTAATTGTATTTTTCTAAGGTATGAAATGAGATATATATTACTTATCACATCAGGAATACATTGTCTATCACTGAAAAATAATGTTCGCTATTTTGTATGGCCTTGTTAAAGGCAAACAGTGTTTAAAATTATGAAGTGAAAGTGGAGGTTGATCAGGCAGACCGTGCGGTCTGGGAGGTCTGGATGTTGCAGCCTTGTGATGGTTGTTGCGGTCAGGGCGGTTTGGTTGTTGCGGTCTGATTTTCTAGTGCCTTGCAGCTGGTTATTCCCTTGTGTAATCTTGCGGATAAGTGGAGTATCCGCGAAAGGGCAGACTGACTATGAGTCTGCGGAGTTCGCTCTATGCGGACTGCTCTTGGAGCTTGTGAGTTCGGCTGATTGTATTGCTCTGGTGGAGCGGCTTGTTGGCGGTCTGTCTTGGGAACTGGCGGACTTGAGCCTTGTCCGCCGAGCTCGCGCCAGAGCTTGGTTGGTTGCTGGACTTGGTCATAATCTGTGACAAGTCCAGGGTGATCGCAGAGTCCGCAATGTCCGCTGGTTGACCGGGCGGTTTGTGTCTGTTAGTCGTGGACTTGTGTTGTGGGCTGTTGTGGTGTTCGCGGACTGTGCGTATTAGTGCAGTGTTCGTGTGTTGTGTGCGGACTGCTGCAGTGTGTTGGCTGTTGTTGTGTCTGCATGTTGTGCAGCATGCGGACTGGTGCGGTGTCCGCTGGGTTGCGGGCTGGCTTCCAGACTTGGTGCTAGGCGGTTTTGGTTGGCTTGTCCGGCCTTGTCCTTGCAGACTCGGAGGACTGACTTGTGCTAGCTGCGGGCTGGAGTGGTGTTTCTATCTACTAGGACGGTGACCACACTTCTCTCCGCGCCTATAAATAGGACCCCTCCTGTCATATCAACAGTAACTGAGGAACAGTAAGTTGAGCGATGGTTAATTGATGCGGCCTCGGTTTTTTTGTTCGCGCGGTTTGAGAAGGTCAACCAGTTGCTGTTTGCAGGTTGTGCAGCTAGCACTGTGAAGACATGAGTGTAGTTCTGACTGCGGTCAGAAATCAGTGGAGCTTGCGGTTTATAATCAACTGTTTCTGTAGGTCGCATTTGCGGTCAGCCAGTCTTCACTCCTTCAGCAATTTCCAAGTTCAATAACCTGTCTGCCGGTCTCGGCGAACTAGGCGGTCTGTTCTTTCAGTTCGGCGGTGGCTTGCAGAGCAGTCGTTCAGCAGAATAATGGGTAGTACGCGGACTTTGCGAACTCCGTAGTTAAGATTGGTGCAGCAACGGCTTGGCGGTCTCGGCAGACTCAGCGGAGTCAGCGGTCTCTGAGGCAGTCCGCCCGGCTTGTTTCTTCTTGCTTGATTGTTTGCTTTTTCCTGGTACTTGGCAAAATCATGTCTAGCCATGTATGTCTTGCCTTGTAATAAAGATAGTTGATATTACAAGATCTGTGTTTGCTTTCCGTTGTCTCTGATTTTCATAACTCGGTTTATGGTTGGAGTGTTTCTTCACCTAGTTCCCATTTCTGCTTGATCAAGTAGTCAGCTTGATAGTTCTGAAAGTTTTTACTTGGTATCAGAGCTATTTCCTGATTAGCTTGTGAAATTTCAACATGGTATCAGAGGGAACAATGACTTGAGCAGTGATCAACCTCAGTTGTGCTCGATGCTTATGGAAGCTATTTGATCAGTGGCTATTGCAATGGAAGAAGCTTTCGCAAGGGGTCTTGGTATTGAACTTCTTACAGCGACTAACTTCAAGAAGTGGAAGTCGTATATGAAGAGCTATCTTATTGTTGAGGAGTTATGGGAGGTCGTCGATGGTGATGACAATCAAGAAGTGACTACTGCTACTGGTACTGCTAAATAGGTAAGAGCTTGGAGGAAGACTAATGTTGTAACGACCCTAGCCGATCCATCGTGACAGTGTCACGGACCCTCTCTAGGTGACGTTATCGGCTGTAACCCAAGCACCATAACCCCTCTCCAGCCCACTGGCGGGTTGTTGGTGGCTACAACCTCCCTTTGATGAGCGAACTCGACAGTTAAGTTGGGCCGTATGGGGACTTCCCAAGAGGTCACCCATCCCAGTACTACTCTCGCCCAAGCACGCTTAACTATGGAGTTCTTTCAACTCTCATCACCAGTTGATCTGCAATGTAACGACTCCACCCGTTAAATAACATATAATAGAAGGTCCGGTTGGGGCCCCACACTATATGCCATAAACAGACAGGGAGGTCATAGGTTAATACCAAAACACCATCACACTCTAACCCAGAGCATTCTAGCGGAAGCTTATTACTTGCAAGAACTCAACCAATGAATATTCACTACTATATAAATATCACATTTATATATAATACCAGGAATGTATATAAGTACACACCGCTCACGGCCTTAAGGCCTTATAAGTTTCTCTTTACAAAAGGTGGTTTCATACATCGGCACGCAGGCCGGCCACACATGAAATCCAATTCTTTGCACGGGCTTCAAGGGCCTACAAGCAGCAGCAAAGGCTTCAGCCCACTCAATCCAAGTCAACATCAGCAAGGGCATCACTTGCATATGGACGTCCACCCCAAGGGTGATAACAAAGTAACAGTCAACATTCAGCTGACCAATTATAACAACCCTACCCCTTACCCGAGGCAGTGGTTCCTTCCCTGCATACATTCCAATCACAATATATATATCTACCACAACGACATCACAAACGCCGGCCTTCGTGACAAGCGCTCCGTGCACTCAGGGAAAGCTTACGGTGTACCGAAATCCTCCAGGTCCCACCACCGGTTAGAGGTTGTTAGCTTGTTGGTCAGGCATAAGCCTCCAAACACACGTCAGAGACCTCACACACCCATCCCACTCAGAGGCGTTCATCTCATGACAACTGTGAGTACTATAAATCTACCTACGCACGTAGTACAACACGCCGGGAAGGCCCAAAGCCCCTCATTTGCAGTGTTACCAATTGACCGCTCACAACGATCCTACAACTGAACTTGTTGGGAGGTTCATCTCGCCCATCATACTCAGAGGTTCTTAACTTGTTGGCCATGGGCATCAGCCTCCAAACCCCTGCTGAAGACCTCTCGTGCCCATCCACTCAGAGGTATCCACAATCCATCTCATAACACAGGCACATAGTGCCGCTTACCAATCCATCATCCAGCTCATGCCGAGCATACAACCAAAGGAGCTATGCAAAGCTTCCTTACCACAATTCACAAGCGTCCTCACCATCTCCGCAAGCTACTTGTTTTATACACGGAGTCTTCTTCGATTCGCAGCATCACCAATCTAGACTACCGGTTCGGATGGGCTTCACACAGCATGCCTATTCCGTACTACACATTTTTGGATCTAGATGCAGACTCAACCGCTAGAATCGCTTACGCTTTCCACCTCTTGGTGGAGTATCCCATGCACATGCATAAAGTAGGACTTCACTTGTCCAAGAAGGAGATCGTTACCCTTGACGATCGCTTCGGTGCCATGGCAAACTGGCCGGTTGGAAATCACCGCGACGGCTTTGCCTCCACAATGCTGGCCTCGGATCTCAAGTCGGACCGCTGTAGCTCCTCCGGTAGTCGGAACCCTTCTCCTTCTTACTCCTCCAAGCTCTCCCTTCTCTCTTTCTTTGTAGAAAGAGAATGACCAAAGCTTAAATGAGAAAGAATCTCATTCCTTGGTCTTATCATAGCAGGAAGAAGCTTGGACCACAAGATCCAAATAGAAGGAAATGAATGGCCAGGGCTCAGAAAAGCATCTTCCCTGGGCTGACACGGCCTGTAACACGCCTGCGTCACAGGCCGTGTACCCTAAGCGGCACACTACCGACTCAATTCAGAACAGGATATGGGCCTAGACACGCCCGTGTCAAACTCCTGACACGCCCGTGTCACTAGGTACACGCCCGTGTTGAGGGGCGTGTCCCTCAATCGACACGGGACCAACAATCTAGAAAAGTATACGGCTAAGGCACATGCCCATGTCCTTGGCTGTGTGCCAAACACGCCCCTGTGAAACACCCGTGTCACAGGCCGTGTGCCACACTCGACACAGCCCGATTACCAACCTGAGCAGGACACGGCCTGGGACACGCCCGTGTCCCTGGCCGTGTCGCCTCTCGATGATTGTCGACTGCACTTTGTCGAGACCTTGTGACACACAGTGAAGGACACACCCTTGGACACGCCCGTATCCCAAGCTGTGTGCCTCACTCGAGATATACTCGAGGCCCACTCGAGTCTTACTCGAGACCCACTCGAGTACCCAGTGCTTGACACGCCCTGGGACACGCCCATGTCCTAGGCCATGTCACCTAGCCTGAACTCCAAATTGGGATTTCGGGTGTTACAACCCTCCCCTCCTTATAGAAATTTCATCCCGAAATTTGAGCTCAACCACAACCACTCCTTTATTGCAAATATACACAAAATGATCCTGGTTTAGAGCTCAGAGGCCGCAGCTTGTCTTGCCCCACGGCATCGCACAAACATATAATAAGTACAGAAATACATCACGCCAACAGGAAAATACACTCTTTCTCTTATTTCTGCTCGTCCGCATCTTTCATAATCCTCTTTACGGCCTCCTGTAACTCCAAATTATACACGCGAGGCTGTTGTACCTCATGATTTGAGCTTTGCCGCTCCTACAATTCAAGAGTGTACATTCGCGGTTGCGCCCGAGATGCAGATGATTCTGCCACTGCCTTGCCATTTTCCTCATAGGATGCACCAGACTTTTTCTCACCCTTTGACGGGCCTCTCCAACAATATCGGTCTATATGACCCTGCTGCCCACAATTATAACATATACATGTATCGACATGTCCTTGCCCATAGTTGCTCCCGAAGCAACATCCGAAGAAGTTTGTTCAGCAGGCCTGAACCTCTTCTTGTCCTGTTTCCTAAACTCCGATTGTTCCGGCCGCGGAACTTTGAATTCTGGCTTTTCCACTGTTAAGTTCTTCTTGTACTGCACCCGCTTCAAGTCCTTCTCCAGCGCACAGGCTGTATCAACCAACTCTTGGAAGCCTTGGTTCACCGAATGTAACGAATCCACCCGTCACATGGCATAAAATAGAAGGTCCGGACGGGGCCCCACACCATATACCACAAACAGGCGGCGAGGTCACAGGTTAATACCAAAAGAACATCGCATCCTAACTCAGAGCATGCTAGCGGAAGATTGTAACAAGAATATGAACTCAACCCAGGAATGTCCACTATATATAAAACCACCTTTATATATATAAACGCTCGACAGGAATGTACATAAAATACACATAAGGTTGGGCCTTAAGGCCTAACAGTTTCTCTTTTCACAGTGTGGATTCCAAACATCGGCGTGCAGACCGGCCACACATTAACAAAAGACAACAAAAGCTTAGCCTTCAAGGGCTAGTAGTAGCAACAACAACAACAACAGGGACTTCAACCCTTACTTCCCGCTCGGCTCTCCAGCACCTGCATAGGGACAGCCCACCCAAAAGGTGGCAAATAAGGCAATGGCCAGCATTCAACTGACCAATTTATAACAATCCGACTCCTTTTTCGGGGTAATAACATTCCTTCCCTGCAGGCATAACAATACATGACAGATATAATATATATTGTGCTCTCACGCACAATTCAATCCATCACAACCGTCAGCCACACGGCCCGACGATTCGTGCACTCAGGGCACATTCTTGGTGTACTGGAAAAACCAAGGTCCCACCACCGTTTACACAGTATTTGAGCATTTAGTCTTAATGGAGCGCAGACCTAAGGCTCTCATTATGACACTGCCTAAAGCTCAATGCCTTGATGCTTTCTTGTACAGTCAGCATAACGCAAGTACGGATCAGCTAACCCCCGTTGCTCAAGTCGCCTCGCCATCACCGAGTAGTACATACTCGCGGCTATATAAAAAGGCGCGGGTCGGTTTCACCTTTCCTGTTCGGCACGAAGCCTAGTTAAGAGCTACACAACTCTCCATAGCCATACTGTCCTCGCAGGACTGGCTTCACAATGGCCACGCTGTCTGCCACGAACTGGCCTCACAATAGCCACACTATCCATCAAGGACTGGCCACAACACAAGCAATACAAGGGTATTTTCCGGAAATTCCTCATTCCAGTACTTCTTGCTACTCCCCTTCACAGGTATAACCCACTGACTCCATAAACTACACATTTATACGCGGAGTCTTCTCCGGTGCTCAATATGCAGCATCACCAATCCAGACCAACCTGTCCAGATGAGCTTCACACATCATGCCTATCCCGTACTACACATTTCCGGGTCTAGATGCAGACTCAACTGGGGATAGCAATTATCAACGCACGGGGATCCCTTACACTTCCACCTTTTTGGGTGGAGGATCCCATGCTCATGCATAAAGTAGGAATTCACTTGTCCAATGAAGAAAGATCGTTACCCTTGATGGTCTCTTGGGAGCCATAGAAATTCTAGCCAGTTGGAAAGCACTACAGCAGCTTTGCCTCCACAGAACTGGTCTCGGATCTCGAATTGGAACTCGGGAGCTCCACTGGTGTCTTGATCTTCTCCTCCTTCTTCCTCCTCTCCCTTCTCTCTTCTCTTTAGAAAGAGAATGGCCAAATTAAGAATGGCCTTTTCATCCCAATCTCTTGCTTTATCTAAGTAGGGAATCAACTGAGCCCTTGGATCCAGGATGAAGAAAATGAATGGCCATAAATCGGCTAAAAAGTCTAATTTCGCGGCTGACACGACCTGCCAGTGTCACAGGCCGTGTACTCCAAGCGGTAAACAAACCGACTTACCCAGTCCAGAACACGGGCTTCGACACGCCCGTGTCAAGTACCTGACACGCTCGTGTCACATGGTACACGCCCGTGTCATAGGATCACCCAAAATCTCGAAAGGAACACGAGTACCAAACACGCCCGTGTCATATTTGACACGCCCGTGTCCTACAGAACACGCTTGGGCTCCAGGATGTGTTCTTCTTGGACACAAACTGGCCAACAACCTGAGCAAGACACGCCCTGGGACACGCCCGTGTCCCAGGCCATGTCTCCTCTCAACAATCGTTGAGTACATGGCGTTGAGTGCTCGAGTCGACACATAGATGGACACGGCTTAGGACACGCCCGTGTCCCAGGCCATGTGCCTCACTCAACGCCCTCTCAACAACATGGCGTTGAGTGCTCAAGCCAGCACACTGACAAGGACACGGCTTGGGACACGCCCGTGTCCCAGGCCGTGTGCCTCACTCAATGCCTTCTCGAGGCAAAAACCACACTCAAGAAACCAGAGCAGGACACGCCCGTGTCCCTGGCCGTGTCACCCCCCATTTTGGGACTTTTGGATTTTGGGGTGTTACAACCCTCCCCTCCTTACAATAAATTTCGTCCCGAAATTTAAATACAGCAAGGAAACCCAGCAATCAACAAGATATAAGATATATATCAAAATGTACGTTCAACAAAAGATGCACGATTACACAGTTTAAACAAACAACTCGGGAAAATTAGCTCGCATGGTATGCTCCCGCTCCCATGTTAGCTCATCACGGCCACAATTGTCTCACCGGACTTTGACCATCCCAATTGTCTTGTTCCGTAACTGTTTCTTGGCCCTGTCTTCGATCCGAATGGGCCGAACTTTCGTCGTTAGCCAATACTCGACCGGCACGCGATCATTCTCTATCACTTGACCTGGATCCTTGATGGCTTTTCGAAGCACTGAGATGTGAAACACATCATGCAATCCACTCAACTCTGCTGAAAGAGCTAGCCGATAGGCAGTTTCCCCAACTCGCTCCACCACTTCAAATGGACCCAGATATCTCGGACTTAGCTTTTTCAAACGCCGAATCCCTAACACACCTTTGAAGGGTTTGATCTTCAAATATACCCAATCGCCCACCACAAACTCCATGTTTCGGTGCTTGGCGTTGTAGTACTTTGCTTGACGATCTTGGGCTATCAAAAACCTCTTCCGAATAGTGCGTATCGTCGAAGTAGCTTCTTCGACATCCTTACGCGGATACACTTTTGACTCGCCTGCTTCCTCCCAAGCTAGCGGTGTACGACATTTTTGACCGTGCAAAGCTTCATATGGAGCCATACCGATGCTTGCTTGGTAGCTGTTATTGTAAGCAAACTCCACCATATAGAGATAATCTTCCCATCTCTTACTAAAATCCAGGGCGCACATTCAGAGCATATCCTCCATCGTCCTATTGGTTCTCTCAGTCTGGCCATCTGTTTGGGGATGAAAGGTCGTACTGAATGTTAACTTTGTGCCCAACATTTGATGGATTAGCCTCCAATCATTCGACGTAAATCGCCCATCACGATCACTTACGATGCTACGGGGAATCCCGTGCAATCGTACAATCTGCTCTACATAGATTTTTGCCAAGATTTCTACTGAATCGTCCCTTTTTATCGGAAGGAAGTGAGACACTTTCGTCAACTGGTCTACAATCACCCAGATTGAATCATTCCCGCATTAAGATCTCAGCAACCCATGCACGAAATCCATAGAAATATCATCAAACTTCCATTCCGGGATAGGCAATGACTTCAAGAAACCACCGGGCTTCTGGCATTCTGCTTTCACCAAAGCACAAGTTTGACATTCAGCCGCATAGTGAGCTATGTCTTTCTTTAAGCCAGGCCACCAGAACAACTTCTTCATGTTCTCGTACATTTTTGTGCTCCCTGGGTGAATTGAGTACTTGGCAAAATGAGCTTCATACATCAACTCTTCTCTCAACTGACCTATACTTGGGACGCACAACCGACCATATTTTCGCAACAAGCTGTCATCCCAGGAGAATTAGTCATCTGACCCATCCTTTGCATAGCGTTGGGACTCTCATCTAGATCTGTTGCCTGCCGAAACCTGTCTGCAAGGTCATACTGTACCTCCTTCCAGTTCAAGTATGCATCGGCTATGGTATTCTTGTCAACACAAGAAATCTCTAATGCTTCCAATTCCTGGATCAGACGCTCATTATGCATCTGCAACCAACTTGCCCGTACTGGAGTCCTGTGACTCAAGGCATCAGCGACCACATTCCCCTTCATGGGAGTATAATTAATATCAAAGGTGTAGTCCCCAAGGAACTCCATCCACCTCCATTGTCGCATATTTAGCTCTTTCTGGTCCAACAGATACTTTAAGCTCTTATGATCTGTATAGATATCCACTTTAATACCATAAAGATAGTGCCGCCACAATTTAAGCGCAAAGATCACCGCCGCCAACTCCAAGTCTTGGACGGGATAATTCCGCTCATGCACTTTTAACTAGCTTGAGCCATAAGCAATCATTTTACCAAATTGCAGAAGAACGCAGCCTAAGCCGCTCCCTGACGCATCACTATAAATTTCATAGCCGTCGGTACCACATGGCGATGTTAAAACAGGCGTCGTGGTCAAACGACACTTCAGCTCTTCAAAAGCCCGCGCGCACTCCGGCGTCCAAACGAACTTCTGATCTTTCCTCATCAACGTGGTTAGAGACAAAGCAATACGTGAGAAGTTTTCCACAAACCGTCTGTAGTAGCCTGCCAGTCCAGGGAAACTCCTGACCTAGGCCACCAAAGACAATACTGGCCACTCTCGTATGACACTGATCTTTGACGGATCTACTGCTATGTCCTCTCCACTGACCACGTGGCCAAGAAAAGCCACTGACGGCAACCAAAACTCACACTTTGAGAATTTTGCATAGAGCTTATTCCTCTGCAAGGTATGCAACACCAACCGCAAATGGTTTGCATGATCGGCTTCCGACTGCGAGTACACTAAGATATCATCAATGAATACGATCACAAAGAGATCTAGGTACTCTCGGAACGTTCAGTACATTAGATCCATGAATACCGAAGGCGCATTATATAAGCCAAACGGCATCACGGTGAACTCATAATGCCCGTAACGGGTTCCAAATGCTGTCTTGGGAATGTCACCTTCCTCAATCCTCAACTGGTAATATCCCGATTTCAAAGCCAACTTCGAATAGATGGTTGAGCCCACGAGCTGATCGAATAAGTCATCTATCCGTGGAATCAGATACTTGTTTTTCTCTGTCAGCTTATTCAACTCACGATTGTCAATGCACAACAATAGACTACCATCTTTCTTTTTGACAAACAGAACAGACACGCTCCAAGTTGACATACTTGGGCGTATATAACCCTGTTCCAACAACTCTTGCAACTGAACCTTCAGTTCTGCCATTTATTTTGGCGCTATGCGATATGGAAAGCGGGCCACAGGTTTCGCACCTGACACCAACTCAATCGAGAAGTCGATCTCCCGCTGGGGCGGTAACCTAGGAAGATCCTTTGGAAAGACATCAGCGAACTCCGATATAATCGGAACATCATGCACACTGGACTTTGGCTCAACAACTTGAATAAGCGTGAAGAATAATTCTGCGCCCTTCCGCATAACATTGACGACTTGGAGAACAGATATCAAGATCCTGCCTACTCCTCGCATACCAGTGAACTTAGTCTCAAGCTCGGTATTCTGGCCCAGTGTGAACTCCTTTGATTTGCAATCAATAAAGGCTCGCTGCTCCGAGAGCTAGTCCATGCCAAAGATCACGTCAAACTCCGATATCGGTAGCACAGATGCACTCAATCCAAAATCCTGACTTCCTATATGCACAACCACATCGCAGACCCAATCCGCAAGCATCACACAACTATTAGGTAATAATACCTTTACCCTATCTATCACCCCATGACTCGGTACTCCAATTCGAGCTACGAAGTCTTTGGACAGAAAGGAATACGAAGCACCCGTATCAAATAGGGCTCTCGCTGGGTTGTTCCAAATCAGGACAAAGCCTGTAGCACACATATCATGCAAAAGCTACATAGAAAGTATGCAAGATAAATAAAACAAGCAATATCTTAAATCGTACCTATGACAACGTCACTTTGTTATATAGCCTCCTATTGTCCAAGATTATAAACTCTAGGCTGCGCTAGGGATGCAGAGGACTCTACCACTGCTTTGCCCTTCTCAACATACGATGTGCCCGCCTTCTTTTTCCCCTTGGGCCGAGCACTCCGACAATCACGGGCTATATGCCCCACTCTGCCACAGGTAAAGCAGGTACGAGGCTCCTGCCTTGAAGTTGCTCCCGACGTAACTGTCGTAGAAGCTTAGAAGGCTTGGACCTCTTGCCCTACTTCTTCTGGTAGTAGGATTTTCCAGGGCGGGGTGCTTTGAACTCTGGTTTTGTCACAACCAAGTTCTTTTTGCCTTGCACCCGCTTCATATCCTTTTCCAGCGCACACGCAGTATCAACCAAGGCTTGGAACCCATGGTTCACCGAACTGGAGAGCAGGAACCTCAACTCGTCCCGCAACCCTTCGTAGAACCGATTGGTTTTCCTTTGCTTATCCGCGAAGATCGACCCCGCATATCGTCCCAACTTGGTAAACTCATGCAAGTTGGTATCCACGCTATGCTCTCCTTGCGTTAAGCGTTGGAACTCATTTTCCATAGTAATGAGTTGTGCCGCCAGCAAGTGCTTTGCCAAGAGAACTCGTCCATCGATACTTGAGTCAATTGCTTGCCCTCTAAATGGTGTAACTCAACCTCATCCCACCATAGTCGAGTCTCGCCTTCCAACAAGAAGGTGGCCAAAGTGACCTTCTGATCTTCCTCCGTCCTGATCGCCATCAATATACGTTTGACGCGCGATAACCAATCCTCAGCCTGCGTTGGGGATCCTATGCCCATGAGCGTAGGTGGATTGAAGCTCTTGAACTGTTTTAACTGCCGGTTAGTTGCTCGAGGGTTCACAGCCGCAACAGGTTCCGGCCTTACAGCAACCCGTTCTAGCACCACTGCTGGCTGTGCTTGCCCAACAGGCTGTGCTTGAAACATTGCAAAGAGGGCCTCAACAACTAAGAGGACATTTTCCGCAGAAGGAGGATGTGTCGGTACCTCAGCTGGTGTTGTACTCTCATCAGATTGCTGGGGCTTAGACTGCCCAGCACCACTACGAGTCACCTATAGGTGGACAAGACACACATTAGCGACCTCACACAAATAAGAACAACAATATAGGAATGCGTAGGTTCCTCAAACCAGTGTATTTGCATTCCTTAGTGGATATTCAAGAGTTCATTAGTGTTAAAGCGGGTTCCCACAGACACATGATCACCACCCCCACAAAAGAATTCAACCACGAATTTGAAAGAGAAAGAACGAGACAAGCTGATACCAAAATGTAACGACTCCACCCATCACATGGCATATAATAGAAGTTCTGACCGGGGCCCCACACCATATACCACAAATAGACGGTGAGGTCATATGTTAATACCAAAAGAACATCGCATCCTAACTCAGAGCATGCTAGCGGAAGATTGTAACAAGAATATGAACTCAACCCAGGTATGTCCACTATATATAAAACCACCTATATATATATAAACGCTCGGCAGGAATGTACATCAAATACACATAAGGTTGGGTCTTAAGGCCTTACAGTTTCTCTTTTCACAGTGTGGATTCCAAACATCGGCGCGCAGGCCGACCACACATGAACAAAAAACAACAAAAGCTTAGCCTTCAATGGCTAGCAGTAGCAACAACAACAATAGGGACTTCTGCCCTTACTTCCCGCTCGACTCTCCAGCACCTGCATAGGGACAGCCCACCCAAAAGATGGCAAACAAGGCAACGGTCAGCATTCAGCTGACCAATTTATAACAATCCGACCCCTTTTTTGGGGTAATAGCATTCCTTCCCAGCAGGCATAGTAATACATGACAAATATAATATATATTGTGCTCTCAAGCACAATTCAATCCATCAACACCGTCAACCACACGGCACAACGATTCGTGCACTCAGGGCACATTCTTCGTGTACCGGAAAAACCAGGGTCCCACCACCGTTTATACGGTATTTGAGCATTTAGTCTTAATGGTGCGTGTGAGAAGTAGCGAACAAACGACTAAAGTAGCGAACAAACGACTAGAAAACAAGTCGGAACTTTGAATAATTGAAAATTTTATTATCCAAAAAGATATCATTTACAAAGGTATGACCTCCCTTTTATAGAATGGATGAGAGAGGATAAAGTACAAACTAACAATGTGGGACTAAAGCTATACAACAGGTCTGGGCGGCTAGAACAACAGACCGGAACAGGCCGTACGGTTAGACAATGTTCTAACCGCTCGGCAATACCAGAAGCAAGAGAGAGATGTGGTAGGAGACCGCTAGACCGCCCGGTTTCCAAGCCGCCGGAGATAAACCGCCAGACCGCCGGACACCACACAGCAACAGCCTAGATATCAACCCGCCAGACTCAAACCGCCAGACCGCCCGGTCTACAACCCGCTAGGCTCAAACCGCCAGACCGCCCGGTCTCATACTTCGACACTCCCCCTCAAGCTGGAGCATAGATATCAATCATGCCCAGGTTATCACAAATGTGGAAGAAGGAAGTAGAAACCGGTTTGGTGAAGATATCTGCCAACTCTTTGTCGGAGGTGACGAACGGAGTGCAAATCTGTCTCTTCAAGACCTCTTCTCGGATGAAATGGCAGTCGACCTCTATATGTTTCGTTCTCTCATGGAAGACCGGATTTTTGGATATGTATATAGCGGCCTTGTTGTCACAGAACATAGGCAGAGGATAGTCGTAGACCTCTTCTAGGTCAAGCATGAGAGCCCGCAACCATTTTAACTCACACGTGGTTGACGCCATACTCCGGTATTCGGCTTCTGCACTGGACCTTGAGACAACAGACTGCTTCTTGCTCTTCCAGCTCACAAGATTACCTCCAACAAATGTGCAAAACCTGATGTAGATTTACGGTCACCTTTATCATCCGCATAGCTTGAGTCTGAGTAGGCTTCAACTCTCAGATGACCATGCTTCTGAAAGAGTAGCCCTTTTCCTGGTGTTGCTTTGACATACTCTAGTATCTTCAAGGCAGACTGAAGATGACATTCCCTGGGAGCTTTCATGAACTGACTGATCTTGCCTACAACATAGGCGATGTTGGGTCTGGTCACCGTGAGATAAATGAGTTTGCCACCCAGACGTCTATACCTCGTGGCATCGGATATAAGAGGTGAGTCATCTGTCCATGTTTTGTCCTCTCCAGTGGCCATGGGATATCGGGCCGGTTTGGCACCGGTCAATCCTGCCTCTTGTAGAAGATCAAGAGCATACTTCCGTTGGGAGAGAACCAACGAGTCGGGCTTCCGAGAGATTTCTATCCCCAAAAAATATTTCGGGGAGCCCATATCCTTCGTGACTAGGTGTTGACGGAGGTGTTTCTTTGTCAAGTCCACCCCAGCTTGGTCATTGCCGGTAAGAAGAATATCATCCACATACACCGCCAAAACCATAAGACCCGATGCGGTTTTGCGAATAAACAATGAGTGATCGGCTGAACTTCTTGTAAAGCCAATGGAAGCCACAATGCCACTAAACTTGTCGAACCATGCCCGAGGGCTCTGTTTTAGGCCGTAGATGGCTTTCTTCAATTGGCATACTCGTGTCTCCCCCTGAGCAACATACCTAGGAGGTTGCTCCATATAGACGTCCTCCTGAAGATCCCCATACAGAAAAGCATTCTTGACATCAAGCTGGGAAATAGCCCACTCCCGGTTGACGGCCACAGAAAGAAGAACCCGGATGGTGCTGAGGCGAGAAATCGGGGAGAAAGTATCAAAATAGTCAACTCCATAAGTCTGAGTAAAGCCTTTGGCCACCAGTCGGGCTTTGTAACGATCCACAGTGCCGTCTGGGCGAAACTTCACAACGAACACCCAGCGGAAGCCAACCACGTCAGTACCTACCGGTGGAGGAACAAGGGTCCAGGTACCCCTTTTAGTAAGAGTGGCGATTTCCTCATCCATGACAGATTTCCAATGAAGAATAACAAGAGCCTCCTGGTAAGTGCGAGGAGTGGTAGTAGCCGAGATAGCCAAAGCAAAGCACCTGCGAGAGGGAGTAAGCCGATCATAGGAAACAACAGCCGCAAGCGGGTGTTGGGTACACGCCCACACCCCTTTGCGAAGGGCAATGGGAAGATCCAGGTCGTCTTGTGCCTAAGGGATCGGAGCGTCCGTGGCGGAGAAAGCTGGCCCGGGACTAGAGAGAGACGGCTGCGGAGAAGAAGGAGGGGGTATAATAGAGAGAGGAGGAGACGGAGGAGGAGATGATATAGGAGGGGAGACGTCGATATGCGTGGAAGGATCACAGAGAGATGGTGGAGAGTCAGAGACAGCAGGAGGAAGCGGGGATTGAGAAGAAAAGTAGGATGCATTTTCGAAGAAGGTGACGTTCGCGGAAACAAACTGTTTGCACAGAACGGGGTCAAAGCAACAATAGCCTTTTTGAGTGGTCGAGTATCCCAAAAAAACACATTTTGTGGAACGGGGGGAAATCTTGTCACGGGTAGCAGATGGAGCATGCACAAAAGCCGTACACCCAAAGATACGGAGAGGAAGAGGAAAGGGTTCCTTGCCCGGGTAGAGAATGGAGAAGGGGGTTTTGTCGTGGAGAACTGAAGAGGGAATGCGATTGATGAGATAGCAGGCAAGAAGAACAACATAGCCCCAGTAGGAGCGAGGCACTTGCATCTGCGTCATTAGAGTGCGAGAGATATCGAGGAGATGACGGTTTTTACGCTCCGCCACTCCATTTTGCTGGGAGGTGTAAACACAGCTGGTCTGATGAATAAGACCATGTTGCATACAAAAAGACGAAAACTCATGACTGAGATACTCTTTAGCATTATCAGAGCGTAGCACTTTAATAGAAGTAGCAAACTGAGTTTTAATCATATTATAAAAGGATTGCCATACAGATAATAGTTCAGAGCGATCTTTTAATAGATACACCCAGGTACATCTAGAGAAATCATCAATAAAAATTACAAAGTAAGAACTACCCCGACCAACGGTGAGAGTAGGAGCAAGACCCCAGACATCAGAATGAATGAGATCAAAAGGGCGGGAGGAACCACGGCCTTGCTTCGGCGGGAAGGAGGAGCGGTGATGTTTGCCAAGCTGACACGCATCACAGTTGAGCTGAGGACTGGTCTGAGGTAAGTGGGGAAGAAGCTGACGAAGAATCCGAGGAGGAGGATGTCCAAGGCGAAGATGTCATTGAAGCAGATCGGTAGACGAGGAAGAGAAGGCAGACAGAGCGGAAACATTGTCGAGGAAGTAGAGGCCGCCGCTCTCAGTCCCAGTAGCAATCGTCTGTTGGGTCCTCAGGTCCTGAAAATAACAAGAAGTAGGAGTAAATAATACAGAACACTGAAGTTGCTTGTATAAAGTATTAACTGAGAGCAAATTGCAAGGGAACTTCGGGATATAGAGAGTGTCCGCTAAGCGAAGCAACGGGGTGACTTGAACCATGCCCGTCCCGTGAACCGGGGAAGGCGAACCATCCGCAACAAGAACCGGGGGTAACCGATCATGCGTTTCTAGGAGAGAGAAGCAGTGAGGGTTTCCGGTTATGTGATTTGTAGCACCAGAGTCAATTAGCCATTTACCTTGGGTAACGACGTGTGCACTACCTGAAGTCGTGGCCACAGAAGCAGATGTCCGAGAGGAGGCGTAGGTTGAGGAAGAAGTATCACTGGAGGGACGAAGATGAGGATGTTTCTGCCAGCAGCGGTCAAAAGAGTGGCCGGTATGACAACAGTGAGAGTAGAGGAACCTTGACGGACCACGCGTGCTAGACTGGCTGTGGCCACTATTGCCACCCCACTGAACTTGGTGAGCATAGGAGTCCTGTGGAGGAGGGGAGGACAACATTGGACGTTGGAGCAACGAAGTAACAGCGGCGATACGAGCCGCGGTGGCATCCAAGGTGGGAGACTCTGCTTCTCCCAAGATCTGCTGGCGGATCATATCAAAAGACTCAGGGAGCCGTAGAAGATAACAAACAACCAGGAGTTCCTGGAAGTGTTTGTGCTACTCGGCCAAGTCCGCGGAGAAAGGGCGATTCTGGAGGATTTCGGCGACAAGAGCCTGAACTTGCTGATAAGCCGCAGCAGGAGACATGGAAGGGTGAGCGAAGAGATCCGCATAGAGAGTATAAATGCAGGATGTCTGGGCCCCCTTCGAGTAGAGAGCAGCAAGGTGAAGCCACGCGGTCTTGACTGTCTCATCATGGCGTATGACAGGAAGGCATTCATCAGAGAGGCTGTTAGCCAACCAAGTGCGGACAAGCGCATCACTGGCATCCCAGTCATCAAATTGAGCAGAGTCTGGAGGAGGAGGGTCATCGGTGAGGTGATGACATTTGCACTGAGAGAGAAGAAGAAAGGTGAAAGAAACGCTCCAATCCGGATAGTTGGAGCCAACAAGTTTAGAAACCGTGCCAAGGTTTCCAGAGGGAGTAGGAGGCGGAGCCGGAGTGGCGATAGGAGTGGTGGTAGTGGAGGTTTCAGAAAGGGCCATAGGAGAAATCAGCGAGAAGCCGCGCGGTTAGAATACAAGCCGCGCGGATAGGAAGAAGAAAAGCTGCGGCAGTCACGATGTCAGACACCAGCGGCCAGAGAAGCCACGACCAAACCGCAGATCCAAGCAGGGAAAGAAGTCGAACGGCTAGAAGATAGACCGCGCGAACAGAAGTGAGGAACAAACAAGGCGAATAAGGCAGCAGGTCGCGGCGAACAAAGGTAGGAAAAAGGAGGTCGCGTGGACAGGGCGCAAGCAGGTGGAAGAGACAAGCCGCGAGAACAGGTCGCGAGAAGAAGAGGCAAGCTGCGCGGACAGGGCGCACAGAATCAGGAGGAGAAGATCGAGTCCTCTGATACCATGTGAGAAGTAGCGAACAAACGAATAAAGTAGCGAACAAACGACTAGAAAACAAGCTGGAACTTTGAATAATTGAAAATTTTATTATCCAAAAAGATATCATTTACAAAGGTATGACCTCCCTTTTATAGAATGGAGGAGAGAGGATAAAGTACAAACTAACAATGTGGGACTAAAGCTATACAACATGTTTGGGCGGCTAGAGCAACAGACCGGAACAGGCCGCACGGTTAGACAATGTTCTAACCGCCCGGCAATACCAGAAGCAAGAGAGAGATGCGGTAGGAGACCGCTAGACTGCCCGGTTTCCAAGCCGCCGGAGATAAACCGCCAGACCGCCGGACACTACACAGCATTAGCCTGGATATCAACCCGCCAGACTCAAACCGCCAGACCGCCCGGTCTACAACCTTCCAGGGTCAAACCGCCAGACCGCCCGGTCTCATACTTCGACAGTGCGCAGGCCTAAGACTCTCATTATGGCACTGACAAAAGCTCAATGCCTTGACGCTTTCTTGTACAGTCGGCATAACACAAGTACGGATCAGCCACCCCCCGTTGCTCAAGTCGCCTCGCCATCACCGAGTAGTACATACTCACGGCTATATAAAAAGGCGCGGGTCGGTTTCACCTTTCCTGTTCGGCACGAAGCCTAGTTAAGAGCTACACAGCTCTCTATAGCCATACTATCCTCGCAAGACTTGCTTCACAATGGCCACGCTGTCTGCCACGGACTGGCCTCACAATAGCCACACTGTCCATCAAGGACCAGCCACAGCACAAGCAATACATGGGTATTTTCTGGGAATTCCTCATTCCAGTACTTCCTGCTACTCCTTTTCACAGGTACAACCCACTGACTCAATAAACTACACATTTATACGCGGAGTCTTCTCCGGTGTGCAATATGCAACATCACCAATCCAGACCAACCTGTCCAGATGGGCTTCACACAACATGCCTATCACGTACTACACATTTCTGGGTCTAGATGCAGACTCAACTGGGGATAATAACTATCAACCCACGGGGATCCCTTACACTTCCACCTTTTTGGGTGGAGGATCCCATGCTCATGCATGAATGAGTACTTAACTTGTCCAACGAAGGAAGATCATTACCCTTGATGGTCTCTTGGGAGCCATAAAAATTCTAGCCGGTTGGAAAGCACCGCAGTAGCTTTGCCTCCACAGAACAGGGTTCGGATCTCGAATCGGAACTCGGGAGCTCCATAGGTGGCTTGATCTTCTCCTCCTTCTTCCTCCTCTCCCATCTCTCTTCTCTTTTAGAAAGAGAATGGCCAAATTAAGAATGGCCTCTTCATCCCAATCTCTTACTTTATCTAAGCAGGGAATCAACTGAGCCCTTGGATCCAGGATGAAGAAAACGAACGGCCAGAAATCAGCTGAAAAGTCTAATTTTGCGGCTTACACGGCCTGTGACACGCCCATGTCACAGGTCGTGTACTCCAAGCGATACACGAACAGACTTACCCAGTCCAGAACACGGGCTTCAATATGCCTGTATTAAGTACCTGACACGCCCGTGTCATATGGTACACGCCCGTGTTATAGGATAAACCAAAATCCCGAAAGGAAAAAGGGTACCAAACACGCCCATGTCATATTTGACACGCCCATATCCTACAGAACACGCCTGGGTTCCAGGACGTGTTCTTCTCGGACACAAACTGGACAACAACCTGAGCAAGACAGGCCCTGGGACACGCCCGTGTCCCAGGCCATGTCGCCTCTCAACGACCGTTGAGTACATGGAGTTGAGTGCTCGAGTCGACACAGAGAGGGACACGGCTTTGGACACGCCCGTGTCTCAGGTCGTGTGCCTCACTCAACTCCCTCTCAACAGCATGGCGTTGAGTGCTCGAGACAGCACGCCGACAAGGACACGACATGGAACACGCCCATGTCCCAGGTCGTGTGCCTCACTCAACGCCTTCTCGAGACAAAAACCACTCTCAAGAAACCAGAGCAGGATACGCCCTGGGACACGCCCGTGTCCCAGACCATATCACCCCCCATTTTGGGACTTTTGGATTTTGGGGTGTTACACCAATCTCAGGAGCGCCAACCTCAGTTCATCACAAAGTCCCTCATAGAACCTATTTTTCTTCCGCGCTTCTTCCTAAAAAGTAGACACCTCATAGCGCCCTAGCCTGGTAAACTCATGCAGGTAATTATCAACAGTCCGCTCACCCTGCACCAGACGTTGGAACTCGTTCTCCATTGAAATTCGCTGCGAGACTGGAAAATACTTTCTCTTAAACAATCTGGAGAATTCCTCCATCGATATCTCTCCCAGGCCTCTGCCTACCAATTGGTGCATTTCGACTTCATCCCACCAAAGTCTCGCCTCTCCTTCCTGTAGGAAAGTGGCTAAAGTAACTTTCTACCCCTCATCAATCCTGATCGCTGTCAGGATCCTCTTCAATCTTGAGAGCCAATCCTCCGCCTGCATTGGGGAATTCGCCCCGACAAACATAGGTGGATGAAACTCCATAAACTGCTTTAGTTGCTCGTCAGTTGATTTCTCATCAATCCGATCTTCAACACGCTCTTGCCTCGCACCAACCTGTACTGGCTCCACTGCAGGCCTTGCTTGCCCAACAGGCTGTGCTGGAAACATAGTAAATATCGCCTCCGCAACTAAGCATATGGTTTCCGCAGAAGGAGGAGGTGTGGACACCTCAGCTGGTGTCGCACTCTCATCCGAACGCTAGGACTCAGATTGCCTAGCTCCACTCCTTGTCACCTATACGTGAACAAGACATCATTAACCTCCAAACCAAGACGGCAAACATGCCTAATATACATGCTCACATTCCTAGTGGACATTCTTGAGTTCATTAGTGTTAAAATGGTTCACACTTACACGTGCTCGCCACCCCACAAAAGAATTCGATCACGAATTCGAAAGAGGAAGACAGAGACGCGTTGATACCAAAATATAACGACTCCACCCGATAAATAACATATAATAGAAGGTCCGGCCGGGGCCCCACACTATATGCCACAAACAGACGGCGAGGTCACAGGTTAATACCAAAATACCATCGCACCCTAACCCAGAGCATTCTAGCGGAAGCTTATTACTTGTAGGAACTCAACCAATGAATGTCCACTACTATATAAATATCACATATATATATAACACCAGGAATTTATACAAGCACACACCGCTCACGGCCTTAAGGCCTTTCAAGTTTCTTTTTACAAAAGGTGGTTTCTTACATCGGCACGTAGGCCGACCACACATGAAATCCAATTCTTCGCATGGCCTTCAAGGACCTACAAACAACAACAGCATGGGCTTCAACCCACTCAATCCAAGTCAACATCAGCAAGGGCAGCACCTGCATATGGATGTACACCCCAAGGGTGATAAACAAAGCAACAGTCAGCATTCAGCTGACAAATTATAATGACCCTACCCCTTACCCGGGGTAGTAATTCCTTTCCTGCATGCTTTCCAATCACAACATATATATATATATATATCTACCACAACGACATCACAAATGCCGACCTTCGTGACGGGCGCTCTGTGCACTCAGGGCATGCTTACGGTGTATCGAAATCCTCCAGGTCCCACCACCGATTAGAGGTTATTAGCTTGTTGGTCGGGCATAAGCCTCCAAACACAAGTCGGAGACCTCACACACCCATCCCACTCAGAGGCGTTCACCTCACGAAAACTGTGAGTACTATAGATCAACCTACGCATGTAGTGCATCACACCGGGAAGGCCCGAAGCCCCCCATTTGCAGTGCTAAAAATCGACCGCTCACAACGATCCTACAACTAAACTTGTTGGGTAGTTCATCTCGCCCATCCCACTCAGAGTTTCTTAACTTGTTGGTCATGGGCATCAGCCTCCAAACCCCTACAAAAGACCTCTCGCGCCCATCCACACAGAGGTATCTGCAATCCATCTCATAACACAGCCACACAGTGCCACTTTCCAATCCATCATCCAGCTCGTGCCGAGCTTTCAACCAAAAGAGCTATGCAAAGCTTCCTTACCACAATTCATAAGCGTCCTCACCATCTCCGCAAGCTACTCATTTTATACACAGAGTCTTCTCCGGTTCGGAGCATCACCAATCTAGACTACCCGTCCAGATGGGCTTTACACAACATGCCTATTCCGTACTACACATTTCTGGATCTAAATGCAGACTCAACCGCTGGAATCGCTTACGCTTTCCACCTCTTGGTGGAGGATCCCATGCATATGCATAAAGTAGGACTTCACTTGTCCTAGAAGGAGATCGTTACCCTTGACGATCGATTTGGTGTCCTGGCAAACTGGCCGGTTGGAAATCACCGCGACGGCCTTGCTACCACAACACTGGCCTCGGATCTAGAGTCGGACCGCTGTAGCTCCTCCGGTAGCCAGAACCCTTCTCCTTCCTCCTCCTCCAAGCACTCCCTTCTCTCTTTCTTTATATAAAGAGAATGACTAAAGCTTAAATGAAGAAAGATTCTCATTCCTTGGTCTTATTATAGCAGGTAGAAGCTTGGACCACAGGATCCAAATAGAAGGAAATAAACGGCCAGGTCTCATAAAAGCATCTTCCCTGGGCTGATACGTCCTGTGACACGCCCGTGTCACAGGCCATGTACCCTAAGCGGCACACTACCGACTCAATTCAGAACAGGACACGAGCCTAGACACGCCCGTGTCAAACTCCTGACACGCCCGTATCAAACTCCTGACACGCTCGTGTCACTAGGTATATTCCCATGTTGAGGGGCGTGTTCCTCAATCGACACAGGACCAACAATCCCGAATAGAACACGGATAAGGCACACGCCCATGTCCTTGGTCGTGTGCCAAACATGCCCCTGTGACACACCCGTGTCACAGGCCGTGTGCCACACTCGACACAGCCCGGTTACCAACCTGAGCAGGACACGGCCTGGGACACGCCTGTGTCCCTGGCTATGTCGCCTCTCGACGATCGTCGACTGCACTTTGTCCAGACCTCGCGACACACAGTGAAGGACACGCCCTGGGACACGCACATATCCCAGGCTGTGTGCCTCACTTGAGACACACTCGAGGCCCACTCGATTCCTACTCGAGACCCACTCGAGTACCCAGAGCTTGACACGTCCTGGGACACGCTCGTGTCCCAGACCGTGTCACCTAGCCTAAACTCCAAATTGGGATTTGGGGTATTTCAAATGCAAAGGCAGAATTTTTTCTCAAGCGGGCTGTCTCACCTGAGCTCTTTGATCACATCCTAGGATGTGAGTATATTACTGAGATCTGGACATCCATTGATTGATTGTTCAACAGAAAGAATATAGCGTGACTACAGTTCTTAGAGAATGAGTTGGCTAAGACAACTCAAGGAGAGATTTCCATCTCAAGGTTCTTTCTTAAGATGAAGAACTTGTGTGCTGAAATATTAGATTTGGATCTTGATGAGCCCATTTCTGAAGCTAAGTTGAAGAGACACATTGTTCGCGGGTTGCGAAAGGAATATGTGGCCTTTGTGACTTCTGTTCAAGGATGAGCGACTCAACCATCCTTGTTGGAGCTGGAGAATCTGCTGGCATCACAGGAGAGCTTGACTAAGCAGATGACCGGAGTTACTATCTCTGAAGGAGGTAGTGAAACTCTCTTCACTGATAAGAAGAAGAAGAGATGGGAGAAGAAGAAACCTACTGCTGCGGATGTGCCTTCAACTTCCTATCAACAAGAGAGGAGAGCTGCTCCTAAGAAGAACTAGAAGGAGTTGAAGTGTTACATGTGTAATCAGCTAGGGCACTTCAAGCATGACTGCAAGGTCAAGATGCAGCCTGGGCATGTTGCAAACAAAGAGGGAGCTGCTCCAGTGCTGAGAAAGCCGGATGTGGAGGAGCCTTCTTGACAAGCACACGTGTTCGTGTTCTTTCTACCGCCGACTACCAAGATTACTGGATAGTTGACTCGGAGTGTGGTCATCACCTCACTAGAGACAAGTCAAAGTTCTTTTTACTGCAGACATTCTCAGGTCACGGAGCTATCATTACAACTGATGATTCTGTTCATACCGTAGAGGAGGGTGTGGTTTCTTTAGAGAGTGCACAGGGTCCACTCATGTTAAGGAGTGTGTATCACATACTTGGCATGAAGAAGAACCTCTTCTCAGTGACAAATGCGATTGATGCGGGCTATCACGTTCTATTTGGGCCAACATAAGTGAAATTTCTCCGCAACATATCAGTGGTTAAGGCTGGTGTTGCTCATGTAGGGAGAAGGATTAGAGACTTGTTTGTTTTATCAACAATCTCTTATGTTGATCGGATGAGAGTCAACGATAGCGCTGTTATTTGACATGAGAGGCTTGGGCACGTTGGGATGGACAAGCTGAAAGCTATGGCGATAAGAAGCCTTATGAAAGGCTTGACAAAGTTATCATCCTACGGAGATGGCCATGTCTGCGCAGGATGTCAATTCGGAAAGGCTCATCGCCTTCCGTTTGACAAGTCTCAGTCAAGAAGCAAGACACCTTTGGAGTTCATCCATGGTGATTTAATGGGGCCAACTGCTACTGCTAGTCTTGGAGGTAACAAAAACATGCTGGTGCTGATTGATGACTACTCAAGATACACTTAGGTATATTTAATGAAGGAGAAGTCAGCTGCTTTCCAATTGTTTGTGGAGTTCAAGGAGCCGGTGGAGGGTCGGCTTGGCCTGCAGATCAAGAAGTTTAGATTAGACAATGGTGGTGAGTTTGTATCATCCGAGTTTTCTGACTTATGCAGGAAGCACAGGATCCAAAGAGAGCTCACTTGTGCTCATACTCCACAATAAAATGTAGTAGCGGAGAGGAAGATCCGTCATTTTACGGAAACTTGCAAGTGCTGGCTTCATACAAAGGGCATTCCCAGGTCCTTTTGGGCGGAAGGAATGGCATGCGCAACCTATGCCATAAATCGGATGCCTCTGAGTTCGATCAACATGAAGTCTCCTGTTGAAATGATGTTAAAGGAGAAGCCCAACCTGGCTCAACCTGCTATGTGCATGTCTCGGATGCTCTGAGGACCAAGCTTGATGCAAAGGCGAGGAAGCTTGTATTTGTGGGCTATGATGAGCGGAAGAAGGGATGAAAGTCCATGGATCCTGCGACAAGGAAGTTGGTTGTATCAAGATACGTTGTCCTCGATGAACTAACGTCGTATGAAGGTGGTTCTGTTAGCTTCAAGAGAGCAGGGTTGATGAAGGACAAAAGGAGGCTGCTGAAGATCTTCAAGTGGAGCTGCTTGTGTAACCAGGAGCTCCAGGTATATCAAGCTCTAGGACAGAGGCTTCTGGTTCAGGAAGCAGGGGTAGCGATGATCTAAGTGTTCCCGGGAATGGAGATGATTCTTAAGAAGCAGTGGAGGTGGTGAGCAAGGAGCAGACTCTTCGGAGATCGAAGAGGATCATCAAGCCACCAGCTCGTTAGTACGAAGGGAACTCGGTAATATTTGTCTCTTGTTTCTTCGCAGGCCCCCTGGATGAGCGGGAGCCTTCTGGCTTTAATGAAGCCACTGGAGTCAAGGAGTGGGAAGATGCCGGGGATGAGGAGATAGCTGCTCTCAAGAAGAATGAGACCTAGGGACTTATGACTAAGGTTGATGGCATTACTCATGTGACTTGCAAGTGGGTGTATAAGCTGAAGAAGAAGGTGGATGTGAGCATCGAGTGGTACAAGGCTCGCATTTTTGCTCGAGGGTTCTCTCAACAGTATGGCGAAGACTATGAAGAGACATTCAGTCTTGTGGCAAATATGACTTTAGTTCAGGTGGTGATGGCCTTGGCGGCTTGCCAAGGGTGGAAGATGTGGCAGCTGGATGTAAAGAACGCTTTTCTTTACGGGGAGATCGACAAAGACATCTTCATGGATCAGCCACTGGGGTACGTTTCTGAAGATCATCCGGACTTCGTATGCAAGCTCCAGAAAACTCTTTATGGGTTAAAGCAGGCTCCTCGAGCCTGGTATGGGAAGATTGCAGAATACCTCCAGCTCTGCGGTTATCTTGCTTCAAACTCAGACTCGAGCTTGTTCATTAAGAAGAAGGGGGAGTTTCTAGTCTTAGTGTTATTGTACGTGGATGACATGATCATCACCGGGAACTCTAAGGAGGAGGTAGCTAGGCTCAGGGCAGAGCTTGCTATAAGAATTGAGATGAAGGACTTGGGTGAGCTCCACCACTTCCTTAGACTTGAGGTGGAGAGGAAAGAGAGCGACATACTCGTGTCCCAGAAGGGCTATGCGTAGCGAATCGTTCAACGATTTGGTATGTAGGAAGGGCAGAGTAGCTCTACTCCTTTTGATTCGGGCATCAAACTTTGGCGAGATGAGGGAAGGATTCTTCCAGATCCTTTGGTGTTTCAGGCTCTGGTTGGGAGTCTTATCCACTTGATGATTACAAGTCCAGACATTGCTTCTGTAGTTGGCCGAGTAAGTCGGTATATGGCGGAACCCAGGAAGCCTCATCTGATGGTGGCAAGGAACATTCTGAAGTACGAGATGTAACACCCAAAATCCCAAAATGGAGCTCAGGCTAGGCAACACGGCATTAGACACGAGCGTGTCCCAAGTCGTGTCCTACTATGTATGGGGCACACGGCCAATGACACGGGCGTGTTAGAGGTCGTGTCCTTCTCTAGATTTGGCCAGGGTGACCCACACGGCCAATAACATGGGCGTGTTAGAGGCCGTGTCCTCCTCGGGTTTTGTCCAGGTTTGTGAGGCCTATTGAACACGGGCTAGACACGGGCGTGTCCAAAGCTGTGTCTAGGCACACGGCCTGTAACACGGGCGTGTCATATGGCCGTGTCCTTCTCTAGATTTGTCCAGGGCATTAAGGCCCGGTGGACACGGGATAGACATGGGCGTGTCTATAGCCGTGTCAGGGAACACATCCTGTGACACGGGTGTGTCATAGGACCGTGTTCTGTTTGGGTTAAGTCTGTTCGTGTGCCGCGTACAGTACACAGCCTGTGACAAGGGCATATCACAAGCCGTGTCAGCCCAAAAATAGAATTTTCAGGGCTATCTGTGGCCGTTCATTTCCTTCATCTTGGATCCAATGGCCCAAGATCCTCCCTGCTGTGTTAAGTCCCGAATTTGCGTGAAAGTTTTCATTCAAAGCTTGGATATTCTCTTTCTAAAGAGAAGAGAGAAGGGAGAGGAGGAAGGAGAAGGAGAAGAGGATCAGGCCATCGTTGGAGCTTCCGAGTTCTGATTCGAGATCCGAGGCCAGTTTTGTGGAGGCAAGGCCGCTGCGGTGCTTTCCAACCGGCTAGTTTTTCCATGGCTCCAAAGAGATCGTCAAGGGTAACGATCTTCTTTCTTGACAAGTGAAGTCCTCCTTTATGCATGAGCATGGAATCCTCCACCAAGAGGTGGAAAGCATAAGTGATTCCAGTGGGTTGATAGTTGATATCCCCGGTTGAGTCTGTATCTAGACCCGGAAATGTGTAGTACGGGATATGCATGCTGTGTGAATCCCATCTGGACAAGTTTGTCTGGATTGGTTATGTTTCATTTTGTGCACCAGAGAAGACTCCGCATTTAAACGTGTTGTTTGTGGAGTCGATGGGTTGTGCCTGTGAAGTGGAGTAATATTAAGTACTGGAACGAGAAATTCCAGGAAAATACCCTTGTATTACTTGTGCTGAGGCCAGTCCTTTGTGGACAGTGTGGTCAGTCCTTTATGGATAGCGTGATTATTATGAAGCCAGACCTATGTGGACAGTGTGGTTATTGTTAAGCCAGTTCTTGGTGGACAGTGTGGCTATTGTGAGCTGTGTGCTCTTAAAAAGGCTTGTGTACCGAACAGAAAAGATGAAACTTACCCGCTCTTATGGATTGGCCATGAGTACGTTGGTATTTCGTGATGGCTAGGCGACATGAGCAATGGGCTTGGTTGATCTGTACCTGCATTATGTCTAACCGATGGAAAGACCTAAGTTATTGGTCTCGTTGGAGCGCATAATGAGAGTATTAGGCCTGCGCGCCAGTAAGACGAAATGCTCAAAGTTTACCGTTAGGCTTTAAACCTTGAATGGTGGTGGTACCCTGGGTATTTACGGTACACCAAGAATGTGCCCTGAGTGCACGGAGCGTCGGGCCGCGTGGCCGGCGTTTGTGATATATTGGTTGTGCGTGAGAGCACAATATGTGATATATATGTATATGAATTGCTGTTCCTGCAGGGAAGGAATACCACTGCCCCGAGAAAGGGGTAGTGTCATTATAAATTGGTCAGCTGAATGCTGACCATTGCTTTGTTTGCCACCATTTTGGTGGGCTGTCCCTGTGCAGGTGCTGGAGAGCCGAGCGCGAAATAAAGGGCTGAAGTCCCTGCTGCTGTAGCTGCTGCTGTTAGCCCTTGAAGGCTAAGTGAAATGTTTTGTGTTGTGTTCATGTGTGACCGGCCTGCGTGTCGATGTATGAAATCCACACTTGTAAAGAGGAACTGTAATGCCTTAAGGCCAAACGATAATGTATTTGATGTACATTCCTATATAAATGTGGTGGTTTATATTTAGTGGACATTCCTGGTTTGAGTTCAATAATGTTGTTTAATCTTTCGTTAGTATGCTCTGAGTTAGGGTACGATTGTGATTTTGTATTAACCTGTGACCTCGCCGTCTGTTTATGGCATATAGTGTGGGGCCCCGGCCAGACCGTCTATTATATGTTGTTTAACGGGTGGAGTCGTTACACGTGAAGGCCACTTTTGATACGGGTCTCCTTTGTAGGAGAGGCACGAGTTTTGTTCTTCAAGGATACTCGGATGCTGATTATGGGGGCGATTCAGACGACCGGAAGTTAACATCCAGTTATATCTTCACATATGGCCAACCAGTATCTCTTGGTGTAGTAAGAAGCAAGACTCGGCGTCCGTCTCTACTATGGAAGTAGAGTACAAGGCTTCGGCCTTGGCAACTTGGGAAGCTATTTGGCTTAGGAGGCTAGTAGAAGATGTCTATGAAGGAGTGCGCGGTCCAACTCTGTTGTGCGGTGACAATGAAAGCGCCCTAAAACTGATGAATAATCAAGTTTTTCACACATGGACCAAGCATATAGAGATCGAGCACCACTTCATTCGGGAGAAGGTATTGGGGGGATCTCTTATGGTGGAGCATGTGCGGAGTGAGGACAATATCACATACATCTTCACAAAGCCACTACCTAAGGCGTCATTTACACGGTTAGGGGGACTGCAGAGCTTGGTCACTACTTCTCACTTTAAGGGGGAGTGTTGAAAATTGTGAAGTGAAAGTGTGTGTTGATCAGGCAGACCGTGCGGTCTGGATGTTGCGGCCTTGTGTTGGTTATTGTGGTCTGGGTGGTCTGGGAGGCCTGGTTGTTGTGGTCTGATTTCCTAGTGCCTTGCAGTTGGTTGTTCCCTGGTGTAACCTTGCGGATAGGTGGAGTATCCGCGGAAGGGCAGACTCACTATGAGTCTATGGAGTTCGCTCTATGCGGACTGCTCTTGGAGCTTGTGAGTTCGACTGATTGTCTTATTCTGGTGGAGCGGCTTGTTGGTGGTCTGTCATTTGAGCTGGCGGACTAGATCCTTGTCCTCCAAGCTCGCGCCAGAGCTCGGTTGGTTGCTGGACTTGGTCATAATCTGTGACAAGTCGATGGTGATCGCAGAATTCGCAATATCGTTGGTGATTGGTGTTGTGTCTGTGTGTTATGTGCTGTGTCTGTGTGTTGTGTGAGGACTGCTGTAATATATGGGTTATTATTGTGTCTGCATGTTGTGCATCATGCAGACTGGTGCAGTGTCCGCCGGGTTGTGGGCTGGCTTCCAGACTTGGTGCCAGGAAGTTTTGGTTGGCTTGTCCGGTCTTGTCCTTGTGGACTCGGCGGATTGACTTGTGCTAGCTGCGAGCTGGGGTGGTGTTTCTATCCACTAGGGAGGTGGCCACACTCCTCTCCGCACCTATAAATAGGACCCCCTCCCCCCCGTCACATCAATAGTAACTGAGAAATAGTAAATTGAGCGTTGGTTAATTGCTGTGGCCTCGGTTTTCTTGTCCGCGCAGTTTGAGGTTAACTGGTTGTTGTTTGTAGGTTGCGTAACTAGCATTGTGATACAAGGAGTTTGGTTTTGACAGCGGTCAGGAATCAGTGGAGCTTTCAGTTTACAATCAGCAGTTTCAGCAGGTCATATTTGCGGTAAGCCAGTCTTCTCTCATTCAACAATTTCAAAGTTCAATAACCTATCTGTCGGTCTCGGCAGACTACGCGGTCTATTCTTTCTGTTTGGCGGCGGCTCGCAGAGCAGTCGTTCAACAGAATAACGTGTAGTCCGCGGACTTTGCGGACTCCGTAGTTCATATTGGTGCAGCAGCGGCTTGGCGGTCTCGGCGGACTCAGCGGACTCAGTGGTCTCTGAGGCAGTCCGCCCTGCTTGTTTCTTCTTGCTTTCTTGTTTGCTTTTTTCCTTGTACATGGAAAAGTCATGTCTCGCCATGTATGCCTTGCCTTGTAATAAAGATAGGTTATATTACAAGATCTGTGTTTGCTCTCCATTGTCTCTGATTTTCATAGCTCAGTTTATGGTTGGAGTGTTCCTGAGCTAGTTCCCATTTCTGCTTGATCAAGTAGTCGGCTTGATAGTTCTGAAAGTTTTTTACTTGGTATCAGAGCCATCTCCTGATCAGCTTGTGAAATTTCAACAAACAAGTGACTGAACTTCTGAGGGGATAACTGATTAAGTAAACATTCATTATAAATGTATCGACACATGGTATTGTTAAGGGTATGAAGGAACTTAAATGTACATAAATGATGCGAATGGATGCCAAATCAATCGGCCGAAAGGCATAGATGCGTGATGAACGTATTGATTTGGACACAGAAACCCCTATGGGGTTGGGCCCAAAGATTGAAACATTGATATAAATACTGATATGGTACTGATACCCTTAATACTACCGTAAATAAATTGAAGACATGATTAAATATTTAACACACTGGGTTTACAGTTTTATGGTTCTATTATTTTTATGGTTCTATTATATTGATACTTCGATAGCAATGAAAATTTACAGTGCTTTTAAACCCATACAAAACTTCATATACTGTTTTCCCCATACTGATTATTAATATGATTTTGTTGCTATGACTAACCTTCCAAATTTTATTCAGCAGACTAAAAAGGTAAACTCTCGCTTAGTCTTGATACAAGACTAACAGTTTCTATTTCTAACATTTTTAGGCACAGGGAAGATGCAACCTAGACAGCCATAGTGCACTGTTTGGAGCATATGAAATGAATGGAATTTCTTTTGTGAACCTCTGGATAGCCTTGGTTATGCGCGCGCGCACGCACACACACACACACACACATATACACACGGATATAGCTATAGTTATTGTACACTACTGATATATGAACTTACACTGTAACAAATGAATACTGTAGTGAAGCTTGGATAAATTTGGCTGTGTTTTGATGTGGCATATGTACTGCTCATTCCGTGTAATGAATGTACTAATTTCACTCTGATAATCACGCAATAATATTGTTATTGATTGGGCGGACTACGGGCCGTTACACCTCCCGCAACATTCGAATTGGGAGCGGGAAGCTCGGGATCAAAATGGAGCAAACTATGGCATTTTTTAGGGTGCGGCGCGGGGAAATGGGCAAATGCCGCCAGAGGGCGTTTGTTTACCTGCCATCCGACGGCTGTTGAAACCAGAAACTTGGTCTCTCGTGGAGTTTGGGGTCCCAAGAAAGGGGTGACCTCACACCTACTACACTCAGGAGAACATCACGGACCAAAGGCTCAAGAAACTAGGAACAGACTCTCGGCTCTAACGTGGAGGTCCCACCTTACACCCGGAAGACCTTTAAGATCTCCCCCTCCCTAGCCAATGCTGAGCTAGGTGCCTTGGAGGAAGAAACCAAGGAGATTCAAGGGATGAAGAAGTGATCCTCTCTATGGTACCTCTAAGGGTCTATTTATAGTTTTCTGGGAATGACCTGCCAATAACCAAATCCTGCTGCCCTAAAATTACCGAAATGCCCTCAAAATGGTCTGCCAACAGCCAAATCCAATTGTTCTAAATAGCTAAAAGTAGTCCACTAGGGGTAGCCCCTCAAGCCAGGAGATCAGGAGACAAGGCGAGCTGAGGCCGTACGACTAGGCGGTTATGCGAGATGGCGGCCTGGCAAGACGGCGGCAGCCTAGGCGAGATGGCGGCCTAGGGAGCTGGCGGCTTGGAGAGACGGTGGCCTGGAGATATGGCAGCCTGGTAAGATGGGCTGGCCTGACGAGCTGGGCGAGTACTCCAGCAGGGAGAGTACTCTAGGGGAGAGTACTCTAGAGGGGAGTACTCTAGGGGCGTATACTCCCGGGGTAAGTACTTCAGGGGCAACGAGTACTCCAGGGGTGGCGAGTACTCCCAGGGGCGAAGAGTACTCCCAGAGGAGACGAGTACTCCCAGGGGCGACGAGTACTCCCAGGGGCAACGAGTACTCCCAGGGGCGAGTACTCCCAGGGGCGAGTACTCTCAAGGGCAAGTAATCCAGGGGCGACGAGTAATCCCAGGGGAGACAAGTACTCCCAGGGGCAACGAGTACTCCCAGGGGCGACGGGTACTCCTAGGGGTGACGAGTACTCCCAGGGGCGACTGGTACTCCTAGGGGTGATGAGTACTCCTAGGGCGAGTATTCCACGAGCGACGAGTACTCCCAAGTATGGCGAGTACTCCCAGGGACGACGAGTACTCCTAGGGGCGACGAGTACTCCCAGCGGCGACGAGTACTTCCAGGGGCGACGAGTACTCCCAGGGGCGGCAAGTACTCCCAGGGGCGAGTACTCCTAGGGGCGAGTACTCCCAGGGGCGAGTACTATCAGGGGTGAGTACTCCAGGGGTGACGAGTACTCTCAGGGGTGAGTACTCCATGGGCGACGAGTACTCTAAGGCACTTAGTAAGCTAAGCAAATAATTCTTCCCCCTACTAGTATATTATGAAGATTGAGCCTAAATTGGCCACCAAGAGTGCCAAACCCCTTAAAAATCTTTAAAAAGCATAGCTAGCCCCGCGCCTGCTAGAAGGCTAGCATTCCGCGAATACGAGGTTGTACACAATCCCCGCTCTTTTCGAGCGAGTTCTACGCTCGAAAAGAAACATCCAACCCATTATATTCGCTGAGTGTAGTTCTTTTGCTTGGTCGAAAAGATATTTAGACTCTTTGAGAAGAATTTACTTAACCCCCCAGAGGGGTCAACCCGCCATGCCAGCTAATAGAAGCCTGGGTGATGAGATCCCCTCCAGGTGAAAAATACTTGGCCTCCACGAGAGGTCAACCAGCCCTGCTAGCTAGTGGGAGCCTGGTCAGCTGAATCATCTCGGGGATAAAAGGACTTAGCCTCCACGATAGATCTACCTGCCTTGCCAGCTAGTAGGAGCCTGGTCAACGGAATCATCACAGAGCTAAAAGGACTTAGCCTCCACGAGAGATTGACTTGCCCTGCCAGCTAGTAGGAGCCTGATCAGCAGAATCATCTCGGAGCTAAAAGGACTTAGCCTCCACGAGAGATCGACCTGCCCTTCCAGCTAGTTGGAACCTTGTAAGCGGAATCATCTTGGAGCCAAAAGGACTTAGCCTCCATGAGAGATCTACATGCCCTGCCAGCTAGTGGGAGCCTGGTCAGCGGAATCATCTCGGAGCTAAAATGACTTAGCCTCAATAAGAGATCGACCTGCCCTGTCAGCTAGTGGGAGCCTGGTCAGTAGAATCATCTCAGAGCTAAAAGGACTTAGCCTCCACGAGAGATTGACATGCCCTGCCAGCTAGTGGGAGCCTGGTCAGCGGAATCATCTCAAAGTTAAAAGGACTTAGCCTTCACGAGAGATCGACCTGCCCTGCCAGCTAGTAGGAGCCTGGTCAGCGGAATCATCTCGGAGCTAAAAGGACTTAGCCTCCATGAGAGATCGACCTGCCCTGCTAGCTAGTGGGAGCCTGGTCAGCGGAATCATCTCGGGGCAAGGCCTACTCACCCCTTCGAGAGATCAACCTGCCCTGCCAGCTAGTGGGAGCCTGGTCAGCGGAATCATCTCGGGGCAAGGCCTGCTTACCCCTCCGAGAGATCAACCTGCCCTGCCAACTAGTGGGAGCCTGGTCAGCGGAATCATCTCGGGGAAAGGCCTGCTCACCCATCCGAGAGATCAACCTTCCCTGCCAGCTAGTGGGAGCCTGGTTAGAGGAATCATCTCGGGGTAAGGAGTTGATCACAAATGTTTTCCGGCGGTCCTTTTCATTAATCATAATTTATACAATGCAAGCAAAGTTCATTACCAGAGATGATCTACTTCATATACCTCCCTCTTTCTTCATGCATCAAATGATCCCTCCCCGAGTGCCCACATCAACCCTGTCCTCACATCTCTCCCCTGCCTCCTCGGGTTGGACTTGTTCAATCCGTACCGGATCTTGTGGTTGTTGAGGCTGTGATGTTGGGGCTCTGTCCTTCTCAACTCCAGGAATTTGGGGCAAGTAGCTGTAGCATGACCCTTCTCTTGGTGGAACTCATAGTGAGGTAACTCTACTCTGACTCTTCCTCTTCCTGCGCGGTTCCTCTTATCACTTCAACCAATCGTCATCGCTTGCTGCGGTGGGGGTAGGAGCTACCCAGGGGTTTGTCTATGGAAGTTGATCCTTCCTTGGCCTCCATGAAAATCCCCCTATCCTGGAAGTGATCTCTCCCTGGACCCTGAACCAGCCCTCCCTGCTACCTCCAACCAGGTTCCCGACCTTCCTGAGGTCCCTGGAACCCCTGAGCTCTCTACTCTTCTCTTCTTCTTCCCTCTTGGTGCCTCGAGCTACCTTGCTCCTTTGGCTCTTCCTCTGCTAACTTTGCCAACTTCTTGGTAAATGCCTGGTTGGCCGTCTTAGTTGCTATCTCCTCTGTCGCCCTTTCCATCAACTCCTCGAAGGATAAGGGGGACTTTTGGGTCAGACTCATCTTGAAGAATCCCTTGCGCAACCCCACTGTGAACGCCATCTGGAGGGCATACCCCTACATCTCCTGGACGTCCAGGAGCTCCTCTTGGAACCTGTCAATGTAATGGGCCAGCGACTCCTCGACCCTTTGTCTTATCAGGAAGATGGACTCAAGACTCTTTTTCCTCTTGTTGGAGGTGGAGAAGCGAAGCTGAAAGCTCTGACTCAAGTCCTCAAACCCATTGATCGATCTCAGAGGGAGTTGGTGGAACCAGTCCCTTGTCTTGTCTTTCAACGTGATCGCGAAGAGGCGGCACTTGAAAGCATCTATCATCGGCCTGATAGAGACCGCATCCTCAAACCACTGCAGGTGCTGGACGGGGTCATCCTTCCCGGTATAGTAAGCCATATTAGGTTCTCTGAACCTCTCGGGAATGGGAATTGAGATGGTCAGCTCGCTGAAGGGTGACCCCCTGAGTGATGGTCTCGTAACCTCTACTCGCGCAACCTGCTCTCCTAGAGGGCTAGCACTCGCCGGGCTGGGGAACAACTCCCGGCCGGTGAGGTCTCTGTTGGGGACATTGGGAATAGTGTACCTGATCTGGAGAAGTCCCCTTGACATCTCAATGATATACCCAAAGGTGTATTTGATGTATGATAAGTTTACATATACAGGTTCAAAGTTGAAGAAATTATTCTAAGTTAAAGTGTTGAGACAGCGTGTGTCGAGATAATACTTCAGTGTCGACACAAGGCAGATCAAAAGTCAACACAGTGAACAGAAGATGTGTCAAGACAATACTTCTGTATCGACACAAGACAGATTAGTAGTCAACACAGGGAACAGAAGATGTGTCGAGACAATACTTCTGTCTCGACACAAGGCAGAACTAAGATGTGTCGACACAAATAACAGATGTGTCGATACAACTATACTATCTCAACACTTTCTGTTCTGAGATGAAAACTATTCTAAGTATGGAAGTGTTGGGTCTGTCAAAGATGTCTCGACACAGATTTCGAGACAACTTGTCTACTTTAACGCTTAATGACAGAATGTGCTGAGTCAACATCAATAATTTCAAGACTGGTCAGATCATTCTGGTCAATACGGGAAGGCTTCACTTCAATAAAGATAGTTCAAGGAAGGATTTGCTGGCAGTTGCTGATGTCATCAATACCAGTATAAGCCGTCTGAGATTTCTATAAATAGGAGGTGCTGTCTTCTGAAGAAAAAAGGAAATTCCGATTCTATTCTATTCATCAGTCTCTCTCTATTCTAAAAGACAAATCAAGAAGTAGAAAGAGAAGAAGAAGTTAATCTTCAAGAAAGTCTTCAGATCCATTTTCTTAGGTTGATCTGGGGATTAAGTGATCTGTTCATCAGCATCTTTAAACTATTCGATCTGATCTTCATCAAGAAGTTGCTGATTCAGAAGAAATTCAATTTAGTCTGCTGATCTATCAAGAAAAAGTCAAACTACAGCTGAATGAAATGATCTGTACACACAAATCCAACAGATAACAGGTTTTCTGTTTTTCTGTAATTTGTTTTATCAAATTTCATTGTAAGATTTCCTAGAGATCTGAGTGGGTAGGAGATCTTATTCTTTGAGATTGTAGGCATAATCTATAAAGGCTGAGGTAAGATTCTGGGTGAATCTGAGGTAGGTGATTTGGGGCAAATCCTTGAGATTGTAGGCCTAATCTATAAAGGCTGAGGTAGGAGATTGAGGAGATCTATGAGGTAGGAGATTGATATATCTCTGAGGTAGGACCAGTGGGTCTGAGTGTAGGTTTCTTGGAGAGAAACTGAGCCTTGTAGGACCTGAGGATCCGAGTTGTGAAGGAGAAGCTATAACCTTATCTAGCATACTGCTAGTGAGGAAGAAGTGGGAAAGTGGATGTTCCCTAAAAAGGGGAACCACTATAAACTTGATGTGTCCCTTGTGTTGTGTGTTGTGTTCTTTGCTGTGTAAGCTGTGATCAGTTCTTGTTGTTCTATTGTTTATGCTGGGTATAGATTATATTCTGAATTGCATTATGACACATTGCTAAAGTTAAAAGAACTACAAAGAATCTTAATAGGTCACCTATTCACCCCCTAGGTGACTTTCAAGTAGTATCAGAGGGAGGTTATCCAAAGATAGACATAATAGTATGGAAAAGATCCTAAGGGTAGTTGAGGTTATCTGACATATGGCTTCTGAATCAAATAGAGAACTCAGTTTCATGAAATTTCCCATCTACACTAAGGATAATTTTGCTATATAGAAACAAAGAGTAAGACTGTTCATGGAAGCTTCAGACTCAAGAATCTTTGTTACAATTCAAAATGGACCCTATGTGCCCATGAAATCATCTTTCCTAGATTCAAATATTCAAACTCCCAAGACATTGTATGAAATGACAAAGGATGTGGTCATACTTGCTACTATGGACAAAAGAGCACATAACATAATAGTGAGTGCTATTGACAACTCCATATTTCAGAATCTGGTGCACTGTAATTCTTCTAAGGAAATGTGGGATACCTTGATAGTGTATATGGAAGGTACAACAGAGGTGAGAGATGACAGAAGGTCACTCCTTAACCAGCAATATGAGGCATTTAGATAAGGGAAGACAAATTATATTGAACAAACATATGAAAAGTTCTTTAGAATAATCAATGACTTAAGAAACTATGGGAGAAACTTCTCAAACTATGAACTGAATGACAAGTTCCTGAGATCTCTAAATAAAGAATGGGATATCAAGATTTGTGCAGTAAGGGAAATGGGAAATCTGAGAAATCTGCTTCCCCAAGACTTATTTGGGAAATTAATGTCACATGAGCTTCAACTCAATTCAAGAAAAACTGAAGCAGAAACTACCAGACAATCACCGTAGTCTAAATCATTGGCCTTCAAAGCTGACTCTTCCAAGAAAACTAGAAGGGAAATTCCATCATCACTTTGAAGAGATGAAGAGACAGATAACACTGGACATTGCTCTTCTTCAGAAGAGATATCAGATGATTAACTTGCCTTATTTACAAGGCAGTTTAAGAAGATGTTAAGAAGAAGATAACAGTGGAGCAATAGGAAACCTTCTGGTTCTAGTTCTCACAAAAGCAAAGACAAACACAGAGAAAAATCTGTGATCAGGTATGGCTCCAATCAGAACAAACAATCTAAGACTGATATTATTTATTTTTGTTGTAACAGACCTGGGAATGTCATTGCTGATTGCCCAGTAAAGAGAAAGGAGAATAGAAATTTAAAAGAAATGAAGTTCTTCAAGGATAAGAAATCAGAAAAAGGTCTGATGGCTAAGAAGACAAAGAACTTATCTAACAGTGATTCTAATTCAACTGGGTCAGAAGAAGAACACGTGAGGCTGTATTTATATGAGGAGTTCATCAGAAGAGCCATCGACAAAGGAAATAACTCCATAACTTCATCATCCTATGGTAACTCTGAAGAAGACATGGAAATCAATCTGATGGCTATAGCTGATGATCCAGAAACTAGAACTCACAACTGTGAGAATTTTCAGGTAATTTATGATAACTCTTCCTGCACTAAGACTTCTGTCTATGAAACTCGAGATGAGGCAAACTCATGTGAATTACTGGTTGATCCACATGAGATCAACTCAGGGACTAAAGAGAAGCAACTTGTACTTAGGTTTGGTAAACTACTAGCTGCTTTAGTCAAAAGCAAGAAGCTTGTTAAAGAACAAGCTATAGAAATTACATCACTAAAAAGTCTTGAGTATCATCACAAAATGGATACTCAAAAACTTGGTCTTCAGGGGTCTATGTTAACAAAGTTAAGCAAGATCATTGATGACCAAATAAATGAAATTAAGAAAAAGGATGCAATCATTAAGGAGCTAGAAACCAAACTCCTAAATGAAAGAAAATTGGTTGAGCAGTTCTCAAAACCAAAGACTATTTTGCCTATTATGGACACCTTTTCAGGAAAACCTAGAGGTGGTCTGGGGTTTATTAAACTCAAGAGAAGGAGGGGCAAAAAGCAAAAGGGATCAAAGGGTCAGACCATTCCACAATCAGCTGTACAATCTAATAATTCAAGAGAACATCTTAAGGCTGTGATATAAGACCCATCTTGTGTTCACAATCAAGATAAAGCCAAAAGTGCTAACTCCTGTCCAAAGGGGTGTCAGCACAAAGATTCTTTTGTTCCTCATAAATGGAGATATAATAGATTTGAATGCTAGTGTTGTGGAAAGATAGGACACTTTGCCATAGATTGCTGATTCAATCCAACAGTGCCTCATAGTCTAAAGACAATTCCTTTCAAGAGATCAACTGGTGGCTTTGATAGAGTCACAGCTAACAAGAATCTAGGACCCACGACTATTTGTGGTCCTAAGGAAAAGTCATTTCTTATTTTACAGGAATGACCAAGCTCCAGACCAATCTGGTACTTAGATAGTGCATGCTCAAGACATATAACGGGAACAAGGAGAAATCTGAGGGAATATATTCCTGTGGAAAATGGACCAAAAGTGATCTTTGGAGGTGCTGACAAAGGCATCACCAAAGGTTATTGTAAGATCACAAATGGTCTAGTCACAATCACTCATGTAGCTTATGTGGAAGGGTTTCAACACAACCTTTTAAGCATAAACCAATTTTGTGATTTGGGATATGACGCATTGTTCCACAGAGATGAGTGCCTAATAAAAGATTAAGTGACCAAGAGGTCATCTTAACTGGCAGTAGATGTGGAAATGTATACTATTTAAACTTCCTATGTATTAAGTCTGACTTGCTCCTATGTCTAGCTGCAAGTGAGAAAGCTTCACAATGTGTTATATGGCACAAGAGACTAGCCCACTTGAACTATAAGGCTTTAGGCAAACTTTACAGCACGGAGCTTGTTAGGAATGGTCCTAGCATGAGATGTACTAAGGAGAGCATCTGCCTAGCATGCCAAAAAGTCAAACAGACTAAATCTTCATTCAAATGTTGTGAATCCAAAGAATCTGTGAGGTGTTTATACCTCCTGCATGTGGACTTGTTTGGTCCTATACCAGTTCATAGCTTAGGAATGATAGTCTATACTTTTGTAATTGTTGATGACTACTACATATTTACTTGGGTATTCTTCTTAAAGAAAAGTCTGAAACTCCTGATGTCTTCAAAAATTTTGTGAAACAAATTCAGAATGAACTTAACAGTATTGTGGTCAAAATGAGAAGTGACTAAGGAACCGAATTCCAATCTGATTATATGACAAAGTTTTGTGAAGAACTAGGAATTCAGCAAGAATTTTCTTCACCAAGAACACCCCAGCAAAATAAAATAGCTGAGAGGAGAAACAGAACTCTCATTGAAGCTGGTAGAACCTTGCTAAGTGATTCCTCACTTCCAAGATTTTTCTGGGCTGAGGCAATTAACATAGTTTATCATGTTCTAAATAGGGCTTCAATCAACGAGAGATTAAATAAAACTCCTTATGAACTTATGAAGGGTAGAAAACCAAACATATCCTATTTCAGAATCTTTGGATGTAGATGTTATGTCTTAAATAATAGAAAAACCTACTTAACCAAGTTTGCTGAAAAGTCTTATGATGGGATACTTGTTGGTTATAGCAAAGCCTATAGGATCTATAACTTGAAGGATCAAGTTGTAGAGGAGTCAGTCCATGTTATATTTGATGAAAGTTCTATGTTATATGATGGTAAGATAGGTACTTCAAACACAACACAAGTGGACTTTAGGCTAAAAGAGCTGGCCATGGAAGATACAAAAACAGGCAAGCATAATTTACAAGAGGAAATCAACATTATTGAAGAAGTACTGGGACAGGAAGAACCTGGAGAAACAACTCAAAAACATGATCAAGATGGTCCAGGAGAAGAAGTGATACTACCAGTAGCTGTCAGGCACCTAAAGGATCATCCAATAGAATTGATCATAGGTGATGCTACTCAAGGAGTTACCACAAGAAGCAGACATCATAACACAATGATGTATTCAAGTTTTCTGTCACAAACAGAACCTAAGAAGTTTGAAAAAGCAAATATGGATCCATTTTGGATTGGTGCAATGCAAGAAGAATTGAACCAATTCAAGAGGTGTAAGGTCTGGAAGTTTGTTCCAAGACTTGATGATTACAATATCATTGGAATAAAATGGATTTACAGAAACAAACTAGATGAAAATGGAGTGGTAATAAGAAATAATGCTAGACTGGTTGCAAAGGATTATAGAAAAGAAGAGGGAATAGACTTTGAACAGACTTTTGCACCAGTGGCTAGATTGGAAGCAATAAGACTCTTCCTAGCCTATGCAGCTTACAAAGGTTTCAAAGTATACCAAATGGATGTTAAATCAGCTTTTCTGAATGGTAACCTCAAGGAAAGAATATATGTAGAACAACCCTCAGGTTGTAAAGAAGATAGGAAAGCACCTCAGTGTCATGTCAATTCCTGGGTAGAAGGCTAGTCTCATGGAGTAGTAAAAAGCAGACAAGTGTGGTCATATAAACAGCTGAATCTGAGTACATCTCAGCTGGGAATTGTTGTGCTCAACTTCTGTAGATTCAGCATCAGCTACAAGATTATCAGTTACAGATAAGTAAATCTACATTATTTTGTGACTCTACTAGTGCTATTTCAATTGCAAATAACCCTGTATCTCATAGTAAATTTAAGCACATTAAAATCAGATATCATTTCATTAGGGAACATGTAGAAAACAAAGACATCAGTTTAGAATATGTTCCTACTGATAAGCAAATATCTGACATATTTACAAAACTACTAGAAGAAGAAAAGTTTAATTTCTTCAAATTTGAGCTAGGCATGTTAAGTCTTGAATGAGCCTAAACTTAGACTAAGTCAACAAAAATGCAAGCCAACTATCCAGCTGTTATATCAAGATATGGACATCATCAGGATCGAGAGTTAACAATTCAGGAGTCAGAAATCTGGCTAAGTATGTTTTGTGTTGAGACAAATCAAGTGTGTCGACACAATCTACACTGTCCTGTGTCGACATAAGGAAGTGTGTCGACACTGCTTGTTGAGATGGCTGGAGGTGTGTCGACATAAGTCGACACATTTTCTCTGTCGATAAGTTGCGAGTGTTGACCTAATGGATTTTTCCGAACTTATGAATGTCTTTAGGCGACGCGCCCTTTCACCTTCTCAGTAAGATGGACTATAAAAGGGACATAAACTGTAGAAATTTTCTACCAAATCCTTCTCTCTTGCTTAGTGTTGAAACCTAGATTTTATGTTGTCGACTCTCGTCAATTTCTCGGTTCGACAATTTCCAAATCAACAATAATGCCTCCAAGGAAGGATGATAATATTAATGAGGGATACGAACTGGTGCACCATGGATTCAAATCGGCAGACGAAGAGATTACAAATGTCATTGGCCTAATCCAAGAAGCTAGATTTGAGTATTTATTATCTGAGCCGACGATCATATGGAAAAGAGAAGGAACAGAACTTCTGATAAACGTCTCGATCAATTCTCGCGCCACAAAGATCAAATCAACCGTAAATGGACAGAAGGTCAAGATCACAGGCAAATGCTTGGCCCAGGTATTTCAATTACCTAGAGTTAAACAAGAAGATATTGTCGACTCCACCAAGACTACTGCTGGACTTCAATGGTGTGGTTTGGATTCAGTTTCCAAGATTGGGAGTTCACTGAATAGGAAAGGTATGAACACCCAAGGAAAAATTCTATCTGAATTTGTTGGGAAGGTTCTGTTGTACAAGACAGGTGCACATGATAAAATCTCAGTTCACATGTTTGAGATAATGACTAGAATCATTTTCAAACTTCAAACAGACTGGAGCAGACTGTTGTTTGACTTAATTGCTGAATGTATCCAGAAACCCAACCTAGGTAAAATACTGAGTTTGTATCTAAATAAAGTGATTCCTGCTGAACTCAATCCAAAATTGGGTTCAAAGATAAATCACATGAGATGGATGGACATGAGGATTTTGTCTAGATGGAACAGAGTCTTGACCAAAGATATACCAGAACCATAAAAGCCTAAGGATATTAAGAACAAGAAACCATTACAAGAAGAAAGTGAATCATCAAGTGATTCAGAAGAGAAGATCAATTTCAGTTCAGATGGAGCTGAAGGAAGAATGCAAAGGAAAACTCCAAGTATTATAACTGGAACTGGAGATCAGGTCCAGGGGGAGTTAGAATCCTCTGCAGCATTCAATGCAAAGAAAACCATGGATGAAACAACTGTGTTAGATAGTGAAATTGTCACTGACATAGTACATGATGTTATATGACTACACAACAATATGAGAATATGCCTGATATTATGGATGAAAAATCTCCTGAAAAAGATCCTAATGACACAACAGGGATGGATGCTCACATCCAGGGGAGATACCAGATCCTCCTAGGGAAAATATAGCTCCTATAGAAGCTCAATAACCTGAACTAAGTTTAGTAGAAATACACCTTGATCAACAGGGTACAACAGTTGAGGGGGAGCAATCAGCCAAGTCTCCTAAGACTGGAACTGAAGCACCAGCTGATGTAGACACAACTGTTGAAATTTCCAGTTCATCTGACTCTGATAAAGAAGAGGACACAAGGCAACAACAAACTAGAATATATGAAAGGAGAAAGAAGAGTCAGAGATATAAGAAAGCTTTACAGTCACTCAAGTCCACTCCATCTACTTCAATAGATGAGAGTTCTCTCATGGTTCAGCTGCAGATAATGTTAGACAAACAAAGAACTGACCTACAAAAGTATGTGGATGAGAATATGAAGGATATGGAGTTCCACCTAGCTCAAGAAATAAAGTCAATCAAATTTGAAGTGAATCTGATGAAGAAAGAAATGACTGATTGTTTTCACAAAGGAGGCCATGCAGTGGTTTATCTTGCCAATCAACAGCAAGAGTTAAAAGTTGAGATAGATGATATAGTGCAAAAATAATGCATTATTCTGGAGAATCAGAAGAGACTGAATGAAAATTTGATGGAAATTCTTATGATCACTCTGAAGAAGATAGATGATCAATCCACTTCCTTAGAGGCTAAAGTAAATACTCAACTAACTGAGTTACAAACAAATCTTACAGTGGATTCCGCTGTAATGCTGCAAGCTATAAAGGATTCATCAAAGGCTCTCTTTTATCAAATGACAAAGTTCAAGAATTACTACACCATAGTGAACCATCATGTTGTGGATCAAGTGAGATTTCAAAAAAATGATATGAGAGATCATATTGAGAGAGAAGTCATAAAGAGGGAGAGAGTGATGGTCAAGGCTATCTCAGAACATGACAAATGGACTTCTAATAGCATAAGAGCCACATTAGGATACCCTCCTCTGTGTGATGATGATCAAATTGTAGAGTCTGGTTGCCAACCAGCTCTGATTGAAGGAATTGCTCAGGAGACAAACAAAATCATATACCCTCCTTCACAGTTTGAGGAAATTCATAATCAAGTTCAACTTATATTTAGTACACCTCAGTATAAATATAGAGTTAATTATGAAGAGGTTGAAATGTCTAAAGCTGCTCTACAAAGGGAGAGAGAGGTCCAATTATCAAAGAAAAGATTTAAAGAATAGGCTGAGGAGAGGCCTGACTTTGAACAATGGAGTCCAAAATCAAGGAACATCATTCTTACTTCATGGAAATCAGTCATGGCCAACAAACATGACAGGGGTAAGTGGTATTCAGAGCAGGAATGGAGGAAGCATGAAGAGCAACAAAATGCTATCTATAAGTTCAGAAGGAAGGTTTAATTCCTGCTACCGCCTCAATTGCTATCTCCTCTGCCGCCCTTTCCATCAGCACCTCGAAGGATAAGGGGGCTTTTCAGATCAAACTCATCTTGAAGAATCTCTCGCGCAACCCCACTATGAATGCCATATGGAGGGCATACCCCGGCATCTCCTGCATGTCCAGGATCTCCTCTTGGAACTTGTAAATGTAATGGGTTAGCGATTCCTCGACCCTTTGTCTTATCAGGAAGATGGACTCAGGACTCTTCTTCCTCTTCTTGGAGGTGGAGAAGCGAAGCTGAAAGCTCCGACTCAAGTCCTCAAACCCATAGATCGATCTCGGAGGGAGTTGGTGGAACCAGTCCCTTGGCTTGTCTTTCAACGTGATCGCGAAGAGGCAGCACTTGAAAGCATCTGTCATCGGCCTGATAGAGACCGCATCCTCAAACCACTACAAGTGCTGGACGGGGTCATCCTTCCCGGTATAGTAAGCCATGTCAGGTTCTCTAAACCCCTCGTGAATGGGAGCTGAGATGATCAGCTCGCTGAAGGGTGACCCCCTGAGTGGTGGTCTCACAACCTCTACTCGCGCAACCTGCTCTCCTAGAGGGCTAGCACTCGCCGGGCTGGGGAACAACTCCCGGCCGGTGAGGTCTCTGTTGGGGACATTGGGAATAGTGTAACTGATCTGGAGAAGTCCCCTTGACAACTCAATGATATATCCAAAGGTGTATTTGATGTATGCTAAGTTTACATGTGCAGGTTCAAAGTTGAAGAAATTATTCTAAGTCAAAGTGTTGAGACAGGGTGTGTCGAGACAATACTTTTGTGTCGACACAAGGCAGATAAGTTGTTAACACAGAGAATAGAAGATGTGTCGAAACAATACTTCTTTGTCGACACAAGGCAGATCAGTAGTCAACACATAGAAAAGAAGATGTGTCGAGACAATACTTCTGTCTCGATACAAGGCAGGATTAAGATGTGTCGATACAAATAACAGATGTGTCGACACAACTATACTATCTCAACACTTTCTGTTCTGAGATGAAAACTATTCTAAGTATGGAAGTGTTGGGTCTGTCAAAGATGTCTCAACATGGATTTCGAGATAACTTGTCTAATTCAATGCTTATATGACAGAATGTGCTGAGTCAACATCAATCAGGTCAAGACTGGTCAGATCATTCTGGTCGACACGAGAAGACTTCACTTCTATAAAGACAGTTCAAGGAAGGACTTGCTGGCAGTTGCTGATGTCATCAATACCAATCCAAGCCGTTTGAGATTTCTATAAATAGGAGGTGCTGCCTTCTGAAGAAAAAAAGGACATACCGATTCTATTCTATTCATCAGTCTCTCTCTATTCTAAAAGACAAATCAAGAAGTAGAAAGAGAAGAAGAAGTTAATCTTCAAGAAAGTCTTCAGATCCCTTTTCTTAGATTGATCTGGGGATTAAGTAATCTTTTCATCAGCATCTTCAAACTATTCAATCTGATCTTCATCAAGAAGTTGCTGATTCAGAAGAAATTCAATTCATTCTGTTGATCTATCAAGAAGAAATCAAACTACAGCTGAATGAAAAGATTTGTACACACTGATCCAACAGATAATAGGTATTTTTGTTTTTCTGTAATTTGTTTATCAAATTTCATTGTAAGATCTCCTAGAGATCTGAGTGGGTAGAACATCTTATTCTCTGAGATTATAGGCCTAATCTATAAAGGATGAGGTAGGATTCTGGGTGAATCTGAGGTAGGTGATTTGGGGTAAATCACTGAGATTGTAGGCATAATCTATAAAGGCTGAGGTAGGAGATTGAGGAGATCTCTGAGGTAGGAGATTGAGATATATCTGAGGTAGAACCAGTGGGTCTGAGTGTAGGTTTCTTGGAGAGATACTGAGCCTTGTAGGACCTGAGGATCCGAGATTTGAAGGGGAAGCTATAACCTTATGTAGCACATTGCTAGTGAGGAAGAAGGGGAAGTGGATGTACCCTAGAAAGGGGAAGCACTATAAACTTACTGTGTCCCTTGTACTGTGTGTTGTGTTCTTTGTTGTGTATGTTGTGATCAGTTCTTATTGTTCTATTGTTTATGTTGGGTACATCTTATATTCTGACTTGCATTAGGGCACATTGCTAAAGTTAAAAGAACTTTAAAGAATTTTAATAGGTCACCTATTCACCCCCCCAAGGGGACTTTCAGTCTCGCTCGATCCCCTCTCCAATCTTCTCCTTCCCAGGCCGCCTCCCTGGTGCACTTCCTTCTCCTCTTACTGGGGTCATCTCGCCTAGATCCCTGGAAGGCAGCTCGTCGAGACTCCTGGGAGCAGTCTTGCCGAGACTCCTAAGAGCTAAGTCCTGAGGAGTGGGAGTTGAGCAGTTATTTCGAGGAGCAAAACTTCGCAGCATCTCCATGATGCCTTGGATGGATGCCATGATTTCCTCCCTTCCTACGAAGGGTCCTGGGTTGGGGAGCTTGCCGAGATCATCACTACCTCCCTGATCTCCAGCCATGACACTCTCCCGATATCTTCTGTGCTGGTCACTCTCCACGCTCACCGCACCAAAATGTTGAAACCAAAAATGTGGTCTCTCGTGGAGTTCGGGGTCCCAAGAAAGGGGTGACCTCACACCTACTACACTCATGAGAACGATACGGGCCAAAGGCTCAAGAAACTAGGAAAAGACCCTCGGCTCTAGCGTGGAGGCCCCACCTCACACCCGAAAGACCTTTAAGATCTCCACTCCCTAGCCAATGCTGAGCTAGGTGTCTTGGAGGAAGAAACAAGGAGATTCAAGGGATGAAGAAGTGATCCTCTCCATGGCACCCCTAAGAGTCTATTTATAGTTTTTGGGAATGACCTGCCAATAAGCAAATCCTGCAGCCCTAAAATTACCAAAATGCCCCCAAATTGGTCTGCCAACAGCCAAATCCCATTGTTCTAAACAACTAAAAGCTGCCCACAAGGGGCAGCCTCTCAAGCCGGGCGAGCAGGAGACAAAGCGAGCTGAGGTCGTGCGAGTAGGCACCTATACGAGACGGTGGCCTTAAGAGACAGCGGTGGCCTGGGTGAGATGGCGGCCTGGCGAGCTGGAGGCTTGGTGAGACGGCGGCCTGGCAAGCGGGCGGCCTGGCGAGCTGGCGGCCTGACGAGACGGCGGTCTGGCGAGATGGGCTGGCCTGACGAGCTGGGCGAGTACTCCAGCAGGGCGAGTACTCTAGGGGCGAGTATTCTTTGGGTGAGTACTCTAGGGACGAGTACTCCAGGGGCGAGTACTCTAGGGGCGACGAGTACTCCAGGGGCGACGAGTACTCCCATGGGCGACGAGTACTCCCAGGGGCGACGAGTACTCCTAGGGGCGATGAGTACTCTCAGGGGAGACGAGTACTCCCAGGGGCGACGAGTACTCCCAGGGGCGACGAGTACTCCCAGGGGCGATGAGTACTCGCAGGGGCGACGAGTACTCCAAGGGGCGAGTACTCCCAGGGGCGAGTACTCTCAGGGGCGAGTACTTTAGGGGCGACGAGTACTCCTAGGGGCGACGAGTACTCCCAGGGGAAACGAGTACTCCCAGGGGAGACGAGTACTCCCAGGGGCGACGGGTACTCCCAGGGGTGACGAGTACTCCCAGGGGCGAGTACTCCCAGGGGCGAGTACTCCAGGGGCGACGAGTACTCCCAAGTGCGACGAGTACTCCAAGGGGCGACGAGTACTCCCCGGGGCGACGAGTACTCCCAGGGGCGACGAGGGGCGAGTACTCCCATGGACAAGTACTCTTAGGGGTAAGTACTCTAGGGGCGATGAGTACTCCAAGGCACTTAGTAAGTTAAGCAAATATTTCTTCCCCCTACTAGTATATTATGAAGATTGAGCCTAAATTGGCCACAAAGATTGCCAAACCCTCAAAAATCTTAAAAAAGCATTGTTAGCCCCACGTCTGCTGGAAGGCTAGCACTCCGCAAATATGGGATTGTACAACGACATTTTCCCCAAACGTCTGGCAAAAATTCCATGCCAAACGAAGCCAAATTTATGATGAACTTTTTTATTTATTTTATGGGAATTTTGTTTTTAAATATTTTACATTAAAGATGGCCTTCATTTTTAAGTGACCATTGTATTACTTTTTGGCTCACTCATGGGCCCACTGATGGTTTGGTTTAATGACTTCATGTTTGAGCAGTTGGTTTGGTTTAACGACTTCATTATGAGAGGTTGGCTTGGTTTAATGACTTCGTGATTGAGCGGTAGCCACTCATTCTCTAGACACATGTGCCTTTTGCTTCATTTGGCGCGGTGTTTAGAGTGTGCGGTTAGGGCAAACGCCGTCGCACGACAGGTAACCAAATGCCCGGTAGCGGCGTTTGCCGCGTTTGAGCCTGCAATGCCTAAGGAAATGGAGGAAACAACACAAATCGAATCGCGGCCTCCCCCCTCTGTTTCGAATGGCAGCCCTTCTCCTCCCACTGGCGACTCCAAACACCTAACAAAACGAATCCTTTAACTCTTCTTCTGGATGACAGTCATGTCTGTTTTGGCACTGACTTACGTTGATAAGCAATGCTATAACTTATAAGTAGTTATATCTTGGTTATTTGCAGTCAATTTGTAGAAGCCGGGAAAATTCCATACTCCAAAATTCGGATCAAGAAAGCCTAAGGTTACCGGCTCAACGAATAGGCTCGACGGCTAGCAGGCTAAGGAGCTGAAGTCGCTAGAAAAACAGGGACCCAGGCGCTGCGACAGGGAGGTCTCACCACGTACCCGGAAGCTTACAAGAAGCAACCCCTCCACAACCAAAAATGGTTGAGCAGGGTACGAGGGAGACTAGTTGGTAACTAAGTCGTAGCGACTAAGGAAGGATAGTCGCTAGGTCGTGACCTGGTCTCTGAGAAAAAGGAATTCAAGGCTAAGCTAGCGTCCAAGAAAAGAGTCTGAGATCTCAGCGACATTCCAAAGGTTTTTCTCCATGTACCCCTGGGGTCCTATTTATAGGGAAATCCTGGGGGAGGGGGTGGGTCTTATTTATAACCCCACCCATTGCTGACTAGGAGACTTCTTGGAGGAACTCGTATGGCTCGATGAGTATCATACCTAGTTGTCTACCTGACAATTATGTGAGGGGAGCTCGCCACACTCGCCCAGGCCTTCCGCTATCTGGCGCGTTGACTCTAACATTTGTCTCGACTTGCTAACTTAAACTTCTATTGACCTGGCTCTGGAGGGGTCCACCCTCGACGAATACGGGTTGTACACAATTCCCGCTCTTTTTGAGCGACATAGGAACTCAGAAAGAAACATCCAATGCTTATTCGACGAGGTGCTTAATTGAGTATCTAGGTTACTCGCCCTTGATGGATGTCTGTTGAACTCTATAAATAGAGGGGTGTCTAGTCTTTGAAGCACGTATTCTGAACTCGCATACGATGTCAAAGTCTGTCGAGGAATCTTACCAAGCCAGCCTTTCGCGCTGTCCGGATTTCTCGAACCAGAGCTATTAAGGCTCAAAAGGCCGCGAGAAGATTAAGTCAATGTCGATCTGCCTCCCACCAAGAAGAAGAATCGAAGAAATTGAAGAAGACGCTCGCATCCAAAGCTGACAATCCTCCCCTGTCGGCGGAGAAAATCGCCTCCCGGGCCAAGAAGCCGGCAACTCTGGCCGACCAACCCGACCCTCAACTAGCACACAACTCCTCGAGGATCTCGGTCTGGGTGATATCCCCGAGTACTCCATCCCAGACATCTCTTTGCTCTCCTCGCCAGCAACTTCCATTTAGGAAGTCACTAGGTTACCACCCCCACTGCAGGCAAATCTCACTGCCTCGCAAGGTCACCAATTTGCCGATCTATGTAGAAGTTCGTTGATCATCCCGCTCCTATTCTAACTCGTCCTTGTATCTACAGCTCCTCCAATGACTACTTAAGGCAAGATTCTAGATGTCACCCTGCTGTGAGGAGTTCCTTTGATTTCACATGGAGCTCGACCTCCGCTCCAGATCGCGAACACTGTCCTGATCAACCTCGGCTCCAAGAAGGGGCCAAAAAAATAAGTTTCTCCGACGACTAAAGAAGGTCCTCCGGTGACCAAGACCCCGCCAATAACGAATCCATCGCACTACAGGATGGGCAAAGTCCCTCCAGTCACTTTGATGCTGTCGGCGACAAGTATCCCACCTCCGCCGCCTTTGGTAAAAACCACGCTGTCGGCGGCGAGCATCTCGTTGACGCCGCCGCAACCTCTGGCTAAACTGCAAAAACTGAAGATCACGCCCATGATGCTACTGCCTCCTCCAGCGAACTCGCAACGACCGGTGGTGAGCACGACACTGCCGTCACCACCTCCTCTGCCTTCGAGCAGTGGACTACGCCCCGAGCTTTGCCCGAACACCTCAGTGCTTCCGATCTCGCCGGAGAGATCAACGTGAGATTTGGAGAAAAGGTGCCCCAGCTACTTCCCGCCGAGAAATGGGAGTCGCGACTTGGGAGGTCGCGGCCAGGGGCAGCCCGCCGAGCGCCCTTGCGGCTCATCATCAGCACCACGAGAACTAACTCGTCGCAGCCCTTATCCTAGGCAATCTCGATCTCCTTAGCAAGGGAGCTCGCACAACTGCTGATCTTATTTGACTTTTGATGCCGACTGCTAACTTATTTGACAATTTTCTTATGATTTGACATGTCACCTGTCCACTCCCGGGGGCGCTTTTATTGATTCCCTCGGGCTCTCCGGGAAGGAATACCACCAAGCTACTGCTCGCACCTACATCGAGCTGGAGGCCAAGTTTGAACAGCTCGCCATCTGTGAACCTCATCGCCGAATCTCGCTGTTGAAGGTGAGGATGACGAAGATGGAAGAGCTGCGAGAAAGTCTGGCGGCCTATGAGGCCCGCTTCTACATGATCCAAGAGATTGACAGGCAGCTAGCGATGACTGACCATAGGGTCTAGCTCTTTGGTGAGGAACTGGCCGATATGCACACGAGCATGGGATCTGCTGGATGGTTGGCGAGGATGGTGGATCAGCTGCGGCGAGGCAATGATGCGATTGCGGTGGCCACAGAGATTTTCCGACGAGCTTGCGAGATGGGGTGGGCTCGGCGACATCCACATCTTACTGATCGAGGGCCTCCCAGGACTTAGGATTTTCCTTTTATCTCTTCATTCGAACTCACGTACTGGCGACTATGTAAAAAGCAATATTGATTTATAATAAGCGAGCTTGGATCTCGCGTTGATTCTGCAGAGTTTGTATTCTGTGATTGCATTTTTTTTCTTTTCTCTGCGATGCCTTGATTTTGGTGCAGGTTCTGGCGAGCTTTGGCGAGGTTCTGAACAACTTTGCGCGAGATAGGGCTCATGACTTGGATAGATCTGACGGTTAGGACACGACTTAGGTGGATACTCGTCCAAGCACGAAATACACCCCCTGGCCTCTGCCTATAAATAGAAGGGGTTGGTGGGACTTCAGTATGCTGTTGCGATTTCTTACTTTTGCTCGCGACTTCCTTATTGTTTTCTCCCTACTCGCACTTCCTTTCTCTCACTCATAACTCGCTCAAGATGTTTGGAGACAATGCCAATGCTCTCCGATGGGCCCATGCGGCGAACTTTGTCGATGCTATCTTCAAGAAGTCTGCCACAATGGAGCGAGATCTGGAAGATTTCTGTCAAAGACATCTTCCAGAGGGATACTCGGCCAGACTCCCCGCCCGGAACGAGCGACTAAACACCTACATTGATGGTGGAATGTTCATGTACCTTGGCCACTTTGAAGTCGGTCTGCGACTTCCATTGAGGCCCGAATATCACCAAATCCTGTGATATTTTGGTATTGCGCCCGCCCAGATCAATCCCAATGGCGTGGAGATCATCATGGGCTTCCTCTGCTTCTTTCAGGAAGAGAGGATCGTGTTCGATCTCTCTGTCCTCCGGAAGATCTTCATATTCGCTGTGACTTCGGAGGGAGTCGTCTTCTTCAGCAGCCATGTCTGCACGCTGGTCGACACTGCGAACAAGGTCCATCGATGGAGCGAGTTCCTGGTTGTCGTCACCGGCGACTTCGAAGGCTTGTTGTGAAGGCCTCATCAACCTGCCGATGTCGCCTTTCTGCCGCCGATTCTAGAAGGTGCTTGCGAGAAGCTGGTCGAGGCTTTCTGCGGGCGACGACTCAACATCATCTACCGGTGCATCAACGTCAATGTGCTCGACGAAGTCCTACCCTGCGATGGTATAAACCCACGAGATTCTGACATACTCTCCAAGATACCTTTGATCTCTACTTGAAAAACTGCTGAATACTCTTCAATATGCAGAGGACCACGAGCTCCCGCGAAAGTCACTCCCTCCGACAAAGGAAGTCGTGTTCTCGCGTTAAGACACCTCGAACCTTCCTGCCAAGGTCGAGGAGATCTTGCCTCCTGCGGTTCATCCACTTGCCAGCGATGAAGGTGGTGCGCATAAGAGGAAGCTCGCCAAGGGTAAGGGGAAGGACAAGTCCCCCGATCATGCGGTCAAGCGTGCAAGGATTTCCCGCCAGCTGTTCGATGAGAGGGAATCTCCCTTTGATGTCGGGGCGCCTTACTTCCACCCAAACTACAACCGCGGGCGAGAAGGTAAGGATGCCTATGGTCTCCCGCTGGTGTTATGGTTGGAGAGTGAGCATTGGGTATCGTTGAGAACCTACCTACCCACCTGGTCGGAAGACTGGGAGGACAAGGGGGAGGTCTTCGATGTCGGCTTCACGCTCTACAGACGAGCTGACGCCGAGTCAATGTTGAAGCTCAGCCCAGAGGTGCTCGCTCACCATACTTCTCGCTCTATCCTGCGGACTTTCGAACTCGGGCACTATACGGAGAGGAAGTTCCTTGATACATAGGAGGCATTGAAGGTTGTCTCACAGAAGGAGATCGAGCTGGGTATGCAATCCGTCCGCTAGAAGGAGTACGAGGTAAGTCACCTCCTTGGAGAGACTTACTCGCTTTTGCACTCGGAAATTTCCCTGACTGCTGGCTGATTTATCCTCGCAGGCTGTCGAGATCGAGATGGAGAATAAGTTCTCTGAGCTCGAGCAAGAACTCGCCTACACCAAGGCCAAGTTGGAGGTTTCTCAAATCCGGGCCGCCGAGTTGGAAACTCGCCTGGTCTCCATCGAGGGATGCCCGGGTTCTTCCGGTGCTCACCCATCTGAGCCGCATGAGGCGGCGTCTTCACATGGGATGGTCAAGAAGATTCGCATGCATGGGGACAAGATTCCCGCTATCCACTGCGGGATCGCACGAGCATCTGGGGAAGCCATCCTTGCCAAACTGAGGATGGATGGCTTCCTCGGCACGGAGGCCGACCACTTGACTGTTCTGAACCTCATCTGATTCCTAATTGCCGAGGAGTCGAACTCGCCCGATCGTGTCCCATCAGCTCCTAGCTCCAGCGGCAGTGACAACAGTAGCGGAGAGAGCAGTGATGACGAGGATGATGGAGAGGATGACGCTGATGACGAGGAAGATGTCATCATCGGGGATGACGAGTATAAGCCTGATACCAAGGACGATGAGTTGTTGTCGGCTGGAGACCTCCTGCATACTCGCTTGTGAAGATCTTTGTAATTTGGAAAATTTTGTACCCTGTAAAACTTGTAAATAATACAAAGGGCTTTTTGTTACTATTCTTTTTCTTTTACTCGCAAGCTCGCTGATTGATGATACTCTCTAGGCTCATAGGCGCAGAGAGATTGAGAGCTCAGTATGCGCTTACTCGCACGTTGATGTCGTCCATACTCGCTCCATCGTTGCTCACACATACATAGTTGCTCCACCGCATACTCGCACATTGTTGCTCGCACTTGTATGATCATAGTTGCTTACTGCACGTTAGTGCTTACACCGTGCTTCAAAGTGGGGGCCGACTTGTGAGGAAAGTAGTTGTCTTGCAGGAGAGGAGCCCATGCAGGGAGTCGTTCTTCGATAACTCTGCAACTCGAGGAGTTGCATCAGTGCTAAAGTAATTCAATCTGCTGCTCAGAAGGCAACCAAAGCAATTAAACGCACTAATATTTATGAGAACTTTAGGAAATTGCAAAAAGATGACAATCTTCTTCGTAATGCTTGGGAGGTTGGCGTCCAGACTTGTTCCTGATAATTCTTCCAGTCCGAGGAGAGATGCAATCATGGTTAGCTAGGCTGACATGTAAGGGGGGAGCTGATCTTAGCCGTCAATGTTGGGGATCAGTCTTACAAGGATGCTTAAATCCCGAGGCATCGTCTCATCGCCCATCCTGGGTTATTTAGGAGAAATGGGTCTAAGGATCGTGTTCCAATTGTGCAATGCTGCTTCCTGGCTACGAAGACAAGGTACAAGTGAAGGGAAATGGACCTCGAGGGGTCCTGTAGGATGAAATCGATTCCACCATCCTTCCAAAAACTTGTACCCCTCGGAGCTCGGCAGGTTATCCTACCTTGGAGATAACAGAGATGCGTCCTGCTTTGCAGGGCTAGCAGTCAGTACGAGCTGATCTCTTAGTCTTCTCAAAGACCAATGACGCCTTTACACACGGGGTCACTTCATGAGGTCGATCCTTCATCGAGTTTAGGAGGTTAGCATCTAGATCTGTTCCAGATAGCTCCTCCAGTCAGAGGAGAGATGCAGTCGGGGGTAGCTAGGCCAACATGCAAGGGGGGAGCTGATCTTTAACCATCAATGCAGGGGCTCGGTCTTATAAGGATGCTTAAATCCCGAGGTATCGTCCCGTCGTCCATCCTGGGAAATTTAGGAGTAACAGGTTGAAGGCTCATTTCCTAAACCGATTGTGGAGTCAGACCTCATTGCTCCTAGCTATCTTGAAATGAATCACAACACAAAGAAGACAACTCGCAATTACCCGTGGCTCCAGGGGAGAGGAAATGTATATTGTTGGAGCTACAGGAGACCGGGCAGTCTTATGTCGAACCGCATCACTCTGCCTATCTCAGCGACCTGGCAGTTTAGGCTATCGGTCTGGCGATGGACCTAAACTGCATTCTGATGGACAGTAGCAGTGGAAATTTGAGACTTAGCCACAACAGTCTGGTTGAAGCTGCAGTAGCTGACAGGTAGTTAGCCGCAACTGCGGTCTGGTGGTATCACGTGGTTGTACTTTGATAGCTTACAGCAACTGCGGTTTGATGGGTAGCCACAACTGCGGTCTTGTGGCAACCCGCAGTTACGGTCTGGTGGTCTTCCCTGGCAATGGCGGTCAGGAGGATAGTCGCAACAATAGGCTGGTTATTAATCGAATCAGCGTCTGGTGTTTAGCCGCAACTGCATCCTAGTGTTAACCCGCAGTTACGGTCTGGCGGCTTGTCCTGCGGTCTACCTTGATGGATTGGCAGTTTCCCTAATTGTAATTAAGTGGTTTGTTATTCTTTTGTATAGTATGCGGTTTGACCTTGTCAAACCGCATAAGACGCGCGAGTTGTATTTGTACAACCCCATATTTATTGGGTGGGACCTAAATGCTCGTTGGGTCGGGATTGGGATAGCTTTGGGATAGTATTAAGCAAATTGGGTTAGACAAGAAGAATGGGCGGAAGGGGTTCTCTTCCAAGGCGTGCGCAAAGGATCGCGCCTAGATTAGCGGGAAGCCCATGGAGCTGACGTTGAGTGAGGTATTTTCCACTCAACGCCTTCCAGGCTTTGGCGTTAAGTGAGGTCTTTCCACTCAACACTCTCGGCGCCTTCCAGGCTTTGGCGTTGAGTGAGGTATCTCCACTCAACGCTCTCAGAACCTTCTAGGTTTTGGCGTTGAGTGATGATTCTCCTCTCAGCGCCCTTTGATCTTTTCGCTCCCGCCTGCGGTAGGCGGGAAGGCTCTTGCTCGTGTAATTCGTCGAACTCAGTAAGTAGTTCATTGAGCTAAGCTCTGCTTTCGTCGAAATGAGCTCAGAGTTTACTCTGTGGCTCCTGACCAGGGTAAGCGGGAAGGGTCTCACTCGTGATAAGCGGGAAGCCCAAAGGATCAACAAAAAGGCTTCAGCCAGGGAAAGCCTAGAGGTTAAATTACCTGGGTACCCTTGGGTGAAATTACCTGGGTGACCTTGGGTCTGCATTTAGCTCCTCAGAATAGCGGTGTTTGGCTGTTGGCAGACCATCCCCGGGGTATTTCAGTAATTTCAGGGTAGCAGAATTACGCTTTTGACAGACCAGATACTAAAAACCTATAAATAGACCCATGAAGTTCCTTAGAAGGCAGGGCTTTTACAACTTCTAAAATCTGTTAGTTCTCTCTAAAGATCTCCTTGCCCAGCAATTGGCTTTGGTGGGGAATCGCTAAGAGATCTTCTGATTTAGTGGAGGCACCTCCCAGTTGAGGCCTAGGGTCAGTTCCTAGTTCTTTATTTCTAGTAAGGGGTCTGGGTTTGGGAGAAGTAGGTGATGGCTACACCCCAAGGTCCAAACTCTCGTTGAGGCCAGTTTTTTGCTTCAACATTTCTGGTGCAGTGAGCGTGGACCGTAGCTGGTAAAAGAAAATCTCAAGTCAAGTCTCATGACTGGAGGTGAAGGTGAAGGAGCTAGTTCGGGAGGTTCCCCCCCCCCCCCCCCCCCCGTCGGGGAAGCAGGGTGAGACTGGGGATGTTGGAGGACTTCAGGCGGGAAGTCTTGCAGACAATCCACTTGGCCTTCAAGGAGAGAGGCGAGTGGGTGACGCCGTCAGCTCCGGTGGTTGTGTTCCTTTCACTGGGGGAGAATGCTCCCAGACAACGTCTCGGGAAGGAGGTTCCGGCGGAGGTTACCGAGAGGGATCTCGCCGTGCGGGAGCTGTTCCCCGGGCAGGATAGCGTCGACAGGGGTAGCAAGCCGAGGCAGCGGGAGGTTCCCTTTTGGTAGGCTGGGGGCAGGATCCCTTTTAGTGAGCTCATCATCTCAGCTCCAGTTCTAGAGGGGTTTCGAGAGCCAGACATGTCATACTATACAGGCAGGGACAACTCCATACAGCATGTGTAGTGGTTCAAAGATGTCGTCTCTATAAAGAAAATGTTGGACACCTTTAAGTGTAGGCTCTTTGTCATAACGTTGAAGGAGAAGGCAAGGGATTGGTTCCACCAGTTGCCGACAAATTCTATCTACTACTTTGAGGATTTACACAAGGGGTTCTTATTGAGATTCTCAACGTCAAAGAAGAGGAAGAAGTCGGCAGAGTGTGTAACGACTCCACCAGTTAAATAACATATAGTAGAAGGTCCGGTCGGGACCCCACACTATATGCCACAAATAGACGGCGAGGTCGCATGTTAATACCACAGCACCATCACATCCTAACTCAGAGCATGCTAGCGGAAGATTTTAATAATAAAGATGAACTGCTACCAGGAATGTCCACTATATATATAACCACCTTTATATATAAACGCTTGGCAGGAATGTACATCAAATACACATACGGTTGGGATTAAGGCCTTACAGTTCCTCTTTCACAGTGTGGATTACATACATCGGCGCGCAGGCCGAACACACATGAACAAAATACAAGAGAAAGCAGCCTTCAAGGACTAGCATCAGTAGTAGCATCAGCAGGGACTTCAGCCCTTTTACTTCCCGCTCGGCTCTCTAGCACCTGCACAGGGACAGCCCACCCAAAAGGTGGTAAACAAGGTAACGGTCAGCATTCAGCTGACCAATTTATAACAATCCTACCCCTTTCTCGGGGCAGTGACACTCCTTCCCTGCAGGCATAGCAATGCATAGATAGATATCACATATAGTGTGCACTTACGCACAATCAATCCATCACAATCGTCAACCACACGGCCCGACGATTCGTGCACTCAGGGCACATTATTGGTGCACCGGCGAACCAGGGTCTGCACCACCGTTTACACAGTATTTAGCATTTAGTATTAATGGCGTGCATTCCTAAGACTCTCATTATGCCACTGACGAAAGCTCAATGCCTTGACGCTCTCCTGTACAGTTGACATAACGCAGATACAGATCAGCCACCCCCCATTGCTCAAGTAGCCTTGCCATCACCGAGTACAACATACTCGCGGCTATATCAAAAGGCGCGGGTCGGTTTCACCTTTCCTGTTCGGCACAAATCCTTTAAGAGCATTCAGCTCACAATATCCATAACGACCACCAAAGACTGGCTTCATAATGGTCGTACTGTCCGCCAAGGACTTGCCTCACAATATCCACAGATATGGCCTTGGATCTCAAATTAGAACTCTAACGCTCCCGCGGTGGTCGGATCTTCTCCTCTTCCTCCTCCTTGCTCTCCTCTCTTTTCTCTTTAGAGAGAGAATGGCCAAGTGAAGAAGACATCTTCACTCAATCCTGGAGTTAAACTCAGCTGGGAAGACCTTGGGCCATTGGATCTAGGATCAGGGAAATGAATGGCCACAAATCAGCTGAAAATTCTAATTTTACGGCTGACACGGTCTGTGACACGCCCGTGTCAAGGGCCGTGTGCTGCAAGCGGTATACGAACCGACTTACCCAAAGAGGAACACGGTATGTGACACGACCATGTCACAGGCCATGTGTCCGGACATGGCTTTAGACACGCCCGTGTTGAGCCCGTGTTCACCAGACCGCACAGCCTTGGCCAAAACCCGAGGGGGCACGCCCTCTGATACGCCCGTGTCGCTGGGCGTGTACCCACTCAATGATCGTTGAGTTCATGGCATTGAGTGATCGAGTCGACACAGAGAGGGACATAGCTTGGGACATGCCCGTGTCCCAGGCCGTGTGCCTCACTCAACGCCCTTTCAACAGCATGACGTTGAGTGCTCGAGATAGCACACTGAGAAGGATACGGCTTGGGACATGCCCGTGTCCCAGGCCGTGTGCCTCACTCAACACGTTCTCGAGACCAAAACCACACTCGAGAAACCTGAGCAGGACATGCCCTGGGACACACCCATGTCCCAGGCCGTGTTGTCCAGACTGAACTCCAAACTTGGGATTTTGGATATATATCAAAATGTATGTTCAACAAAAGACGCATAATTACACAGTTTAAACAAACAACTCGGGAAAATTAGCTCGCATGGTCTGCTCCCGCTCCCATGTTAGCTCATCACGACCACAATTGTCCCACCGGACTTTGACCATCCCGATTGTCTTGTTCCACAACTGTTTCTCGGCCCTGTCTTCGATTCGAATGGGCCGAACTTTCGTCGTTAGCCCATACTCGACCGGCACGCGATCATTCTCTATCACTTGAGCCTGATCCTTGATGGCTTTCTGAAGCACTGAGATGTGAAACACATCATGCAATTCACTCAACTCTACTGAAAGAGCTAGCCGATAGGCAGCTTCCCCAACTCGCTCCACCACTTCAAATGGACCCAGATATCTCGGACTTAGCTTTTTCAAACGCCTGAATCCTGGACACGCCTTTGAAGGGATTGATCTTCAAATATACCCAATTGCCCACCGCAAACTTTACATTTCGGTGCTTGGCATTGTAGTACTTTGCTTGACGATCTTGGGCTATCAACAACCTCTCCCGAATAGAGCGTATTGTTGAGTTCGCTTCTTCAACTTCCTTACGCGGATATACTTTTGATTCGCCTGCTTCCGCCCAAGCTAGCAGTGTACAGAATTTCCAACCGTACAAAGCTTCATATGGAGCCATATCGATGCTCGCTTGGTAGCTATTATTATAGGAAAACTCCACCATATAGAGATGATCTTCCTATCTCTTACCAAAATCCAGGGCGCTCATTCAGAGCATATCTTCCATTGTTCTATTGGTCCGCTCAGTTTGGCCATCCGTTTGGAGATGAAAGGCCATACTAAATGCTAGCTTTGTTCACAATAGCTGATGGATTTAGCTCCAATCACTCGATGTGAATCGCCCATCACGGTCACTAACGATGCTCTGGAGAATACCGTGCAATCGAACAATCTATTCCACATAAATTTTTGCCAACGTTTCCACTGAATCGTCCCTCTTATTCGGTAGGAAGTGAGCCACTTTTGTCAACCGGTCTACAATCAACCAGATTGAATCATTCCCGCATTGGGATCTTGGCAACTCGTGCACAAAATCCATTGAAATATCATCAAACCTCTACTACGAAATGGGTAACGACTTCAGGAAACCATCGGGCTTCTGGCACTCTGCTTTCACCAAAGCACAAGTTTGACATTTAGCTACGTTGTGAGCTATGTCTTTCTTTAATCTAGGCCACCAGAACAACTTCTTCATGTCCTTGTACATTTTTGTGCTCCCTGGGTGAATTGAGTACTTGGCAAAATGAGCTTCATACATCAACTCTTCTCTCAACTGACCCATACTTGGGACGCACAACCGACCATCTTTCCACAACAAGCCATCATCCCAAGAGAATTGGTCATCTGACCCATCCTTTGCATAGCGTTGGAGACTCTCATCAAGCTCCGTTGCCCACCGAACCCTGTCCGCAAGGTCATACTGTACCTCCATCCAGTTCAAGCATGCATCAGCTGTGGTATTATTGTCAACACAAGAAATCTCTAATACTTCCAACTCCTGGATCAGACGCTCATCATGCATCTGCAACCAGCTTGCCCGCATCGGAGTCCTACAACTTAAGGCATCTGCGACCACGTTTCCCTTCCCGGGAGTATAGTGAATATCGAAGGTATAGTCCCCAAGGAACTCCATCCACCTCCGTTATCGTATATTTAGCTCCTTCTGGTCCAACAGATACTTTAGGCTCTTATGATCTGTATAGATATCCACTTTAACGCCATAAAGATAGTGTCGCCACAATTTCAGCGCAAAGATCACCGCCGCTAACTCCAAGTCGTGGACGGGATAATTTTGTTCGTGCACTTTCAACTGGCGTGAGCCATAAGCAATCACCTTGCCAAACTGCTGAAGAATGCAGCCTAAGCCGCTCCCTGAAGCAACACTATAGATTTCATATCAGTCTGTACCACATGGCGATGTCAAAAAAGGCGCTGTGGTCAAATTATACTTTAGCTCTTCAAAAGCTCGCACGCACTCCGGCATCCAAACGAACTTCTGATCTTTCCTCGTCAACGTGATCAGAGGCAAAGCAATCCGTGAGAAGTTTTCCACAAACCGTCTGTAGTAGCCTACCAGTCCAAGGAAACTCCTGACCTCGGCCACCGAAGACAATACTGGCCACTCTCGTATGGCACTGATCTTTGACGGATCTACTGCTATGCCCTCTCCACTTACCACGTGGCCAAGAAAAGCCACTGACGACATCCAAAAATCATACTTTGAGAATTTGGCATAGAGTTTATTCCTCCACAAAGTATGCAACACCAACCGCAAATGGTTTGCATGATCGGCTTCCGACTAGGAGTACACTAAGATATCATCAATGAATACGATCACAAAGAGATCTAAGTACTCTCAGAACGTTTGGTGCATTAGATCCATGAATACTAAAGGCGCATTACATAAGCCAAATGACATGACGGTGAACTCATAATGCCCATAACGGGTTCCAAATGCTGTCTTGGGAATGTCACATTCCCTAATCCTCAGCTGGTAATAACCCGATTTCAATCCAATTTCGAATAGATGGTTAAGCCCACTAGCTGATCGAACAAGTCATCTATCCATGGAATCAGATACTTGTTTTTCTCTGTCAGCTTATTCAACTCACGATTGTCAATGCACAACCGTAGACTACCGTCTTTCTTTTTAACAAACAGAACAGGCGCGCTCCAAGGTGACATACTTGGGCATATATAACCTTGTTCCAACAACTCTTGCAACTGAACCTTCAGTTCTACCATTTCCTTTGGCGCTACGCGATATGGCAAGCGGGCCACAGGTTTCGCACCTGGCACCAACTCAATAGAGAAGTCGATCTCCCGCTGGGGCGGTAACCCAGGAAGATCCTTTGGAAATACATCAGCGAACTCTGATACAATCGAAACATCATGCACGCTGGCCTTTGGCTCAACAGCTTGAATAAGCGTAAAAAATAACTCCGCGCCATTTCGCACAACATTGATTACTTGGAGAGCAGATATCAAGATCCCACATACTCCTCGCATACCAGTGAATTTAGTCTCAAGCTCGGTATTCTTGCCTAGTGTGATCTCTTTTGAATTGTAATCAATAAAGGCACGCTGCTCCGAGAGCTAGTCCATGCCAAAGATCACGTCAAACTCCGATATCGATAGCACAGATGAACTCAATCAAAAATCCTGACTTCCTATTTGCACAACCACATCGCAGACCCGATCTGCAAGCATCACACAACCATTAGGTAATAATACCTTTACCCTATCTGTCACCCCATGACTCGGTACTCCAATTCGAGCTACGAAGTCTTTGGACAGAAAGGAATGCGAAGAACCCATATCAAATAGGGCTCTCGTCGGGTTGTCCCAAATCAGGACAAAGCCTATATCACACATATCATGCAAAAGCTACATAGAAAGTATGCAAGATAAACAAAACAAGCAATATCTTAAATCGTACCTGTGACGACGTCACTTTGCTTTATAGCCTCCTATTGTCCAAGATTATAAACTCTGGGCTGCACCTGGGATGCAGAGGACTCTACCACTGCTTTGCCCTTCTCAACATAAGACACGCCCACCTTCTTTTTCACCTTGGGCTGAGCACTTGATAAGTAATGTTTGTTTTAAAGAAGATAGATTTGGTTTTATATAATCTTTTACGTATATAAGTCTATCTCTTTTTTACTTACTTATATCCTGTAGATTAAGGCAAGAGTACCTATCGTATAGGAGTATAGTATTTTGTAGAAAATATCAAGGTCGTATTTTTCCTGGGATCGGTGTTAATTATTCTACTTGTTAGAACGGACTATTATTTTATCGAACGAATGGAGTGGAGTTTATATTTAAAAAACAAAAAATAGAAAAATATATATACGTGATTTTATTAAGATAGGAACTTAGAAGGTAGTCCTCGATTTAAGAATTACTTTGAGAGAATATTAATTCAGCTATTAAAGAACAACTTTATTTCTTTATTACCTAACTTAACGAGAGGGTCCCTTTGGTAGCATCACTGACTCGAAAGTACGACCGGGGAGGCTTGCGTTTAAAACGGGTTAACGTAAACGTAGTGTCTCTTAACCTGGTATATGATCAATTAACAGAAAACCCTAGTTAGGATAACTAGAAAGTAGAGTTGAAATAGTTGAAAATAATATCCAGCCCAGAGCTCATCTTGACCAAGTGCTAAGGGTTCTTAGCCTCTTCTCAGGATGGGGGCGGTATAAAGTACAGAAGATAATATCTACCTATCTATCTTAATCCAGGACTTGAGCTTTCGCTTCGCCTTTCAATTGGGATAGGGTAGTAAAATCTAAATTTTGCAGAGCTTTTGCACTATCTTAATCCAGGTCATAGGATTTCGCCTCGCCCTTCATTCGGGATAGTATGAAATAATAAGGTTTTCGAAAATAATTTTGAAAGTAGTTTCACGCTATCTTAATCCAGGACATAAGCAGAGCTTCGCCTTTCATTCGGGATAGTATGAAAAAAAAGGAAAGTAAAAATGAAAATAAAGCAGTAAAGTACTCAGAATTGAAATTGAAAGAGTCTATTTTATAAAGTCCGTAAAATTATTACAACTTTCTAAAAAGCTGAAAAGAAAGCTAAAATATTACAACTTACAGAACTTTAGAATACTTAAAAGCTACTACCAGTTCCTTGTTAGAGAGCTGGGGAGTCCTAACAGTTTTTAAGGAAGCTGCTGGTGTTCGAATAATTCTACTCAGTCCTGCCCCCCTATTTATAGAAAAAATTTTTAAGTGACACGCCCCCTAATACGGGCGTGTCGGGTAGGGCGTGACAGGGTCACGGGCGTGACTGCCAGCGTGTTGGGACAGGTGTCGAGCTGGTTGGAACTTCAGATAGAATTTGAGCAGGTCACGAGCGTGACTGATGACGTCACGAGCGTGTCAGGCAGCTGATTCATCAGGCGGCACGGGGCGTGGCGACAGCGTGGCAGCTTGCTGCCATTTTGGAAAGAACTTTAATAGGGCATGGGCATGTCGATTTTGTCACGGGCGTGTTCATCTGGCACGGGCGTGTTCGTCAATTGCCCGATTTTCCTGGGTAAAAATAGAAATGAAAAAAAAGGATTAAAAAGGGCTGTCATGCCCTAGGTCACGGGCGTGACTATGGGCGTGACCTAAGAAAAAAATACAAAAAATCAGAAAAACTAAGATAATGAGTATAAAAACATAATATAACAAAAATAATTAGTTTTATATATAAAAACTAAGGTTTTATTTATAAATATGCAAATTTAATACAATACAAAATTGTATATTTTTATACTCATCAAATCCCCCATACTTAGATATTGCTATTTCAGAGCAAATATAGAGTTGAGTATATTTACAAGTTATGAAATTTTCTATTTACTATCAATTTATTTCTTCAAGATAAAACAGGTATAAACATCCAGTGGATAAAGAGTTTGAATGCTATCATATATATATCATTGATACTAGAGTTAGAATTTATAGCCATAGAAAGTTTTTGAAAACAAATAGTAAGCGTATATTAAAATCAGATATAACAAAGATAGATTGGCTTTATGACTACTGTATCTTGCATGAGATATGTTGAAAAATTACAACCTATTAATTATGCTCTCTCAAAATTTTAAGCAAAATTAATTTAATTTTGTAGTGGTTTTAGGGGATATCAACTTGGTGGTTTTGCTCATACAGAAGCTTTGAATGTAGGAGGTGATGAATTTTATCCTCTCACCCTTTTTTTCATATTCATGCATTGTTACAACTATTTTAGGAAAATATTTTCCAAAATAGAAAAAAAAACTTTGCAGAATTGAACTTTGAATTAATCCAATGCATATGTTTAGGAGCACATACTCCATTTCATATGGTCTTTTAACATTTATTGGATGCCTATGTTTACGAAATTTTTTTATTCTCATGGACATAAGATCTTTTCTTTTCTAGGAGCACATACTTCTAGATGCTTGCGTGCGTAAGGAAACATGCCAAGCGAAATAGTAGGTAGGGGGTTGTAAAGATAATTTTGATAAAAGATTTTGAGAGCAATGGTAATAGCTTGATATTTTCTATATTTTAACAAGATTAGAGTAATGATAATTATAGTCTAAAATTGTTTGGTGAACATAATATGTTTTGCTTCTATTGTATATATATGTATTTTTGATATGTTGAAGCAGGCTTGCTAAAAAACTAACTCCGATTGTAATGAAATTTTACAAGGTAGGGTTTGCAAGTTTATTCCAGATATTTATATCTATCTAGTTATGAGAAGGAGCAGTAAATTTGAAAATTGAATAAATTGCATTTTTGATCAACTCAGTATTTTTGGAATATATATACATAGTATGGTTTTGAAAGTTTTGACTTGTTTGGGGATGAGTACTAAAATAAACAATGTGTTTATTGAAAACATATAAGTGATAAAAATAATTGCAGCTAAAAGCACCCCCATACTTATGTTAGGCATATGTATGAAGTGAAAAATATGTACAGAATATACAAAAGCATAAAAGATGGAAATATACAAGTGAATTTATATTTCGAGGTTATGGAGTAGTGTTAGGGTTTCAGGTTCTTTTTGAAAAGGGTCCCCAGTAAAATATAATTTTAAACGGTGCCCGTTTACTTTGAAAGTTCCGAGTTCAGGGTTAGAAATAAGAACGGTCCCATATGGCCAAATTTGTTTAACAGTAAAGGGTCCAGTCCAACGGGATTTTAATTTTCCTGGAAATAATTTAAGGCGTGAGTTATATAGTAGGACAAGATCACCTAGGGAAAAAGATTTTAAAAATTTAATTTTCCTATCATGATAAAACTTAGATCGCTCTTTATAAAATTTATTATTTTCATAGGCATTTGCACGCCATTCCTCAAGTTCATTGAGTTGAAATTTACATTGTTCGGTGGCTAAGTTTGTATCTAAGTTAAGAAATTTTAGCGCCCAGTATGCGCGATGTTCTAATTCTACAGGTAGGTGACATGCCTTTCCATATACTAAACAATAAGGTGTACAACCGATCGCAGTTTTGAATGTTGTACGGTAGGCCCAAAGTGCATCATCTAATTTGAGGGACCAATCTTTTCGATTGGTATCTACAGTCTTTTCTAATATGCGCTTTAGTTCTCGATTGACTACCTCCACTTGGCCGCTTGTTTGGGGGTGATAAGCGGTAACGAGTTTATGAGTAATTCCATATTTGGCTAACACTTTAGCCATCTAGGTGTTACAAAAATGAGTACCTCGATCGCTAACTATAGCCCTAGGCGTGCCAAAATGTGAAAATAAGGTTTTCAGAAATTTAACGACGACTCTCGAGTCAGCGATGGGAAAAGCTTGCGCTTCAGACCACCGTGAAATGTAATCGACCACTACTAAGATATAACGATTTTTAAAAGAAGGAGGTAAAGGGCCTACAAAATTTATGCCCCACAGATCAAAATTTTCACATTCTAAGTAAAAGTTTTGGGGCATTTCATCCCGATGGGAAATGTTACCTGACCGTTGGCAGCGGTTGCAAACGCTTACCAATTTTTGAGCGTCCTTGAATAAAGTAGGCCAAAAGAATCCTGCTTCAAGGGCTTTACGTGCAATCCAGTTGGATTGATAATGTCCACCGGTTGGTCCTTCGTGGTAGTGCCGTAGTACTTTTAGTCCTTCCTCATTCGAAATACATCTTCTAATTACTTGGTCGGCACAGACTCGGAATAAATACGGGTCTTCCCAAAAGTAGTTTTTCAAGTCAGAAAAGAATTTCCTCTTTTCTTGAATTGTAAAAGCTTTTGGAAGGACTCGGGCTACTAAATAGTTAGCCAAGTCTGCGAACCAAGGAGTAGAAGAGTTTATTACCTTTTCGAGAGCGAGGAGACTTTCTTCAGGGAATTTATCTTCGATGTTGGCTTCCACGAGTGTATCTGTTGCAGCATTCTCTAATCGAGAAAGATGATCGGCTGCTAAATTCTCTGCGCCTTCCTTATCTCGGATCTCTAAATCAAATTCTTGTAATAAGAGAATCCAACGTAATAAACGGAGTTTTGCATCTGCCTTAGTTAGTAAATATTTTAAAGCAAAATGATCCGTAAAAACTATAACTTTCGATAGCGTTATATAAGATCTAAACTTATCAAATGCAAATACAATTGCCAGTAGTTCCTTTTCCGTGGTCGTGTAATTGGTTTGTGTGGATGTGAGAGTTTTACTTGCATAATAGATAGGATGAAAATTTTTGTCTACTCGCTGTCCTAAGACAGCTCCTACTGCATAATCACTCGCATCACACATGATCTCAAAAGGAAAGGATCAGTTAGGGGATACTAAAATAGGAGAGTTGATAAGTTTGTCCTTAATAATATTGAATGCTACTAAGCATTCACTATCAAATATAAATGGGGCTTCTTTTTCTAATAAATGAGTTAATAGTTTTGTTATTTTAGAGAAATTTTGAATGAACCGTCTATAGAAACCTGCATGGCCTAAGAAACTTCGAATAGATTTTACATTTGTTGGAGGAGGAAGTTTTTCAATTATTTTTATTTTGGCCTTATCTACCTCGATTCCCTGGGAAGAAATTTTATGACCGAGAACTAAACCTTCGCGGACCATAAAATGGCATTTCTCCCAGTTCAACACTAAATTCGTGTCTTCACAGCGTTGAAGAACACGAGCGAGGTTATCTAAACACGTATGGAATGAGTCTCCAAATACGGAGAAATCATCCATAAATACTTCCATAACGTCCTCTACTAACTTGCCAAAAATAGCTAGCATACATCTTTGAAATGTAGCTAGCGCATACAAAGTCCAAACGGTATTCGCCTATAGGCGAAAGTACCAAATGGGCAAGTGAACGTAGTTTTCTCTTGATCTTCAGGGGCTATAGGAATTTGTAAATTCCCTGAATAACCATCAAGAAAACAATAATATGAATGACCCGAGATTCACTCTAATATTTGATCTATAAATGGTAGTGGAAAGTGATCTTTACGGGTGGCATCATTTAATTTTTGATAGTCGATGCACATCCTCCAACCCGTAACAGTACGTGTTGGAATTAGTTCATTATTAGCGTTTGGCACTACCGTTATACCGCCCTTCTTAGGGACGACTTGTATGGGACTAACCCGTGTGCTATCTGAGATTGGATAGATAATTCCTGCATCTAATAATTTCATTACTTCAGCTTTTACGACATCCTTCATATTAGGATTTAAACATCGTTGGGGCTGGTTAGATTTACGAGGGTTATCTTCAAAAATATTTTATGCGTACAAAAAGATGGGTTAAGTCCTTGGATATCAGAAATTTGCCATGCTAATGCATGGCGATGTTGTTTTAACACTTTTATTAATTCAGACGTTTTCTTATCATTTAATTCGGCAGAAATAATAACAGGGAGTTTAGATTCGGTTTCAAGGAAAACGTATTTTAAATGTGTTGGAAGTGTTTTCATCTCGAGGGTTGCTGGTTTTTCATACGAAGTTGGAGTTTTTAGAGTTGTAGATGTTAAGGATATAAAAGGTTCTAAAGGGTCATCGGTAGGCATTTCTTGTGAAATGGGTAATTCTGCCAAGTCTGATTCTTCTACAGTTATTGAAAGTAATTCAGAATAGGGAAAACCATTTTCCTCAAAAGAGGCTTCCGCAAGATAGCAGGAATCGTCATTTATTAAAGAATTTTTCATAGAGGGATCTATATCGATAGTAAACTCGTCATCTCCTACTCGTAAGAGAAGTCTACCGTTACTTACGTCTATTATCGCACGAGAGGTTGCGAGAAAAGGACGACCGAGAATTATGGGAACATCGGCGTCTTCCTCTATGTCAAGTATAACAAAGTCTACCGGGAAGATAAACTTGTCTATTTTGACCAGAACATCCTCTACTATCCCTATTGGATATTTAATAGAACGATCTGCTAATTGGATGCTCATTTTAGTTGGGCTGGGGTTACCTAATCCTAGTTTCTGAAAGAGCGAGTAAGGCATTAAATTTATGCTAGCACCTAAGTCTGCTAATGCATCTTTTATTAATAGATTACCGAAGAGACACGGGATGGAAAATCGTCCCGGATCGTTTAATTTTGGGGGTAATTTATGTAATAAAATGGCTGAACATTCGGCGTTAAGGAAAACTCTCGAAATATCTTCGAGTTTCTTTTTATTTGAAAATAATGCTTTTAAATATTTTGCGTATTTAGGCATCTGTGCAATTGCCTCGCAGAAAAGTATATTAATTTGAATTTGTTTTAGCATTTTTAGAAAATTTTTATATTGTTCATCTTCTCGCTCATCTATTAATTTAGATGGATAAGGTAAAACAACATGTGGGGAAGAAATTTATGGGGGTTGAGGAGGTAGAGACGTAACGGGAAGTGGTGTAGGGAGGCTAACCTTAGCTTCTTTTTCTACCCTAATGGGTGGTGGTAGCTCCCTGCCACTTCGTAGTTTGACGGCTTGTCAACTTGGTGGGTTATTGGAATGGCCAGTATCCCACGGATTTGGTTCCGTATTTCCTGGCAAATTACCAGGTTGGCGTTCCGATAGCATTTTTGAAATTTGTCCAATTTGTGTTTCTAAGTTTTTAATTGATCCAGTCAGGTTTTGGATATTGGACTCATTAATACTGACATATTTTGTAAATATGTCTTCTATCGGGGTTGGCCTAAATTGGTGCGGTTGTGGTGGTGGTGTTTGTGGTTGTGGGGGTTGCGGTGCAAATCCACTTGGATTTGCAATCGGAGGGCGTTGAGCATTATTGGGGTTGCTCCATGAAAAATTAGGATGGTTCCTATATCCTGGATTATAAGAATTATTATTTAAGTTAATATTAGGATTATAGGAAGGTCTATAAGAATTCCCCATATAATCGATTTCTTCAATTACATTATTATTCGGATTCCAAGTAGTTGTAGCGGAGGAAGCAGATATTCCTGCCAATTGTTTAGTTAAATTTTCTACTTGGAGTGCTAAAGTAGAAGAAGTGTCGAGCTCATAAATCCCAGCTTGTTTAGGGCGTGACCTTGACACGTTCCACTGGTAAGCGTTCATGGCCATTTCCTCAAAGAGGGTTTGAGCGGCCTCGGGGGTTTTGTTATTGAGCGTGCCCCCAGCGGCAGCATCAATGGCTTGTCTGGTTTGAATATTCAAACCATTATAGAATATTTGTACTGGAGCCAAGTTGGCAGTGCGTGATGTGGACACCGACGTAGATATTCCTTAAAACGTTCCCAAGTCTCAAAAAGAGACTCGGACTCGCCTTGCACAAAGGAAGAAATATCCGCACGCAGACGTGTGGTTTTTGCAGGTGGAAAATACTTTGTAAGGAATTTTTTGGTCATTTCTGCCCAAGTGGTAATAGATCCTCTGGGGAGAGAACCTAGCCACTGTTTGGCTTTCGTTCGTAACGAAAAAGGAAATAGGCGAAGACAGATGGCATCATCAGTGACGCCATTTATCTTGAATGTGTCGCATATTTCTAAGAAGTTGCATAAGTGCGTGTTTGGATCTTCGTCGGGCAATCCATCAAATTGAACAGAATTTTGTATCATTTGGATTATACTCGATTTAATCTCGAAGTTATTATTAGCAATTGTTTGACGAACGATACTAGACCCGGTGTCATCTAAATTGGGTCGTGCATAATAAGACATGGTCCTTTGGGGGACCACCTCTGGCGTTTGTTGTTGCTCTGCTGCCATTTCTTGTACGTGTACGGTGCCTACGGACTCTTCCAGATTTAATACAAGCTCTTGATTTAGAGATCGGAGGCGCCTGCGAAAGGTGCGATCGATTTAAGGATCAAATTCAAGAGTTAAATCAGATGGAGTTCTACGGGTCATACACTAAAAAAGACTTTTGTATAAAAACAAAAAATAAATAAGTTAAAAAAAACTAAGTTAAACACAAATAAACACAAATACAAACACACGAAAAGGCGTAAAACGGAAAATGACTAAAAATAGGTTTTTTATATAAAACAGGTTTTATAAAAAAAACAGTTTTTATTATAAACTAGTTTTTTAAGAAGAAAAGTTTTATATAAAATACGTTAAAATAGTAGGTTAGGTTTTTTTTTTAGAATTCATTAGTGGTTAATAAACTTGTTAATAAAAAATTAGGTTTTATAAAAACAAAGTTTTAAATTCAGGGAATTTTATGTTTGTTTTATTTTTATAAAAACTAAGGTTTTTAAATAACAAGAAAAAGAAAAGATAAAATTAATAGCGTTCTTTTATTTTCAAATATTAACACATATAAACAAATCCCCGGCAACGGCGGCAAAAAGCTTGATAAGTAAAGTTTGTTTTAAAGAAGATAGATTTGTTTTATATAATCTTTTACGTATATAAGTCTATCTCTTTTTTACTTACTTATATCCTGTGGATTAAGGCAAGAGTACCTATCGCATAGGAGTATAGTATTTTGTAGAAAATATCAAGGTCATATTTTTCCTAGGATCGGTGTTAATTATTCTACTTGTTAGAACGGACTATTATTTTATCGAACGAACGGAGTGGAGTTTATATTTAAAAAATAAAAAATAGAAAAATATATATACGTGATTTTATTAAGATAGGGACTTAGAAGGTAGTCCTCGATTTCAGAATTACTTTGAGAGAATATTAATTCAGCTATTAAAGAACAACTTTATTTCTTTATTACCTAACTTAATGAGAGGGTCCCTTTGGTAGCATCACTGACTCGAAAGTACAACTGGGGAGGCTTGCGTTTAAAACGGGTTAACATAAACGTTGTGTCTCTTCACCTGGTATATGATCAATTAACAGAAAACCCTAGTTAGGATAACTAGAAAGTAGAGTTGAAATAGTTGAAAATAATATCCAGCCCAGAGCTCATCTTGACCAAGTGCTAAGGGTTCTTAGTCTCTTCTTAGGATGGGGGCGGTATAAAGTACAGAAGATAATATCTACCTATCTATCTTAATCCAGGACTTAAGCTTTCGCTTCGCCTTTCAATTAGGATAGGGTAGTAAAATCTAAAATTTTGCAGAGCTTTCGCACTATCTTAATCCAGGTCATAGGCTTTCGCCTCGCCCTTTATTCGGGATAGTATGAAATAATAAGGTTTTTAAAAATAATTTTGAAAGCAGTTTCACGCTATCTTAATCCAGGACATAAGCAGAGCTTCGCCTTTCATTCGGGATAGTATGAAAAAAAAGGAAAGTAAAACTGAAAATAAAGCAGTAAAGTACTCAGAATTGAAATTGAAAGAGTCTATTTTATAAAATCCGAAAAATTATTATAACTTTCTAAAAAGCTGAAAAGAAAGCTAAAATATTACAACTTACAAAACTTTAGAATACATGAAAGCTACTACCAGTTCCTTGTCAGAGAGCTGGGGAGTCCTAACAGTTCTTAAGGAAGCTGCTAGTATTCGAATAATTCTACTCAGCCCTGCCCCCTATTTATAGAAAAAATTTTCAAGTGACACGCCCCCTGACACGGCCGTGTCGGGTAGGGAGTGACAGGGTCACGAGCGTGACTGCCAACGTGTTGGGACAGGTGTCGAGCTGGTTGGAACTTCGGATAGAATTTGAGCAGGTCACGGGCGTGACTGATGACGTCACGGGCGTGTCAGGCAGCACGGGGCGTGGCGACAGCGTGGCAGCTTGCTGCCATTTTGGATAGAACTTCAATAGGGCACGGGCGTGTCGATTTTGTCACGGGCATGTTCATCTATCACGGGCGTGTTCGTCAATCGCCCGATTTTCCTGGGTAAAAACAGAAATGAAAAAAAAGGGATTAAAAAGGGCTGTCACGCCCTAGGTTACGGGCGTGACTATGGGCGTGACCTAAGAAAAAAAATACAAAAAATCAGAAAAACTTAGAAAATGAGTATAAAACATAATATAACAATAATAATTAATTATATATATAAAAACTAAGGTTTTATTTATAAATATGCAAATTTAATACAATACAAAATTGTATATTTTTATACTCATCAGCACTCCGAAAATCACGGGCTATATGACCCACTCTGCCACAGGTAAAGCAGGTATGAGGCTCCTGCCTTGAAGTTGCTCCTGATATAACTATCGTAGAAGCTTGCCCAAAAGGCTTGGACCTCTTGCCCCACTTCTTCTGGTAGTACGATTTTCCAGGGCGGGGTGCTTTGAACTCTGGCTTTGTCACAGCCAAGTCCTTTTTGCCTTGCACCCGCTTCATATTCTTTTCCAGCGCACACGCAGTATCAATCAAGGCTTGGAACCCTTGGTTCACCGAACTGGAGAGCAGGAATCTCAACTCGTCCCGCAACCCTTCGTAGAACCGATTGGTTTTCCTTTGTTCATCTACGAAGATTGACCCCGCATACCGTCCCAACCTGGTAAACTGATACAAGTAGGTATCCACCCTATTCTCTCCTTGTGTTAACCGGTTGAACTCATTTTCTATAGCAATGTGTTGTGCTGCTGGCAAGTGCTTTTCCAAGAAAATTCAAGAGAAATCCTCCATCAACACTTGAGTCAATTGCCTGCCCGCTAAATGGTGTAAATCAACCTTGTCCCACCATAGTTGAGCCTCTCCTTCCAACAAGAAGGTGGACAAAGTGACCTTCTGATCTTCCTCCATCCTAATCGCCGTCAATATACGCTTGACGCGCGATAACCAATCCTCGGCCTGCATTGGGGATCCCATACACGTGAACATAGGTGGATTGAAACTTATGAACTGTTTTAACTGACGTTCAGCTGCTCGAGGATCCACAGCCGCAACAGGTTCCGGCCTTACAGCAACCCGTTCTAGCACTACTGCCAGCTGTGCTTGCCCAACAGGCTGAGCTTGAAACATTACAAAGAGGGCCTCAGCAACTAAGAGGACAGTTTCCGCAGAAGGAGGAGGTGTAGGAACCTCAGTTGGTGTCGTACTCTCATCAAAACGCTGGGGCTCAGACTGCCCAGCATCACTACGAGTCACCTATAGGTGAACAAGATACACATTAGCGACCTCACACAAGCAAAAACAATAATTTATGAACGCACAGGTTCCTCAAACAAGTGTATTTGCATTCCTTAGTGGACATTCAAGAGTTCATTAGTGTTAAAGCGGGTTCGCACAGACACGTGCTCGCCACCCCACAAAAGAATTCGGCCACGAATTCGAAAGAGGAAGAACGAGACAAGCTGATACCAAAGTGTAACGACTCCACCCGTTAAATAACATATAATAGAAGGTCCGGTCGGGGCCCCACGCTGTATGCCACAAACAGAAGGCGAGGTCACGAGTTAATATCACAGCACCATCGCATCCTAACTCAAAGCATGCTCGCGGAAGATTTTAACAATAAAGATGAACTCATCATACCAGGAATGTCCACTATATATATAACCACCTTTATATATAAACGCTTGGCAGGAATGTACATCAAATACACATACGGTTGGGCTTAAGGCCTTACAGTTCCTCTTTTCACAGTATGGATTACATATATCGACGTGCAGGCCAGCCACATATGAACAAAATACAGAGAAAGCAGCCTTCAAGGGCTAGCAACAGCATCAGCAGGGACTTCAACCCTTTTACTTCCCGCTTGGCTCTCCAGCACCTGCACAGGGACAACCCACCCAGAAGGTGGTAAACAAGGAAACGGTCAGCATTCAGCTGACCAATTTATAACAATCCTACCCATTTCTCGGGGCAGTGGCATTCCTTCCCTGCAGGCATAGCAGTGCATAGACAGATATCATATATAGTGTGCTCTTACGCACAATCAATCCATCACAAACGTCAGCCACACGGCTCGACGATTCGTGCACTTAGGGCACATTATTGGTGCACCGACGAACCAGGGTCAACACCACCGTTTACACGGTATTGAGCATTTAGTCTTAATGGCGCGCAGGCCTATGACTCTCATTATGCCACTAACGAAAGCTCAATGCCTTGACGCTCTCCTGTACAGTCGACATAATGCAGGTACGGATCAGCCACCCCCCGTTGCTCAAGTCGTCTTGCCATCACCGAGTACGGCGTACTCGCGGCTATATCAAAAGGCGCGGGTCGGTTTCACCTTTCCCTTTCGGCACGAAGCCTTTAAGAGCATTCAGCTAACAATATCCATAACGTCCACCAAGGACTGGCTTCACAATGGCCACGCTGTATGCCAAGGACTGGCCTCATAATAGCCACATTGTCCGTCAAGGACTGGACACAGTACAATAAATATAAGGGTGTTTTTCTAGAATCCCTCATTCCAGTACTTCCTGCTACTCCCCTTCACAGGTACTACCCATTGACTCCACAAATTATATGTTTATATGCGGAGTCTTCTCCGGTGCGCAATATGCAACATCACCAATCCAGACCAACCTATCCAGATGGGCTTCACACAGCATACCTATCCCGTACTTCACATTTCTGGGTCTAGATGCAGACTCAACTAGGGATAGCAACTATCAACCCATGGGGATCACTTACACTTCCACCTTCTTTGGTGGAGGATCACATGCTCATGCAGAAATGAGGACTTCACTTGTCCAAGGAAGGAAGATTGTTACCCTTAACGGTCTCTTGGGAGCCATAGAAATTTTTGTTGGTTGAAAAGGACCGCAGCGGCCTTGCCTCCACAGATCTGGCCTCGGATCTCAAATCAGAACTCTAACGCTCCTGCGGTGGTCGGATCTTCTCCTCTTCCTCCTCCTTGCTCTCCTCTCTCTCTTTTCTCTTTATAGAGATAATTGTCAAGTGAAGAAGACATCTTCACTCAATCCCAGAGTTATACTCAGCTGGGAACACCTTGGACCATTGGATCTAGATGAGGCAAACGAACGACCACAAATCAGCTGAAAAGTCTAATTTTGCGTCTGACACGGCCTATGATACGCCCGTGTCACTGGCCGTGTACTGCAAGCGGTATACGAACCAACTTACCTAGGGAGGAACACGGCATGTGACACACCTGTGTCACAGGCCATGTGTTCGGACATGGCTTCAAACACACCCGTGTCGAACCCGTGTTCACCAGGCCACACAGCCTTGGCCAAAACCCAAGGGGGACACGCCCTCTGACATGCCCGTGTCGCTGGACGTGTACCCACTCAACAATCGTTGAGTTCATGGCCTTGAGTGCTCAAGTCGACACAGAGAGGGACACGGCTTGGGACACGCCCGTGTCCCAAGCCGTGTGCCTCACTCAATGCCCTCTCAACAGCATGGCGTTGAGTGCTCGAGATAGCACACCGAGAAGGATACGGCTTGGGACACGCCCGTGTCCCAGGCCGTGTGCCTCACTCAATGCCATCTCGAGACCAAAACCACACTCGAGAAACCTGAGTAGGACACGCCCTGGGACACACCCATGTCCCAGGCCGTGTTGTCCAGGCTGAACTCCAAACTTGGTATTTGGGATTTTTGGGGTATTACAGAGTGCCTATTCGCCATCAAGCAGAAGCCGGAAGAGACCCTGTGACGCTATGTTGATAGGTTCCAGGAAGAGATTCTGCAAGTCCAGGAGATGTCAGGATACACGGTGATGCTTGCCTTCACCTTGGGATTGAGGCCCAGTTTCTTTAGCATGGAGTTGAAGAGACTTCCCCCCTCTCCTTTGAGGAGGTTATGGAGAGGGCGGCGAAGGAGATTGAGATCTAGGCGGCCAATCTGACGTTTGCCAAGAAGTTTGTTAAGTTGGCGGAGGATGATGTAAAAGAGTCGGGAGCCGGGAGGCAGAGAGAGTAGAGGGAGCAGAGTGAGGAGAGGAGAAGGGAGGAGTCCAGAGGCCAGGGGCATTAAGTACAGCCCCAAGAGTGGGGGGGGGGGTACAGGGAGCTAAACAATCGGTTTAGCTGGAGGCCTAAAGAAGGTCACCCCCAGGGACAGGGAGGAGGATGGCAAGGTGGAGACAACTTTCGCGAGCAAAGGAGGTTCAACTAGCTGTCATGGAGGAAGGGGCAGAGGGTCCCCCTCCCACCGCAGTAAGAGGCCATAGAGATCGTGCAAGGAAGAGGAGGAAGGAGAGGAGCTCGGGGAGGAGCAAGGAGGAGAGAAGACAGGGTGGAGTTGCCCTTTTGTGACTTCCACCAGGAGGGGGGTCATACAACGGCCACCTGCCAGGAGTTCTTGGAAATAAGAGGGGCAAGGGGGCAGATCCAGCAGCAGCCACCCATAAGGATTGAAGAGGTTCAGCTAAGAAGAGGAGAGGATAGATGCAAAGACCGGGCAAATGTGGGGGCCCGAGGAGGGATCGGGGTGATCCATGGAGGAGTGGGGATTGAAGCCACCTGTAAGGGGAGATTCCAGACCATGTATTGAAGGTTTGTCGCCTCAACCTCCGAGATCCCCCTCCCAGGAGGTGGAAAGGATCACCTTCTCATCGAAGGATATGCCAGACTATGAAGACCTATTTTGTGACTTCTTTGTGATCCAGACTACGGTAGAAAATTTTACGGTCTCCCGGATCTTGGTAGATAACGGGAGATCCGTAAATGTGATCTTCAAGAAGCCCTTCGTCGAGATGAAGGTAGAGGCTCAGAGGGTGCTAGTCTCGGACGAGCCATTGTTTGGGTTCTCGGGGGAGAGGAAGGAAGTAGAAGGAGGGGTGGGGCTTCATGTAACGTTGGGGGTGTCAAGGAATTGTTGGTTCGTCATCGTTGACACTCCAAGAAGCTATAACGCGATCTTTGGGTGCCCCCTCATCTGCACCTTCCATTGCATCCCCTCCTCGTTCCATCAATGTTTGAAGTTTAACAGTAGAGGAGTGTAGGTCCGGATCAGGGGGATCCAAAGGTGGCGAGGCAGTGCTATATGACTGTCGTCAACACCATTTCTAGGATGGAAGAGGCAGAAGAGCTGGAGATGGAGATGGAAATGCAGGAGAAAGCTGTAGAGGAAGGAAGGTTGAGCCTAGGTGAGGCTGGAGAGGAGACTATAGGGGAGTAAAGGGAAGAGGGAAAAGCAGGGAGTGAGGCCGAGAGGGGTGAAGAAGTGGAGTGGTTGGGGGAGAGCTAGTTGGGGGCGATGGAGATTGAGAAGGCAGGGGTGAGGAAGATTTTGGGCAGGAAGAGGAGGAGAGAGCCAGCAGGGAGGGGGCCCGACTGGAGCCGGCAGAGAAAGTCATGGATATGGAGGTCATCACTAAGGCAGGGAGGTTAGAGAAGGTGAGTATCAGCGGTATCCTGAGCTTTGAAGACCAGGCAAGGATGCGGGAGTGCATCCAAAAGAACGTTGACATCTTTGCCAGAAGATGAGGACCATCGCCACCAAGCTAGAGGTGCCCATTCGCGAGGAGGTTAAGAAGCTTCTCGATGCAGGTTTTATCTCGGAGATCCAGTATCTAGGCTGGGTCTCCAATGTGGTAATGTTAAAAAAGAGGGATGGAAGGTGGCATATGTGTGTGGACTTTTATTTATTAAATAAATCATGCCCTAAGGGTTGCTACTCCCTGCCTCGTATCGACGCGCTGGTTGATTCAGTCGTTGGTTTTTCTATAATGAGCTTTTTGGATGATTTTTCAAGTTATCACCAGATTCGGATGCATCCCCTCGATGTCAAGGATGTGTCCTTCATTAGCAGGGAAGGGTGCTTCAGCTATAAAATGATGCTCTTTGGGATTAAGAATGCAGGGGAAACCTACCAACGCATGATAGATCGGGTTTTCCAAGAACAAAGGGGTAAGAACCTGGAGGTTTACATTGATGATCTCATGGTAAAGAGCAGGGATGTGGGTTCACACCTACTTGACTTAGAGGAGACATTCGCGACCCTGCGAAATTTCAAGATGAGGCTGAACCCCCCAGAAGTGTGTCTTTAGGGCAAGACGAGGCAAGTTCCTTGGGCACCTTCTAACCCCAGCGAGGGTGGAGCCCAACCCAGATAAGGTGAAGGTCATCGTGGATCTTGAGTCCCCATGAAATGCCAAAGAAGTTTAACGTTTGACGGACAAGCTGGCCGAGCTCAGTAGATTTCTCTCTCAGACTGTGGAGAAATGTTCACCGTTCTTCAAAGTGCTACGGGAAAACTAGAAGTTTGAATGGACCAGGGAATATGAGAAGGCTTTACGAGTATTGAAGGCTCAAATGTCCCAAGCACTGCTCCTTCAGAGCCCGAAGTAGGGGGAGGACCTAGCCTTGCATCTTGGGTTAGGGGCCGAGGCGGTGAGTTCTGTTTTGGTAAGGGAAGAAGGGAAGAAATAGCTGTCAATCTACTATGTTAGCAGAATCTTGAAGAAGGCAGAGCTCCGCTATCCCATCCTAGAGAAGTTGGCCTTCTCTCTGATCATCTCGGCCAGGAAGCTCAGGCCTTATTTCCAAGCTCATTCAATCAAGGTGGTGACGGACCATCCCCTGCGTAAGATTTTTTAGGGGGTGGAGCACTCAGGGCGGTTGGCCAAGTGGTCCATTGAGCTCAGCAAGTTTGATGTCTCCTTCATACCAAGGCTCTCTATCAAGGCACAGGCGATGGTCGATTTCTTGGCTGACTATATCGTGGAGCTAGAGAGGGAGGAGGCACTGCTACAGGAGGCATGGAAGATGTTCGTTGATGGAGCCTCGAGGAAGCACTCCCTAGAGGGAGGGGTAGTATTGATAAGCCCTTAAGGGGTCTTCATAGAGCAGGCAGTGGAGCTGCACTTCCTAGTCATAAACAATCATGCAGAGTATGAGGCCGTCATAGCCGGGTTGCGGTTGGCTAAGGAGCTCGGGGTACATGACATAGAAGTGTTCACGGATTCGTTAGTGGTGGCGCCACAAATCAGGGGTGAATATGTAGCCCGAGAATCCACCCTCCTGAAGTACTTATCCAAGGTGAGAATGATTATTGGTGGGTTTCGAGCGTTCTCAATCCATCACGTCCCAAGGGAGGAGAATGAAGCGGCCGATTGGTTGGCCAAGTTTGGTCCTAGGAGGGGGGAACCTTGACCGAGCTCTTTCATCTAGAAATTGAGGAGGGGGAGTTGATGGAAGTGGATCGGCGACCCTCGTGGGTGGATCCCTTCATAACCTTCTTCACTATGGGAAACCTTCCTGATGATACAAAGGACGCAAAGGGATTTAAGCACAAAGCCGCACACTACCTAATACATAAAGGAGGGCTGCATCGAAAGATGTTATCAGGGCTCCTAGCGAGATGCATAGCGGAGGAAGAGGTCCCTCAGATCTTAGAGGAAGTGCACTTGGGCGAGTGCGACAGTCACTCAGGGGGAAGAACCTTAGAAGCAAGGGTAGTCAGGCAGGGGTACTTTTGGCCATCCCTAAGGAAGGACACGACTAAGCTCGTAAGAAGGTACTAGATGTGTCAACTATATGCTCCCCTCCAACTCTTGCCTGCCCAGAGTCTCCAAAGCATCACAGCGCCATGGCCTTTCGCCATCTGGTGGATAGACTTAATCAGACCATTCCCTCCAGCTAGTGGGCAGAGAAGGTTCCTCCTAGTCATGATTGACTACTTCTCAAAGTGGTTGGAAGTCAAGGCATTGTCCAAGGTGACTTCCCAAGTCATCCAGAATTTTGTTTGGGGAGAGATCATATGTCGACATGGCTTGCCTCAGGCCATAGTCACAGATAATGGCCCCTAGTTCGCCAGCAATGAATTCATCAGCTTTTGCACCCAGCTGGGGATAGACCTCAGGTTTACCTCTGTCCACCACCACAGGAGCAACGGTCAGGTAGAGGCGGCAAACAAAATCATCGTGAACTTGCTTAAAAAGAAGGTAGAGAACTTGAGGGGGAGCTGGGTGGAGAAACTCCCCTCAATGTTGTGGTCCATGCGGACGACCCCAAATACGGCCACTAGAGAGACCCCCTTCAAGCTTTCATATGGGTGCGAGGTGGTCCTGCCCGTGGAGTTTGAGGTTCGGTCCTCGAGAGTTGCGGCCACTAGCGAAGGAGACGGGGCATGGAGGGAAGAAAATGGAGGGGAGATGCAGCTCTCATTGGACATGGTAGAAGAACTTCGCGGCATGGCCATTGTCAGGAAAGAGAAGGTCAAGCGGCGGATGGTAAAGTATTTCAACAAGCACGTAAGGATCAAACAATTCGCCGAAGGAGATCTAGTCCTGAAGAAAGTTGACGCTGCGGAAGGTTGGCCTCCATTGGTAAACTCAACCCCAATTGGGAGGGGCCTTATATTGTTGAAAGGGCCCGGGGATTAGGGGGTACCACCTCCAGAACGTAGACGGGGTACCTTTGAGTCATGCTTCAAGCGGCGATGATCTTAAACACTTCTACCGGTAGGAGGGGGTAAACTTGTATATACCTTTGTAATATATTTGTAATATATTATTTAAGAATTATTTCTTAGCAGGTTGTGATGTGCTTTTGGTTTTCACGACACCGAGTATACCCGCTGTCCAGGCTCGCATCAAGCTGGCAGGGTCGAAGGCTTGCTCGGTGGCCAGGGGAACGACAATGTTAATTTGCAAGACACCGAGCTGATCTCTCTACTCAGGTTCTCAATAGCTAGCAAGGTTGGAAGGCGTACTCGGCCCCGAGTAGTCCCACTACCAGGCTCTCACTAGCGGGCAGGGTCGTAGGCTCGCTTGGGGGGAAAGGAGAAGAGGTTGATAATTTGCAATACCCCAAGAGGATCCCGCTGCGCAGGCTCTCATTAGCTGGCAGGGCTGGAAGGCGCACTCGGCCCCGGGTAGACTCGCTGTCCAGACTCTCGCTAGCTGGCAGGGGCATAGTCTCACTTGGGGGGAAAGAAAAAGAGGTTGATAATTTTCAAGACCCCGGGAGGATCCCGCTGTGCAGGCTCTCATTAGCTGGCAGGGCTAGAAGGAGCACTCGGCCCCGGGTAGACCCAATATCCAAGATCTCGCTAGCTGGCAGGGTTGTAGGCTCGCCTGGGGGGTCAGGGAATACCCCGAGAGGATCCCACTGCTCAAGCTCTCATTAGCTGGCAGGGATGGAAGGCGCACTCAGCCCCGAGTAGACCCGTTGTCAGGCTCTCACTAGCTAGCAGGTCCGTAGGCTTGCTTGGGGGAAAGGAAAAGAGGTTGATACTTTGCAAGACCCCGAGAGGATCCCGCTGCGTAGGCTCTCATTAGCTGGCAGGGATGGAAGGTGCACTCGACACCGAGTAGACCTGCTGTCCAGGCTCTCGCTAGCTGGCAGGGCTGTAGGCTCGCGTGGGGGGGGGGGTAAGGGAATACCCCAAGAGGATCCTGATGTTCAGGCTCTCATTAGCTGGCAGGGCTGGAAGGCACACTCGGCCCCAAGTAGACCCGCTGCCCAGCTCTCACTAGCTGGCCGGGTCGTAGGCTCGCTTGTGGGGAAAGGAAAAAGTGGTTTGAAGAACCAAGGGCCAACTCGATGGACATCGCAAGATGTTCGGGATAAACAGGTTTGGAGCCGCTTCTGTCGTCAGGCTCTCACCTAGCTGATGGGGAAGTCAGGCCTATGACGAATATTACAAATTACTTCGTCAACAAGTTATCAAGTAGTCGACATGAATCCTGAGCAAGGATATGGAAGTCCAAGTACCTCTCGGCAGGGCTCCCGACAAATCACTCTTGGCAGGTCTCCTGATAAGTCCCTCTCGGCAGGGTTCCCGGCAAGTCCCTCTCAGCAGGGCTCCCGACAAGTTCCTCTCAGCATGGCTCCCGGTAAGTCCCTCTCGGCCGGACTCTCGGCATGCCCCCCTCGGCATAATCTATTTAGTCAACTTGCCGTACGGGCGAAGGTTATCTCCTGAAAGGCCTGAGGCGTATCTCTAGGGGCGAGACCCTCCCGACAGGTCCCTCTCAGTCGGACTCTCGGCATGCCCCTCTCGACAGAATCTATTTAATCAACTTGCTATACAGGCAAAGGTTATCACCTGAAAGGCCTGTGGCGTATCTCCAGGGGCGAGACCCTCCCAGCAGGGACTTCTCAGCAAAAGCCTTTTCGGCGGAGCCTACTAAATAAAATCTCTCTCGACAGGGGGTAGGTCTGTGGTTGCCATCCAAGAGCCTAAGTCCCTAGCGAGAACGCCGAAGCCTACCGAGAGAAAACACAAGGAAAAAGGGGCCACAAAACCATATCAGCAAAAAGTAGAAAAGATGTCATTACATACAAGTATCGCAAAAGGTTACATGGGGGTCTCGCCCATTACATGAAAATTCAAGAAGGAAAAAATTACAACGCAAAAGAGAAAAGTTGCGATAGGCTATCGGGCAGGGCCACTGGAGGTCCCGCTAGAGGCTTCGCTGGGGCTCTCACCGGAGGTCTAGCTAGAAGGGCTGCCCCCCAGACACATCATTCAGGTCAAGCCTCGCCATATCTTTGACCGCATCTCTAAACGGAGAGTCGTCCTCTCTCGCGGGCTTGGGAATGGGCTCAAACAGCCAAGTCAAGATCCCTCGCGCCGTGAGCGTCTCGCCACCTTTGTTCAAAAGCGCTGATTCCTGCAGCACCTCGATGACCATTTTTGCGATGGCTTGCGCGTTCTCCTGAACTATCACATCCATCTCGTATGCAAAGTAATGACGGTGCTCGATTCTCTCCTCCAGCAATGGCTAGGCTTGGGCTAGGGTCAGGGCCCCCTCAAGGAGCTTCACCTCAGCTTTCAGCAGCTGGTTCTCGCACTCGACGCTGGCCACCCTAGCACGGAGTAGCTAGACTTGCGCGGAGTCATGCGAGGCGATCTAGTTAGGCAAAAAATATGAATAATACTAAGAGGGGGAGAGATATGGAAGGGTCCTTCTTGCCTCGGCGGCCGGGCGAAGGGAGAAGAGTTGTTGGCAAGCAACCAAGTCGGACTTCAGGGTAACCACTTCAGCCGCAGCGGCATCCCTGGCCTTCTGTATATCGACGAGATTGCGCTCGATTGTGAGGGTGTGATGCCCATACATATGCGAGAGCTGGACTGTGTGAAGTTGGGCTTGAGCGGTATGGTAGATGAGTGCCCAGGTAGTTGATCGGTCGAATGTGTCTGCGTCATCCCGACTATAGTGCCCAAAGCTCGGCACAAAGGCATCGCTAGTAATGGTGTCCTTCTCCCTCCAGGAGGGTAGGAGCGTTGAGACCGCGATATGGCTGGTGGTAGGGTCCCACTGGAGCAAGGGCTTGCCCTCCACATCCAGGAACCTCTCACCACAGCCAAAATTTCGGTGCCCTTTAGACATCAGCTTGATTGGGATCTCGGCAGGGGTCTCGGCGCCTTGCCCAATGACACCCATCTCGCCTACGACTGACGGGGTCTTGGCAGGGGTCTCGGCGATAGCCAGTGCAATGGACTTGCCCTTGTCTGCTGCTGATGGTTTTGGTTTTTTGAGAGGGGCGGTAGGGAGGAAGTTGTGTTTCCGCTTCTGGGCTCTCGGTCCAAAAGAGTGTCCTGACACCTCCCGGCAGGCGGGGACAGCAGACTTGGAGAGAGCTAAGGGGTCAGTGAATGCCCTGGTCTCATCAAAGGGTTGGTGGAGGGGGATTTCTTGTTCACCTGTGAGACCCATTGCTGATTAGCCTCACATCTCTAAACAAAAGTTTGACAGGTTAGAACGAAATAATACCTTTGCCGGAGGGTACCGGCTGGAGGGAATCCTGGTCTCGCCGAAGGAAGGGGATGTAAGAAGTCCTGGTCCCGAAGAATTCGACAAGGGCTCCCTCGCTCTCCCCAAGAGCGGGAGGCTTGTAGGTCGTGTCGTCGTACTAAACTGGCAAGAGCGGGATGTTGCCAAAGTTACCAGAGACAAAAAAGAACTTTTGCCCCCAGTGGTGGTTCTTGTTGGCAAGACCGCTCGTCTTAACCGACTGTCCAGAGAAGAAGACCACCCCACCCTTTGCGCGGAAGTTGAACAGCTTCCGGAAGATGGGCAGGCTGAACTCGATCCTTTCCGCCTGCATTTGGCAGATGAACGTCACCAGGATTGCGACAGAATTTGGGTTGAGCTGGGCCGGTACCGCCCTATAGTACCGAAGAGCCTCCGGCCAGAGGGGGATGTGGAAGCCCACCTCGAAGTGCTCCAAGGGGATGGTGAGCTCCCAAGCTGGCGCGAGATTGACCATATATATCGTCATTCCCAGGGTTCTACATAATGAACCCAGCAGGGATGAAGTTGGCGGCTATCGCATCGTACTCGTCTAGAGTCAGCCGACAGGGGGGAAATTTGTGTTCTTGGAAGGATTGCGCACACTTGGACCGACCTTCACCCTCGCCAGGCATCTTGAAGGGAAGGCGAGAGGAGAGAAAAGGCGGGAAGGTGAGAGCCTTGTCATTGCCGTGATCTGTGAGAGCAATTGGGAGGAGGACGAAGGCTTGGAATCAGAGAAGTGAATGCAGAGAAGTAAATGTGCTAGGTGGATTGGCCTATTTACAGAAAAATGGTAGTTATGTGTTTTTTCCTAAAGGCGGCGATGGTACGGCTAATAAGTCCCGATGTTCTAACACCTGATTTTCCACCCTGTCTTGCCAGCTCTCCCCAAACCTGCAGAAAAGCGAGAGCCTCCAGGAAGAGCCCAGGGTAAAGGCAAACTGTGGCAGCGAGCGAGAAGTGATAGGCATTGCGCAAAGGTCAAGCATTCGCAAAGCATCAAATATAAATGCACGAAACACAGAGAAAGTGAATGGCAAACATAAAGGGGCTCTCGCTGATCGAGAGTCGCGAAATAATAACGATAACTAATATAACTATTTATTCATCGACGCATGGCGTAAGGGGTACAAATCAAGAAGGGTAGGCTGGGATATTGGGAAAAGAAGAGGCAAATCCCACAAGGCTCAGTACTAATCCCACCGCCAGCGACCCAGGCCTCGTCTCCCCGACCTTGGAGGCACTCGCGGATTGAAGAAGGCAGTCAAGATAGTCAGTCCCAGGTTGGCCAGGCGAAGTTGATCCCAAATCCGCGCGATGTACCTCCCTGGCAAGGTCTCGGCTGTAAACGTATCCTGGCGCTCCGTCTCGCAAATGAGGTGGGTATAGTCCTGCTCGACAATCGCCAGCCGCCGTTCCATCATCCCGTGGATTCTCTTCACCGCCGCAGAGTTGGCTCGCTGCCACCGCACGAGCTTTGACAGGATCACTGCAATCCTCTGCCTTTGCATCTTATCGCTCCCTGAGGCCTCAAGAAAGTCCTCCATCACGCCAGAGGAGGGGAGGGACGAGTCTTCCCCATTTTATTCTTCTCCATCTTCATCTTCATCTTCTTCTTCTTCAGCCTCCGCCCCCTACACCTTTGGACCTGGAGGATAGTTTGACATATCGGAGGAGGAGCGAAAGGGAAAATAGTAGGTTCTCGCATACCTGAGGTACAGTGGGGACTTTCCACCGACGGATGGCGAGAAGGGTCGGGCTGCCCCTAAGGACTCTTCCCAAAGAGCAGGTGAAGCAACTTACCCCGCCCGGGGCAGAACGTCCTACGCTCCAAGATCTCGGTCTCGGCCGGTGGTGGGGTAGAGGCGCCCTCTCCCACTGGTGGCCGGGATCCCAGTACAGGTTTTGATGGCTATGAGACAACCTCTCCGGCAGGGAGGGTGAGATCGGTGTTGGGTATTGTATCCACAATGTACCTGATTTGAAGAAGCCCTTGAACAAGCTAAGTTGAATTGACAATGTATTTGATGATTTTCTATCAAGTTGTGCTTGCAGCTATTCCATGCTAAGTACACACCAATGTCAGGGTGCAGTGGGTCAATATACACGGGTCTGCGCAACGTAATCCCTCGTTGAGCAAATCAGTGTGTTGACTCACGTGTGCTCTCTCTATTCGAGTGTACTTATTTTCAAGTACAGGGTCAAGATAGATCAAGAGCAGAAGAGGAGCAAAGATGGGTCAAAGACCAAGTTCATAGAAAGGAAGAGAAAAATCATCTAAGTTAAAATCGGCGAGAATCACTAAGTCATTCCCGCCGACTTCGACGGGAGTCACTTGTGAGTCTCGCCGATTCGACGGGAATCAGGCTTCATTCCCGCCGACCTCTTCCGAATGACTGTTTTCCTACATAAATTCTGCTAAGGTAGAATCAACGGGAATCACCAAGTGATTTCTCGCCGACTTCGACGGGAATCGTTCTGATTCCCGCCGATTCGACGAGAATCAGGTTGCATTCCCGCCGATTCCCTCAGGCTGACTAGCTTTACAACTGGAAATCGGCCAAGGCAGAATTGATGGGTATCGTGAGTGATTCCCGCCGACTTCGACGGGAATCACCAACGATTCTCGCCGATTTTGCCTTAGGCAATTTTCGTCTCTCGCTGAACCGAACCAAGATGGGTTACGCTGTTTCGGCCGGGGCTAGGGTTTCTCCTTGTGGGTCCTATAGTAACTATTCACGCAAAATAAAACAGCCAATGTCATGCCCTAGAAGATCGCGTAACTCCGCCGATCGCTGTCGCCGCTTGCAAGCTAGTCGTCGCCGTTGATCTTAGAGCCTCTTTGATCTTCCGACGACAGGACCGAGGCTAGCAGTGCGTCTCACGCATCTCTCTTGAGATCTTTTGTCTCTCGAATCGTTTAACGAGGTTAGCTCTTCATTCCGAATCGATCGAGATGACTGATCCAACTGAGATCATTCGTAGACCTTGCTTGCTTCGTCAAGAAGTTTGGATCTACAAAGCATCGCCGCCGTATTCACTTGCCGCCGCCGATCTTGACAAGATCCTCTCCAAGAGAGTACTCCGGTCGTGGACTCTTCGTCTCTTTCAAGAAAGCTACAACGAACGAAGAGCGACATCGGATTCTCCATAAGTTTGGTTGTATTTCTTGTACATTCAATTTTTGTTTTGTTGTAAAGGAATTTTGATTCCTAGTTATATGGGTTGGGTGCAACCCGTGGTGGAGGAGTAGTGACTCCTTTGGTTGGAAGGGTTCCTTCCGTAGTGTGAGGATTGGATTTCAATCCGGTTGGTGAAGTGACCGAGTCATCCCTTGGTGGGAGATAGGTCGAAGGGGGAGAGTGGACGTACCCAAATCGGGGAACCACTATAATTGCTTGTGTGCTTTTCTGTGCTGTGTTTGTTTATTTGTGCAGGTAATTTAAATTTCGCAAAAGACTGCACGACTCCTATTCCCCCCCATAGGTGGACTTAGTCGCCACTAGATACTTTCAAGTGGTATTAGAGGGAGGTTACTCATCAATAAGGTTAACACCTTGAGTAAGATCCCGTGTCTAGTGTAAAGAAGAAAGAAGATCTCTTAAATGGAAGGACTCAAGTATTCAGGGAAGATCCCAGTGTGCACCAAGCTGAACTTTCCTATCTAGAAGGAAAGGATCAGGTACTACATGGAAGCAGTCGACCCCCGACTCTTCATGATAGTGGAGGAGGGACCTTGTATCCCCACTAAGGCCTCCACCATTGATCCAACCAAGAAAGTGCCCAAGAAACTCTCCGAAATTGATAAGGATGAGATGGTGCTTGTCAGACTTGACAAGAAAGCTCAGAACATTCTAGTAAGCGCCGTCGATGATTCCATGATGCAGATTTTCTGCAACTGCAGGACTGCCAAGGACATATGACACTGCCTGATCATCCTGATGGAAGGCACAGATGAAGTAAGGGATGATCGAAGATCCCTTCTAAACCAGAAGTACGAGGCCTTCAGGCAAGGTCCCAAGGAAGAAATCGGAGTGACATTCGAGAACTTCATGAAGATCGTCAATGCCCTGAAGGGTTATGGCAGAGTGTTCACCGATGGTGAACTAAATGACAAATTCCTTAGATCCCTTACTAAGGAATGGGACAGCAAGATCTGCGCCATCAGAGAATTTGGCAAGCTGGCAGAAACTGATCCCCAGATTCTGTTTGGGAAACTTCTGTCCTATGAGCTTCAACTGAATACCAGAAAAGTTGAAGAAGAAGCTGATAAAGCTGCTGCCAGAGAAAAGACTGTGGCCCTAAAAGCCAGTCACTCAAGGAAAGGCAAGGGTGCAGCCTCATCCCGCTCTCGGAAAAAGGATGAGGAAGAAGACTCTGAGCCATGCTCTTCCGGCTCAGAGCTATCTGAAGAAGACTTCTCCCTCATCACTCGAGAGTTCAAGAAGTTCCTCAAGTTGAGGAATCAAAGAAAGAGAGACGGCTCCTCCTCTATACATCAGAAGAAGAATTATTCTTCTGACAGGTATGAATCCAAACCGAACAAACATCGCTCTGATGACATTATTTGCTTTGGATGCAATAAGTCAGGCCACATCGTTGTTGACTGCCACCAAAGCAAGAGGGATAAGGGGAAGGGAGAGGAGCACAGGTCCTCTAGAGATAAGAAGAAGGAGAGGAGCTACATTGTTAAAAAGGCAAAGACATTGAGTGAATCTGATTCTTCAGATTCCAGTGATGATGAGGAAGCCTACTTCGGGCTAATGGGTCGCTCCGACTCAGAAGGAGACTGCCCCCCATTTACTGGGAAGGTAAAAGATCATACCCCTCTCTCTGAATCTGACTCTGAGTCTCCTGATGATGATCTTGAGGACAGCCCATCTGCCCGTGAAGCTGAACTCCTCGAAAAGTATGAGCTTTTTCTCAATACCTTTGAGGAATGTCGCAAGAGGTTGAGGGCTCAGAAAAAGGAAGTCAAATTCCTTAAGGTTGAGGGTGTGTCTCTAAGAGAAGAGATCACTAGCTTGATCTCTCTCTGACAGGAACACCTGGACCTGACCTCTGAGCACTCAGAGTCTCTAAGGCTCTTTGACCAAAAACAGGAAGAAATCAACAAGTTGGAAGAACAGCTTGCGACAGAAAGGAAGATTGTCAAAAGCTTCTCCATGCCCAAGACCGTTCTTCCTCTGGTTGATGAATTCTCTGCTCAGGCTAAAGGGGCTGGCTTAGGGCATGTGGGTGTGCTTGGTAAATCATCCAGGAGAAACAGAAAGCAGAGGAAAAATAAGGCTGCTAAGAAGGCCTCTACTGCAGAAAAGGGAAAGGCCCCACTCGATCCTGTATTATTCAGAAAGCCTGACTTTCCTTGCAATGAGCAGGACTTTGAGTCAACCTATGGCCACTTCTTCCGGCCCTCGGTTGAAAAGCCCAAGAGCCGGTATGATGGTTGGGCCTTCCCTCACAACTACGGTGAGAGTGTCTTCAAGGCACCTTATGAGGAAATCCAAGTGGATAATTATGACCACTTCTCTAGCGGCCATAATAGGAAGTAGGCACCAAAGGCCAAGCCTGTTATACTGAAGGAACAGGAAGTGAAGAAATCGTGTGACGACTGTCATCATGATGCCTCCACTTCCAGATCCAAGGCCCCGGCTGGACCCACCGTTCCAAGGGTGAAGCTGGAGCCTAGGAAGCTGTACAACAGGTTTGACTGTTGGTGTTGTGGCAAAGTTGGTCACTTTGCTGTGGATTGTTGGTTTAATCCAAGATTCAACGAGACTCCTTATGTTAGTAATGCGAGGCCGACCACTCGTAGGGTTAACCACCCGAGGGGGAGTGTGCTAATAAGGAATCTAGGACCCAAGTTCGATTGGGTTCCTAAGGGAAACTAATTCTATTTTGCAGGTATGTCCAAAGGCCACCAAAACGCCAATCTGGTACTTGGACAGTGGATGCTCCCGGCATATGACTGGGACAAGAAGCCTGTTGCTTGATTACTCCCCAGTCAAAAATGGACCCAAAGTCATCTTTGGAGGATCTGATCGAGGAGTCACCAGGGGTTATGGTATGATTTCCAACGGTATATTCTCTATCACTAACGTGGCCTATGTTGAAGGGTTAAACCATAACCTGATCAGTGTAAGCCAGTTGTGTGATAAAGGATACGACGTTAAGTTCTACAAGGATAAGTGCTTGATAATATCATGTGCCTCTTCGGAGACGGTATTAACTGGCATTAGGAGCAGAAATATCTTTTGCTTAGATTTTCTTAGCTTAGACTCTTCTACCCCTGTGTGCCTAGTAGCAAAAGGCTGTGCATCTCTTTGTGAGCAATGGCACAAGAGATTAGCACATATTAATTTTAAGACTATTAATATGTTGTTTTCTAAGAATTTAGTAAGGGATGCCCCTACTATTAAGTGCATCAAAGATAGCCCCTGTCCTGCATGCCAGAAGGGCAAACAGACTCGGGCTACCTTTAAGGGCATTGCAGACAAAGACTCCTCCAGATGTCTTTATCTTTTGCATATGGACTTGTTCGGTCCAGTGCAAGTTCATAGCTTAGGAGGCAAATTGTATACGCTAGTGATTGTTGATGATCACTCTCGGTTTACGTGGGTGTTCTTCTTGAAACGAAAGTTAGATACGTTTGACATCTTCACTAATTTTGTCAAGCAGATTCAGAACGAACTTGACTGCTCCATGGTAAAAATCAGAAGTGACCATGGAATAGAATTCGAGTCTGGTGCTATGACAAAATTCTGTGAAGAACATGGTATCTTTCATGAGTTTTCTTCCCCGCATACTCCTCAGCAAAACGGAGTTGCGGAGAGGAGAAATAGAATGCTCATTGAAGCATGTACGACAATGTTGAATGACGCTTCTCTTCAAGAGTACTTCTGGGCAGAGGCTATCAATACGGCTTGTCATGTGCAGAACCGGGCATTGATCAACAAGAATCATCATAAGACACCTTATGAGCTACTGAAAGGCAGGAAACCGACCATGTCCTATTTAAGGATTTTTGGCTACAGATGCTATGTACTCAATAATGGGAAGTACCCACGTACTAAATTCAAATAAAAATGCTTCGAAGCAATCTTCATGGGCTATAGTAGCCATAGTCGGGCATATAGGGTCTTCAATAAGAAAACCCTAGTGGTAGAGGAGTCCATTAATGTTATTTTTGATGAAGGAAGCTTGCTTCATAGCAATTCTTCCAGTGGCATTCTTGAAGATGCAGGTGCAAGGCTTGAACAGCTAAGTCTCGATGAGACTACAAAAGGAGCAACTCCCAAGTACGTCAAGGTTTCCACCTCAATGCCAACTGGAGATGTTGACGATCAGGAAGGAGAAAATCTCCCAGAAGAAGGAGAAGCCCGAGAAGCTGTCAGAGCCCTAAATGCCAGACTCCTAGAGCTCCGACATGTGATGGATCATCCCAGAGATCAGATCATAGGAGATCCTCGTGACGGTGTCAGAACTCAGAGAGGTACAATTAACGAGATTTTGCAACTTAGTTTTCTGTCACAGGTTGAGCCAAAGAAGTTCGACGAAGCGAACAAAGATGCGTCATGGATATTGGTCATGCAAGATGAACTGCATCAGTTCGAACGATGCAACGTCTGGACGCTTGTTCCCAGACCAAAGAATCAGAATGTGATCGGCACCAAGTGGATCTTCAGAAACAAACTGGATGAACACGGTGTCATCATAAAGAACAAGGCCAAACTGGTGGCTCAAGGTTACAGACAGGAGGAGGGGATTGAATTCTACCAAACCTTTGCAACAGTTGCAAGGCTGGAGGCGATCAGATTGTTCCTGGCATATGCCTCTCACAAAGGATTCACTGTCTATCAGATGGACGTGAAATATGCGTTCCTAAATGGGAATTTGAAAGAGGAAGTATATGTCGCGCAATCCCCAGGTTTTGTTAATCCATCACTTCCTAATCATGTTTATTTTCTTAATAAAGCATTATATGGCTTAAAAAAAGCTCCTCGAGCTTGGTATGAGACTCTGTCTAGTTTTCTTCTTGAGAACAAGTTCTCGAGAGGAAAAATAGATAAGACATTGTTTCTTAGGGAAGTCAAAGGCAAGATTCTACTGGTGCAAATCTATGTCGATGACATAATATTCGGCTCAACGGACAACAATCTTTGCAAAAAGTTTTCTAAACTTATGCAAGGAAAGTTTGAAATGAGCAGCATGGGAGAGCTAAAGTATTTCTTGGGACTTCAAGTGAAACAGTCTGAGGATGGAATTTTCATCTCTCAGACGAAGTTCACAAATGAACTCCTCAAGAAATTCGGAATGGAGAATGCAACCTCTATGAGGACTCCAATGGGATCCACTGTGTCTCTGGACAAGGATGAGAAAGGGAAACCTTTTGATGAAACCAAATACAGAAGCATAATTGGATCCCTGCTCTACCTTACTGTTAGTAGACCAGATATTATGTTTTCCACATGCGTTTGTACCAGATATCAGGTGAACACTAAGGAATCTCATTATGTCGCTGCAAAGCGAATTCTTAGATACCTTAAAGGTACACCAAATCTTGGCTTGTGGTACCCAAGAAACAATGATGTCGAGCTGATAGGCTTTTCAGATGCTGACTTTGCAGGAAGCAGGGATGATAGGAAAAACACTTCCGAGACGTGCCAATTCCTCGGAAGAAGGCTTATATCGCGGAATAGTAAAAAGCAGAACTGTGTCGCAACCTCCACGGCTGAATCTGAGTACATCTCAGTAGGCAGCTGTTGCGCACAACTTCTATGGATCAGAAATCAACTCGAAGATTATGACTTGCAGTTCAGAGAAGACCTATGTATTGCGACTCCTCGAGCGCCATAGCAATTGCGAACAATCCTGTGTCGGACAGCAGAACAAAACACATTGAAGTGTGCTACCACTTCATTCGGGAGCATGCGAAAAACAAAGATATCTCTCTCTGCTATGTCCCCACGGATAAGCAGATTGCAGATATCTTCACAAAGCCCCTAGACGAGGCCAAGTTCAGTCTCTTCAAAACTGAACTCGGCATGCTGAACTATGAAGATTGAAGCCTGAAGGGCTCAAGGCTCCTAGATCAAGGGGGAGCATCTGCTATGGATTTAAGATCGAGTACAGATGCAAGAACTGAGGGGGAGCTTTGTGCTCCAAGTGTAGTCCCTGATTTGCAGAAGCCGAAAAGGGGGAGATTACCCTCTCGGCTAAGGCTAAGGGGCTGCCAATGTTAAGTATGCTCTCAAGAAAATGGTAATGAATTTCACTCTCAGCTAAATTTTCATTTTTTTTTATTTTCATTCTCATCTGTTGTATTCACCTTAGCTTGTAGGGTTTAGGCTTCTTCAAATAGGGGGAGATTGTTGGGTATTGTATCCACAATGTACCTGATTTGAAGAAGCCCCTAAACAAGCTAAGTTGAATTGACAATGTATTTGATGATTTTCTATCAAGTTGTGCTTGCAGCTATTCCATGCTAAGTACACACCAATGTCAGGGTGCAGTGGGTCAATATACACGGGTCTGAGCAACGTAATCCCTCGTTGAGCAGATCAGTGTGTTGACTCACGTGTGCTCTCTCTATTGGAGTGTACTTATTTTCAAGTACAGGGTCAAGATAGATCAAGAGCAGAAGAGGAGCAAAGATGGGTCAAAGACCAAGTTCATAGAAAGGAAGAGAAAAATCGTCTAAATTAAAATCGGCGAGAATCACTAAGTCATTCCCGCCGACTTCGACGGGAGTCACTTATGATTCTCGCCGATTCGACGGAAATTAGGCTTCATTCCCGCCGACCTCTTCCAAATGACTGTTTTCCTACAGAAATTCTGCTAAGGCAGAATCGACGGGAATCACCAAGTGATTCTCGCCGACTTCGACGGGAATCGTTCTGATTCCCGCCGATTCGACGAGAATCAGGTTGCATTCCCGCTGATTCCCTCAGGCTGACTAGCTTTACAACTAGAAATCAGCCAAGGCAGAATCGACGGGAATCGTGAGTGATTCCCGCCGACTTCGACGGGAATCACCAACGATTCTCGCCGATTTTGCCTTAGGCAATTTTCGTCTCTCGCTGAACCAAACCAAGACGGGTTACGCTTTTTCGTTCGGGGCTAGGGTTTCTCCTTGTGGGTCCCACAAAGGACTTTAGGGTTGGCCTCAGGGTATATATACATGCTTATTTCAAACATCTACAGTAACTATTCACGCAAAATAAAACATCCGACGTCGTGCCATAGACGATCGCGTAACTCCGTCGATCGCTGTCGCCGCTTGCAAGCTAGTCGCCGCCGTTGATCTTAGAGCCTCTTTGATCTTCCGACGACAGGACCGAGGCTAGCAGTGCGTCTCACGCATCTCTCTTGAGATCTCTTGTCTCTCGAATCGTTGAACGAGGTTAGCTCTTCATTCCGAATCGATCGAGACGACTGATCCAACTGAGATCGTTTGTAGACCTTGATTGCTTCGTCAAGAAGTTTGGATCTACAAAGCATCGCCGCCACATTCACTTACCGCCTCCGATCTTGACAAGATCCTCTCCAAGAGAGTACTCCGGTTGTGGACTCTTCGCCTCTTTCAAGAAAGCTACAACGAACGAAGAGCGACATCGGATTCTCCACAAGTTTGGTTTTATTTCTTGTATATTCAATTTTTGTTTTGTTGTAAAGGAATTTTGATTCCTAGTTGTAAGGGTTGGGTGCAACCCGTGGTAGAGGATTGGATTTCAATCCGGTTGGTGAAGTGACCGAGTCGTCCCTTGGTGGGAGATAGGTTGAAGGGGGAGAGTGGACGTACCCAAATCGGGGAACCACTATAATTGCTTGTGTGTTTTTTTGTGCTGTGTTTGTTTATTTGTGCAGGTAATTTAAATTCCGCAAAAGACTGCACGACTCCTATCCCCCCCATAGGTTGACTTAGTCGACACTAGATACTTTCAATCGGCCACCAAGTTGATAGGATCTTCGGGGGCGGGAGCCCTAGGCCTTTGGTCAAAAAGGTTCAAGCTCCCAAGAGCAGGCGCTGCGAGAAGCATTATCAGAGGAAGGAAAAAACATATCATTTAAAGCAGAAGCCACATCAGCGGAAGGGTAAAATACCAGGAGTACTTGGAGGATCGGCTGGGGTAGTCGGAGGAGCAACTCCCGATACTGGTGGTGCAGCCCCCGAGACTGACGACGGATCCTCGTTGAGAAGGCGGGTCATCTCGGTATCCACCAGTAGAAAGTCGGTGACGTCCTTCGAAACCATCCCCTACGAGAAGAGCGATACGTCAATACGCAACCCAGTTCTTTAAACCGTTTGCACCAATGGGTGAGGCAAGAAGAGTACCTCTGGTGGGGGAGAAGGGTTATCGTCGCGGTTAGGGTTCGGGGTAGGCGAGGCTTGGTTCTCTTTTGAACGGTCCCGCCTGACCGACTTGGTCTTCTTATTTTTCTTTTTCTATAGGCTGGAGGTCTCGTCGGCTGGCATCTTGGAAGGATCGTCGGCTGGCCTCTTGCCCATCAGCCAAGGATCTACCTTGGCATAGTTGGCGCGAGCTTGCGCCTAGGCCGCAGCAAGGCGAGCTTGAAGTTCTTACGAGAGCAGTTTTTCAGCACGATTGGTGCGCATATTCAAGGCCTTACGGGAGCTCAAGCAGAGGGCAATAACGACAGGGATTGCCTGAGAATAAATTCGGCGGTGTATATATAGAACTGTGGTGGGGACCATAAAAGATTCCCTACCAGATAAGCAAGATACCAACGAATATTAGGGGTTGGACATGACTTTCCGAGCGTGTGGCTAGCTTGTAAAGTGCGGGGATTGTGTATAACCCCATATTTGCTAGTCATGGGTCTGGGTTTGGGAGAAGTAGGTGTAGGCTACACCCCAAGGTCCGAACTCTCGTTGAGGCCAGTTTTTGGCTTCAACAATATTTAGTCCCACATTGTGGGTTGTATTCTCTCACCTCCCCCGATTTCTATAAATAAGGGGGCATACCTATGTAATGATTATCTTTTTGGAGAAATAAAGTTTGTGGTTTATTTAGCTCTTTGTCCATTTCTTATATAGTATCAGAGCCAGGTTGAAATATTTAGGAGACCAGGGTCGGTTGTTATTTCATAGAGAAAGTATCCTTGGACCTCTTAAAAGAGATAGGCCTCCTTGGGTCTAAACCAGTTCGTTCTCCGATGTCGATTAGAGATGACAAGTGTTGGAGTGAGAACTCACCTCTTCTTGAGGATGTCACAAGGTACAAACGGCATGTGGGAAAACTCATTTATCTGACAGTCACAAGACCGAATATTTGCTATGCGGTAGGAAGAGTGAGTCAGTTTATGCAAGCTCCTAAGGAGTGTCATCTACAGTCGCTAATTAAGATTCTAGAGTATGTAAAAGGTGCTCTAGGGAAAGGACTTCTTTTCAGAAAAGGGGACTGATAGTTTTACTTTCAAGACAACCTAAACACCTAGAGGGGGGGGGTGAATAGGTTCTAATTTCTTGTTTATAAATCTAGGCAGAATTCAATTACAAATTAAATTATCTAGCACAGCATTCACAGACAACTAAGCATCACAGATTGCACAATGTTTTATAGTGGTTCCCCAAGATCTGGGTACATCCACTTTCCCCCTTCACCTATCTAGCAATGTGCTAGATTCGGCCAAACTTCCACTATTCTCAGATCCTCAGATCCTACAGCTCAGAACCTGGATAGGTTCCTACAACTCAGGCTCAACAGCCCTACCTCAGCCTTGCCTCAAGGCCTACCACTCAGAGAATAACCTTCTCCTACACTCAGGCAAATAGCCCTACCACTCAGAGATTACCTCTCCTACACTCAGCCTTTATAACACAGGCTTACAACTCAGATCTGTGTAAACAGATCCTACAGAAATTTAGAAAAGATATTTTGATGTCTTGCCTTTGTTGAGAGAGAAGAGGACAAGACACTTCTTGATCAGCTGATGAAATCAACTGAATCTGAGCTTTCTTCAAAGCTTCTTGAATCTGAACTTAGCTGAGTTGATTTCCAAACAGCTTCTTGAGAAACCACTGATGGCTTCCTTCTTCTTCTTCAAGATGACTGGATCCCTCTCTATCCAACACCTTTTCTGATACTTCAGACTTCTTCTTAGATTTTCTGATGAAGATCTTCTTTAGAGCTTAGCACTTTCTTGAATTGAAACTTCAATAGGATCGTAATCCTTATGTTTCTTCTTCTTAGATCTTCTTCAGTTATGTTTCTTTTTCTGAATATGTCTATTTATAGACTTTCTTCATGGTAACCGGCTGATCCGGTTTCTAACTGATTTCTGACAGGTCTGACAGCTTCAGTTAAACGGTGGCAACCCACAGCTGTCAAGTCTTCAAACAGTTCCTGTACCTTAGCCTTGGACAGCAAAATATCGAGACAGTCTGTTAGAAAGTGTCGAGACCAATCTGTCTATCTGTGTCGACATAAGTGACTTTGGTGTCGACACAGTCTTTGATGATGTCGACTAAGTTGCCTTTAAGTCGACACAGCTTCTTCAGAAAATAACTTGGTCTAGACTCTATAGTGTGTCGACACAAGTCCTGTGTGTCGACACAGTTGTTGTAGATTCAGAACTCAGTATGTGTCGACTCAGCCTTCAGGTGTCGACACATCAATCTTCAATTCTGCCAAAATGTGTCGACTCAGTCTTCTGGTGTCGACACAAGCATAGTTGACTTCTGCCAATATGTGTCGACTCAATCTCAAGGTGTCGACACATCCACCCAGTGTCGACACAGTTGAGGTCGACTATCTTCTTCTGTGAGTCGACTATCTTTCACTAGTCGACTATCTTCTTCTGTGTCGACTATCTTTCACTAGTCGACTATCTCCTTCAGTGTCGACTATCTTTCACTAGTCGACTATCTTCTTCTGTGTCGACTATCTTTCACTAGTCGACTATCTTCTTCTGTGTCGACACTGCTTCCCAGTGCTGAGGTCGACGATTTTCTTTATGTGTCGACACTGCTTCCCAGTGTCGACATAAATGTGGTCGACCATCTTTCTCTGTGTCGACACTGATTTTCTGAAGTGTCGACACAAATATTCAGAAGTGTCGACACAATTTCTTCAGGTGTCGACATGTGGACTTAGAATATTTTTCTGCATTCTTTAATACTTCTTCACCTGCACATGTCAACTCAAAACAACATCAAATACACCTTGATGTATATCATTGAGCTAAGTTGGGCTTCTTCAAATCAGGTACACTTTTTCCAATGTACCCAACAATCTCCCCCTATTTGGAGAAGTCATAACCCTATAGCCAATGATATACACCATTTATAAAAAGTATAAACTGATGATATAAGACATAACAGGAATACTTAATATAAACAAAATAAAAACCATACATCACAGAATGAACATTATATGATATCACACAACATTTTGTTTATAACTTGATAATGTTTGAATACAGAGATTTACATCTAATGATTTAATCAAAACATTACAAAACACTTTGAAAGAACTAAGAATTAAGACTGATCAGGCTCTTTTATGACAATCCCTTTGCCAGATAGAACTTGAGCCTTCACAGGAGCTTCAGAATCTTCAGCTGGCTTCTTGCCTTTTAGATCAGCCTTCTTCTTTGCTTCTTCCTTGAGCCTTTGCCTTTCAAAATAATGAAAGGGCTTTGGGAAGTACTTGCTTGGCTCCTGAGCATCTGGAGGCAGCCTACCCATCTTGGCTTTTCTTCTAAACTGTACTATGGCCTCTTGCCTGGCTTCATACTTCTGCCATTCCATCTCATTGTACCACTTGCCTCTTTCCTGCACTTGGTCTTTGACAGCCTTCCATGCAGTGAGTATAATATTTCTGGAAGTAGGACTCCACTGCTCAAAGTCTGGCTTAAGTTCAGCCTGCTCTCTAAATCTTTTCTTAGATAGTAGAGCATCTTGCTGGTCTTTCAAAGTAGCCTCAGGCTTATCAACCTTCCCAATCACAACATTAGTAACCTCCTTTGGAGGACTATACATTCCTTGAACTAGCTGATCAATCATATCATAATCTGGAGGAGGGTAAATGACTTGAGCAACCTCAGGTTGATTGCCTTCAAGTAGACTTGTTTGTATTCCTGACTCAGCCACCATAGCATCATCACACAATGGTGGATATCCCAATGTGGCTCGAATACTATTGGTCACCCATTTGGTGTGCTCTGAGCCTGCATGAACTAACATCCTCTCCCCCTTTATGGCTTCTCTAGTAACATGATCTCTTAGATCCTCCTTCTGAAATCTGATTTGACCATCTAGATAATTCACACCCTCTTTAAAAAATGGTTTTAACTTTTGAAGCTTGTCAGATATTTCCTTTTGAGAGGTTGTGATAGCAGTTTTAACAGAATCAATAGCAGCTTGAAAGTTCTTATTAAATTCTTCCATTTCCTTTGATCTAGTTGCAGGCAGACTTGGAACAATCTTTTTCAATTCCTCAATGATCTCATGATGAGATTCAGTTAAATTGTCATTCATCCTTAGCTGATTTTCCAAGACATAGCTTTGCTTTAAAGCAATATCATCCACCTTAAGGATGATAGACTGCTGTTGTTTTGCCAAATATACCACAGCATTGCCTCTCTTATGGAAGCAATCTGTCATCTCCTTCTTATGCATATTGACCTCAAATCTAATAGATTTTATATCTTGGGCTAAGTCAAATTGCAGGGACTTGTTGTTTTCATCAACATATTTTTCAATAGCCATTCTGTGTTCATCCAATTTCACTTGTAAATCGATCAAAAACTTGTTATAATCAAAGTCAGAAGGAGTGTGATGTGCTGTAGACTGTAAAGCTTGCTTATAGCTCTTGCTCCTTCTCTGGAAGACCAGAAGTTTTCTCTTCTTAGCCACCCTGGCTTCTTCATTCTCAGAATCAGAAGTACTATCAATTTGTACTCTTTCTTTGGGAGGAGGAGGAACAGCTGTTTCAGTGCCATGGTGTACAGTCTCCATATGCACAGGCTCCCCCTCAATTTCTTGCTCCAATTCCATTTCATCAGTAATTATTTCATTATCTGGAAATAACTCTTCTAGAGTATATTCCTTCTGGGCTGAAACATCTGCAGTATTCAAATTTTGAGATATATCAATTGGAGCATCCTCTTGCACTTGCTCAGACAGTCTCTCCCCCTGTACTTGTTCAGTATTGGTGATGTCTTTCCTGGACCTGTGCAGAAATAGAAATATTAGAAATGTCTTTTGTAGGAAAATACACCAGCTCCCCCTGCACCTGTACCTGGTCATGAGTAGATACAGTCTGTGTAGGTGAATAACCTTGCTGAGCTGGTATACTTACTTCTTCTTCTTGAACTGCAGGTATTGTGGCATCCTGAACTTGTGTAGAAGCAGGCTGATCTTCAACCTCTTGTCTTACTTGCTCTTCTTGTTGGTGCTCAGTACTGGTAGCATGACCTGGGGATTTCTCAGGTGAATCCTGCCTTTCCACTTCAGGCATTTCTTTGGTCAGCACCCTATCCCATCTGGAGAACAATCTCATGTCCATCCTTCTCATGTGATTAATCTTTGTTCCAGATTGTTGTTGCATAACTTCAGGAATCTCCTTACTTTGGTATATACTCATTATTCTAGCCAGATTTGGCTTCTTGATTCCTTCCTTAATCTTTTCAAAGATTACAGTTGACCAATCCGTTGGAATTGTAAACATAATCCTGGTCATTAGGCTGAACATATAGGCAGAAATCCTATCATGTCCACTTGGCTTGCATAGAATAACTTTTCCAACCACCTTAGACAGGAACTTGCCCTGTTGATTCATTCCTTTCCTGTTGAATGCTGCTCCAATTTTCATGGTGGAATCCAATCCACACCATTGAAGAGCCTCCCTTGATTTAGAAGCAGGGACATCCTCTTCATTCTCAATTATAGGTAATTGTAGAATTGTTCTTAACTTACTTGGTGTAATGTCCACTGGTGACCCATGGACAGTGGATTTTATCTCATGACTCTTAGAGTCTACAGATGCAGAAGTAAAGAACTCATGCACCTCCTTCTTCCATATCTTAGATGGTTCGGAGACCAGAAATTCTAATCCTGAGGCGGAGAGGAGAGAGATAACCCTGAGAACATCTGGAGGGGCAGCAGCAAAGGCCTGGCGCACCAATTCATATCCTTCATTCACATTATCTTCAATCTTTGGCGCCATGGATCAGTCGAGAAAGCTTGAAAGATGAGAGAAAGAGAGAGAGAGAGAGAATGTCGACACAGGGTTTCGAAAACCTTGTAAGCGTGTCGACAGAATGAGTTCTTGACCTATTTATACCTTCTGTTTAAAGAAGATCAAAAGACGCCAAAAACAGACTATAAGTGTCGACACAGATGGAATGTGTCGACACAAGCTTCTATAGTCTCGACATCAAGTCCGTCTATTATGTGTCGACACCAATTTGCTGTTTTGTCGACACCAGAGATAAATAGAAGAGCATCAGAAATTCTGTGTCGACTCTTAGTATAAGTGTCAACACAAAATCTGTAAGTGTCGACACCACTATCCTGGTGAAGTCGACACTACATTCCTGGATAAGTCGACAATAAAATTCTTAAGTGTCGACACATATTTTCTGTGTCGACACAATATCTCTGTTTTGTATTACAATCCTGAGTCGACACAATATTACTGAATGTGTCGACACCATCTTACTTAGCCAATTTCTGTTTGTTCATCACAACTTATAAGTACTACAGAGTACTTGATACTACTTCAATGTGTCTTTTTATCACTTGAATGTCTTGTTACCACTTCAACTTCATTGTTGATGATATTGTGATTACACTAATCAATGGTTAACATACCTAATTCAATTTTGAATTTATTGAATTTGGTTTCATCTAGGGGCTTAGTAAACACATCTGCTATTTGATAATCTGTTTTCACAAATTCCAATGAAATGTCTTCTTTTTCTACATGTTCTCTAAGAAAATGGTATTTTATTTCTATATGCTTAGTTCTACTATGAGAAACAGGATTATTAGCAATAGAAATTGCACTCTTAGAATCACATAAAAGAGGTGTTCTACTTACTTGAATACCATAATCCTTAAGCTGATGCTGCATCCATAATAGCTGTGCACAGCAGCTTCCAGCAGCAATATACTCAGACTCAGCTGTGGAAATTGCCACACTGGTCTGCTTCTTACTACTCCATGATATTAGTCTTCCTCCCAGGAATTGACATGTACCTGTAGTACTCTTCCTATCCTCTCTACATCCTGCAAAATCTGCATCTGAATAGCCTGTTAGTTGAAAATCTCTATTCCTAGGGTACCAAAGACCTAGATTAGGTGTGCCCTTAAGATATCTCAGAATCCTTTTGACTGCAGTATAATGAGATTCTTTAGGGCAGGCTTGGTACCTAGCACAGACACATGTAGCATACATAATATCTGGTCTACTAGCAGTGAGATATAGTAGTGAGCCAACTATTCCTCTATACAAAGTCTCATCAATAGGTTTACCTGCATCATCTTTGCATATAGGCATACTTGTTCCCATAGGAGTTCTCATGGTGGAGGATGACCCCATACCATATTTCTTAATCAATTCTTTGGTGAACTTAGACTGGGATATGGACAAGCCATCATCAGTCTGTCTTACTTGGAGTCCCAAGAAGAACTTCAGTTCCCCCATACTGCTCATCTCAAACTTCCCTTGCATAAGTTTGGCAAACTTTTTACAAAGGTTGTTTTCAGTAGACCCAAAGATTATGTCATCAACATAGATCTGAACTAAGATGATCTTGCCTTTGGATTCCCTAAGGAATAGAGTTTTGTCAATTTTTCCTCTTGAGAATTTATTCTCAATAAGGAAAGTAGACAGGGTTTCATACCAAGCCCTTGGAGCTTGCTTTAACCCATACAGAGCTTTCCTAAGCTTATATACAAAATCAGGTTTAAGAGGATCTACAAAACCTGATGGTTGCTCTACATATACTTCTTCTTTAAGATCACCATTCAGAAATGCTGACTTCACATCCATCTGGTATACTTTGAAGTCTTGATAGGCTGCATAGGCAAGGAATATTCTGATTGCCTCCAGCCTTGCTATAGGAGCAAAGGTTTGATCAAAGTCAATTCCTTCTTCCTGCCTGTATCCTTTTGCAACCAATCTTGCTTTATTCTTTACTATTATTCCACTTTCATCTAGCTTGTTCCTATATATCCATTTTATGCCAATTATGTTGTGGCCTCTTGGTTTAGGAACAAGCTCCCAGACATTGCACCTTCTGAATTGATTCAGCTCCTCTTGCATGGCATCAATCCAGTGCTGGTCTTGGATAGCTTCTTCAAACTTCTTAGGCTCCATTTGTGACAGGAAACTTGAATGTAGAACTGTGTTTTGATTTCTGCTTCTAGTTTGCACCCCCTGTCTTGGATCACCTATTATCTGATCAACTGGATGATCTCTCAAATGTCTTGTAGCTGGTGGAAGATTCCCTTCTGGTTGAACATCTCCAGCTCCTTCATTTAGCTGAATCTCTTGGTTTTCATCAGCTTCTATAGTGTCTTGTTCTCCCCCTGGACAGAAGCCTTCATTTTCCAATGCCCCATCTTCCTTTGATCCTTCAGTAATGGAGAGCTTGTCCATACTTTTGCTTATACCTGTTGAGTCATTTGATCTACAAGACAACTCACAGTTGATTAATCTTGTTTCATCAAACACAACATGCACAGATTCTTCAACAACTTGAGTAGTCAAGTTGAAGACTCTATAGGCCTTACTATTAGTGCTGTAGCCAACAAATATCCCATCCTGGGATTTGGCAGCAAACTTAGTCAAATATGACTTGCCATTGTTAAGTATATAACACTTGCAACCAAAGATCCTAAAGTAAGATAGATTTGGTTTTCTGCCTTTCACAATCTCATAGGGAGTCATTTTGTGGCTTTTGGTGATAGTAGCCCTATTGATCACATGACAAGCAGTGTTAACTGCCTCAGCCCAAAAATATTCTGGGAGAGAGGTGTCACTCAACAGAGTTCTACCTGCTTCAATTAATGTTCTATTCTTTCTTTCAGCAATTCCATTTTGCTGAGGTGTTCTAGGTGAGGAGAACTCTTGGAAAATCCCAAAGTCTTTACACAATTTTGTTATGCTTTCAGATTGAAACTCAGTACCATGGTCACTTCTGATTTTGACCACTGTACTATTCAGTTCATTCTGAATTTGCTTTACAAAATTAAGTAATACACCTGGGGTTTCAGATTTTTGTCTCAGAAAGAACACCCATGTAAATCTAGAATAGTCATCTACAACCACAAAAGTGTAGACCTTCCTACCTAGACTATGAACTGGCATAGGACCAAAAAGATCCATATGCAAGAGGTATAAACACCTCACAGAATCCTTGTTTTCAAGGCTTTGAAAGGAGGATTTTGTCTGCTTGCCCTTTTGACAAGCTGAGCATATCCCTTCCTTTATACACTTAACTTGAGGTCCATTCCTCACTAACTCTTTGCTAAAGAGTTGGCCAATTGTCTTGTAGTTTAGATGAGCCAATCTCTTGTGCCACTTGACACAATGAGAGGCATTGTCATCAGCTACAAGACAGATGGGAGAAGCCTTATTCTCACATTCAAAATTAAGACAATATACATTTCTCTTCCTATACCCAGTCAATATGATCTTTTGATCACTTGACCTTTTGATATGACATCCATCTTTAACAAATGAAATGTCATATCCTAAATCACTTAGCTGGCTTATGCTTATTAGATTATGTTTCAAACCTTTTACATAAGCCACTTGAGTGATAGTGATAAGGTTAGAAGAAATGTTACCAAACCCTTTGATGACTCCTTTTTCAGATCCACCAAAGATCACTTTAGGTCCATCTTTGACAGATGAATACTCCTTCAGCAGCCCCTTTGTTCCAGTCATGTGCCTGGAACAACCACTATCCAAGTACCATATAGGGGCATGGTTACTTGGATTCACCTGCAACACAGAATTACTTACCCTTAGAACCCAAGTAAGTCTTGGGTCCTTGGTTCAGGTTAGCATTAATAAAGCTACCATAACCTCTTCTAACAGGTAGACTATTGTTCTTTATAGCACTTGGGTTATACCAACAGTCTAGTGCAAAATGGCCTCTCTTGCCACAGCACCAACATTCAAACTTATTGTATCTAGATCTAGATACATCCTTGTCAGAAGAATTTCTGTTCATTGCTGGTGCTGCAGCAACTTCACCTACTGATTTCTTAAAACCATTGGGTTTATGACCATAGGTAGGCCTGCTTGCATTTACACCCTTGTTCTTCAGAACATTAGTCTTAATATAACCTTGAATATCTTCATGATCACATTTGTTAGAAGGCACTTTCACCTTACTAAACTTTATGGGGACTGAAAGATTTAGTGGCTGAACAGGAGCTTTGCCTTTCCTCTTGAATCTGCCAGCCCTAGAGTTACCTTTAAATCCTAATCCAGCCTTACCCTTTTGAGTGACAAATTCATCTATCAAGGGTAAGACAGATTTTGGCTTAGAGTAACTAGCCACTAAATCCCTTTCAATTCTAAGTCTGGCCTCCAGACTCTTCACTTGATCATTAGTATAATTAATTGTGCCCATCTGAATAATAGTTATATTCTTCAGCTTGGCAATTTCATTTAATTTTTGATCAATAACTTTCTTTAACTCTATTGTAGCAACCCTTAGTTCAGCAATTTCCTGAGCCTGAGATTTAACCAGGTTCTTGCTTTTCTTAAGGGCCTGCAACAAATCCCCATACTTGTCTATCAATTGATAGACATCTCCTTCAGATTCAGATGCATCTACATCACTTGATGCAGATGTAGCTGATTCTTCACTTGTACAACAAACAGATGTAATAGAAGGACATTGTACCTTATTAGGACCAGACTGATTCTGGCATATGTCCTCTTCTGATCCTGCCATTAGCCCCATACACTGATGATCCTTTTGTTCATTGATGGAGTCTAGCAACTGCAGAAACTCCTCTTCTTCAGACACAGCATATAGTCCAATATATGCTTCAGCTTCAGATTCTGACTCTGAAGTTGACTGGTCTGTTAGACTCCTATCTTTCTTTGCAACAAAAGATTTCTCCTTCTTGCCTTTCTGATGAGTCTTCTTCTTGTCTGAAGACTCCTTTCTCTTATCAGGACAGTCAGCCACTACATGTCCAGGCCTATTACAACAATAGCAGACAATCTTTGAAGTAGTGGCTTTGCTGGGCTTTAATCTGCTCTTCTCTTTCCTTGATGACCTTTTCTTCTGATAATAGTCATCATCTTGCTGTGATGTGGAAGGCCTAGACTTCCATTGCTTCTTTTTCAAGAACCTCTGGAATTGCCTTGTGAATGCAGCAAAGTCTGCATCTGAATCACAGCTTTCTGAACCCTTATCTGAATTTTCAGAACTATCTTCTGCAACTTTCTTAGGAGGAGATGGTGATTTCCTCCTATTCTTTCTGGTGGCTTCTGCATTGAATGCCACAGTCTTTTCTCTATGCTCTCCTCTTGAATTCTTTTCCTCCTCCTTCCTCACCATAAGTTGCATTTCATAGGATAGCAACTTTCCAAACAAGGTGGGAGGAGATATCTCTGCCAATTTAGCCACTTCTCTTATGGCACAGATCTTTGTGTCCCAATCCTTTGTTAAGGATCTCAAGAATTTGTCATTCAGTTCATAAGTACTGAAGACTCTTCCATAGGACATAAGCTCATTCACAATTCTATAGAATTTCTTGTAGCACTCAGTTATGCTATCAGATTTTCCTTGTCTAAAACTTTCATACTCCTGATTGAGCATAGATTTCCTGTCCTGCCTTACTTCTTCAGATCCCTCCATGTAGACAATCAATGTGTCCCACATCTCTTTGGAGGTCTTGCAGTGAATCAGATTCTGAAATGTTGAATCATCTATGGCACTAACAATAATGTTCTGGGCTCTTTTATCTATGGTTGCCAAGATGATTTCATCCTTGGTCATTTCTGAATAACTCTTTGGAGTTTGGATATTTGCATCAAGAACTGATACCTTCATTGGAATGAAGGGGCCTTCTGTACTGTGATGTAAATCCTTGGGTCAGATGCCTCCATGAACAGTCTGACTCTTTCTTTCCAAATTCCAAAAATTTCTTTCTTGCATATGGGTAATTTCATAGACCCTAGCTCCTTATGATTCTCACCTGAACCCATCTTTTTGAATCTAAATTCTGCCTTTCAGATCTACCTCAGACTGTTAAGTCCTTTTTGAGGAACCGCCCTCTGATACCACTTGATAGTTTTACTTTCAAGACAACCTAAACACCTAGAGGGGGGGGGGGTGAATAGGTTCTAATTTCTTGTTTATAAATCTAGGCAGAATTCAATTACAAATTAAATTATCTAGCACAGCATTCACAGACAACTAAGCATCACAGATTGCACAATGTTTTATAGTGGTTCCCCAAGATCTGGGTACATCCACTTTCCCCCTTCACCTATCTAGCAATGTGCTAGATTCGGCCAAACTTCCACTATTCTCAGATCCTCAGATCCTACAGCTCAGAACCTGGATAGGTTCCTACAACTCAGGCTCAACAGCCCTACCTCAGCCTTGCCTCAAGGCCTACCACTCAGAGAATAACCTTCTCCTACACTCAGGCAAATAGCCCTACCACTCAGAGATTACCTCTCCTACACTCAGCCTTTATAACACAGGCTTATAACTCAGATCTGTGTAAACAGATCCTACAGAAATTTAGAAAAGATATTTTGATGTCTTGCCTTTGTTGAGAGAGAAGAGGACAAGACACTTCTTGATCAGCTGATGAAATCAACTGAATCTAAGCTTTCTTCAAAGCTTCTTGAATCTGAACTTAGCTGAGTTGATTTCCAAACAGCTTCTTGAGAAACCACTGATGGCTTCCTTCTTCTTCTTCAAGATGACTGGATCCCTCTCTATCCAACACCTTTTCTGATACTTCAGACTTCTTCTTAGATTTTCTGATGAAGATCTTCTTTAGAGCTTAGCACTTTCTTGAATTGAAACTTCAATAGGATCGTAATCCTTATGTTTCTTCTTCTTAGATCTTCTTCAGTTATGTTTCTTTTTCTGAATATGTCTATTTATAGACTTTCTTCATGGTAACCGGCTGATCCGGTTTCTAACTGATTTCTGACAGGTCTGACAGCTTCAGTTAAACGGTGGCAACCCACAGCTGTCAAGTCTTCAAACAGTTCCTGTACCTTAGCCTTGGACAGCAAAATGTCGAGACAGTCTGTTAGAAAGTGTCGAGACCAATCTGTCTATCTGTGTCGACATAAGTGACTTTGGTGTCGACACAGTCTTTGATGATGTCGACTAAGTTGCCTTTAAGTCGACACAGCTTCTTCAGAAAATAACTTGGTCTAGACTCTGTAGTGTGTCGACACAAGTCCTGTGTGTCGACACAGTTGTTGTAGATTCAAAACTCAGTATGTGTCGACTCAGCCTTCAGGTGTCGACACATCAATCTTCAATTCTGCCAAAATGTGTCGACTCAGTCTTCTGGTGTCGACACAAGCATAGTCGACTTCTGCCAATATGTGTCGACTCAATCTCAAGGTGTCGACACATCCACCCAGTGTCGACACAGTTGAGGTCGACTATCTTCTTCTATGAGTCGACTATCTTTCACTAGTCGACTATCTTCTTCTGTGTCGACTATCTTTCACTAGTCGACTATCTCCTTCAGTGTCGACTATCTTTCACTAGTCGACTATCTTCTTCTGTGTCGACTATCTTTCACTAGTCGACTATCTTCTTCTGTGTCGACACTTGCTTCCCAGTGCTGAGGTCGACGATTTTCTTTATGTGTCGACACTGCTTCCCAGTGTCGACATAAATGTGGTCGACCATCTTTCTCTGTGTCGGCACTGATTTTCTGAAGTGTCGACACAAATATTCAGAAGTGTCGACACAATTTCTTCAGGTGTCGACATGTGGACTTAGAATATTTTTCTGCATTCTTTAATACTTCTTCACCTGCACATGTCAACTCAAAACAACATCAAATACACCTTGATGTATATCATTGAGCTAAGTTGGGCTTCTTCAAATCAGGTACACTTTTTCCAATGTACCCAACAGGGACATTTTAAGATTGAGGCATATTCTGATGCAAGCTATGCAGATGACAAGGAAGATGGGAAGTCCACATCTGGGTTCTGTACTTTTTTTGGTGGAAATTTGGTCAGCTGGAAGAGCAAGAAACAAGCTGTTATATCTAGGTCAAGCGCAGAAGCTGAGTATAGGAGCATGGCTCTAACCACTTGCGAGCTGAAGTGGTGACAGACACTTATGCTTGATTTTGGAGAGCTTTATGACCATCCTCTTCCAATATTCTATGACAATAAGACAGTCATATGTATTTCGAGGAATCCGGTCTTCCATGAGAGGACGAAGCACATCGAGGTTGATTGCCACTTCATTAGAGGAGATTTTGAAGAATCAGATTTGCACTCCGTTTGTTACCTCAGAAAGAGAACTGTTGCTGATTTCTTCACCAAGCCAGTTACTCCCTCCGAGGAGGTTTGTAGCAAGCTGGACATGATAGATATATATATGCTCTAGCTTTAGGGGAGTGTTGGAGCTACAGGAGACCAGGCGGTCTTATGTCTAATCGCAGCGGTCTGTCTGTCTCAGCGACCTGGCGGTTTAGGATACCAGTTTAGCGATGGACCTCAGACTACGGTCTTGTGGACAGCTGTAGTGGAAATATGAGACTTAGCCGCAGCAGTCTGGTTGAAACTACAGCAGCTGACAGGTGGTTAGCCACAACTACGGTCTAGGGGTATCCTGCGGTTGCACTCTGATAGCTTGCAGTAGCTGTGGTCTGATGGGTAGCCATAACTACGGTCTGGTGGTAACCCGCAGTTGTGATCTGGCGGTCTTCCCTAGCGATGGCGGTCAGGAGGATAGTCGTAACAGTGGGCTGGATATTAACCGAATCAGCGGTCTGGTGTTTAGCCGCAACTGTGGCTTAGTGTCAACCTGTAGTTGCAGTCTGGCGGCTTGTCATGCAGTCTACCGAGGTGGATTGGCGGTTTCCTGATTGTAATTAGGTGGTTTGCTATTCTTTTGTATAGTGTGCGGTTTGACCTTATCAAATCGCATAAGCTGGGCGAGTTGTATTTAGTCCTACATCGTGGGTTGTATTCTCTCACCTCCCCCAATTTTTGTAAATAAAGGGGCATACCTATATAATGATTATCTTTTTGGAGCAATAAAGTTTGCGTTTTATTTAGCTATTTGTCCATTTCTTACACATATATTGAAAGGTGATTTACAGGAATATTTACATGCTACTGCTAAGGGTAAAACCTTTTTAGGTCATCCCCGCTCCAAGTACCTCCTAGTGGCTCTCCTTCCTAGTCTTGCAGACGATAGCCACAAGAGGCTAGGGCTTCCTAGACGATGAAAGGTCCTCCCCAGTTGGGATGTAACTTTCCAACGACGGCTCCTCTTCCAACGACGTCCACCTTCTTCATGACCAAGTCCCCTGCGAGGAAATGTTTGAGGCAGATATTCTTGTCGAAGTGTTTTGCCATGCGCCTCTTGATTTCCTCCTAGTGGATGGAGGATAAGTCGCGGAGCTCCTCGATGTAGTCTAATGAAAGTCTCTGAGCGTATTCATTTTCCAGGCGCCACTCTTCGCTGCCTTCTCCTACTACTATGACTCTCGGACTCCGAACCTCGAGCTCCACTGGGATGAGTGTCTCGGACCCGTGGGATAACTTAAAGGGTGTTTCCCTTGTAGTCAAGTTAGGAGTTGTTCTCAGAGCCCATAAGACCGAGGGGAGTTGCTCTGCCCAATTGCCCTTCAGATTAGTGACCTTCTTTTTCAGGAGGTTGATGACCAACTTGTTAGCCGCTTCCACATGTCCATTACTCCGAGGATGATACACAAGCAAATCAAAGATCCATCCCTAGCTGCTTGTATAAGTCCTCCAGTTCCAAGCTAGCAAACTGTGGACCGTTGTCGGTGATGATGGCGAGAGGGATCTCGAACCTGCAACTGACCTCCCCCCAGGTAAAGTTCTTCACAATCTGAAAAGTGGTCTTGGCAAAAGCCTTTGTCTCGATCCACTTGGATAAGTAGTCGATCATGATGAGAATGAACTTCCTCTGACCGCTAGCTTGGGGGAAAGGGCCGATCAAATCCATTCCCCAAATGGCAAAGGGCCAAGGAGCGGTGATCAAACGAAGATGCTGAGTTGGCTTCAACTGAAGAGGTGCGAAGAGATGACACTTTGAATACTTCTTCGAGAAAGACTCGACATCCTTCCGAATAGTCAGCCAGAAGTAGTCGTGCCTTAGAATCCTCTGCTCCAGAGTACGGGTTCCTGAGTGGCTGTCGTATTCTGCTGAATGGATTTCTTCCAAAACTTGAGGTATTTCAGCCTCTGACAGGCACCTGGCCAGGGGGCCTGAAATGGTCTTGCGATAGAGCTCCCCTTCCTGTAGTAGGTAGTAAGCAGCCTTGTATCGGAATTTCCTCTGATCCCCTTCACTGGCAGGAAGCCGGCCCGTTGTTAAGAAAGCAATGAACGGATCCTTACAATAAGCTCTCCACTCGATCTCCATCATCTTCCCTTCCTCGATGGACGGTCTAAACAACTCGGTCACTGTCCCCACCAGCCAGTGACCGTACTTGGACAGACAGTCTACTTCTGAGTTATCCTCTCGGGGCACGTGCTCGACGAATAAGGACTGAAATCCCCCAATCAGTCCTTTGACTTTGTCAAGTACTTCTATAGGATGGGATCGTGCATCTCGAACTCTCCTCTGATCTGTGACGTAACCACAATTGAGTCAGTGAAGGCTCTGAGATCCTGGATTCCCAACTCCTTGGCGAGACACAAGCCTGCCACCATGGCTTCGCACTCCTCTTGATTGTCCGTGATGGGAAAGAGGATATCGACTGCTTGTTTGATCCAAGTTCCCTGCGGGCTCACTAGCACTACTTCGGCTCCCACAGAATACTTGCCTAAAGCCCCATCAACGTACATCTTCCAAGATACTAGGCTGGAAGAGCCTTCGTCTCCTCCTTCCTCGACTAAGAAGTCGGCCAGGAAGTCTGCCATTGCCTGGGCCTTGATACTACGGAGCGGATGATCTGAGATGACCTTGATGGAGTAAGCCTGAAAATATGGGCGGAGCCTACGTACTGAAAATACCAAGGCAAAAACCAACTTCTCCAAGATAGGGTACCTTTCTCTTCCTACCACGGCACTCTACTCACATAGTAGATGGGAAGCTGCTTCTTGCCTTCCTCTCTGACCAACATTGAACTGACCGCTTCCGCTCCCACTCCAAGATAGAGGAGGAGGTCTTCGCTTCCCTATGGGCCTTGGAGGAGAGGAGCTTGAGTTAGCTGCTGCTTGAGCTTTCCAAAAGCCTCCTCACACTTTGCGGTCTACTCAAACTTCTGGTTGCCTCAGAGATTCTTGAAGAACGGAGAACATTTCTCTCCTACCTTGGAGAGGAAATAGCTTAGGCCTGCCAGCCTTCCGGTTAAACTCTGCACTTCCTTGGGATACTTCGAGGACGTTATCTCCAAAATGGCTTTGACTTTTTCGGGGTTAGGTTTCACCCCCATTGGAGTAAGGAGGTGACCTAAAAAATTTCCCCTTCCTGTTCTGAAAACACACTTGGTCGGGTTGAGCCGCATCTTGTAATTTCTCATGCTTGAGAAAGTTTCCACCAGATCTTTTATGTGCTCCGCGACACTCTAGCTCTTGACTAGGAGATCATCAACATATACTTCCAGATTCTGCCCCTTTTGTTCCTTAAAAACTTGATCCATCATCCTCTGATAGGTTGCGTCCGTATTCTTTAGCCCAAAAAGCATCATCCTATAGCTATAACAGTCATTGCTTGTGATGAAGAAATGTCGCGGCAGTCAGGGGGGTGCATTGGGATCTGGTGATATCCTGAAAAAGCATCAAGGAAACTCATTACGGGAAACCCGACGGCTGAATCAACCAGTGCATTGATTTGAGGCAAGGGGTAGCAATCCTTCGGGCAGGCTTTATTTAACATAGGAAAATCAATACAAAGTCTCTAGACCCCTCGACTTTCTTAACCATTACAACATTGGAGACCCAGCCTAGATACTGGATCTCCGAAATGAACCCTACCTCCAGCAGTTTTTCCACCTCCTCTCTGATCAAACCAGCCAGCATGGTGGCGCTCTTCCTTTGCTTCTGACGAACAAGGGAAATCTTGGGATCCAGGTTGAGGCGATGGCAGGAAACATCAGCATTAATCCCCGAAATCTCTGCAGCGCTCTAGGAGAAGATGTTCATGTTCTCCTGCAGACATGCGACCATCTCCAACTTCCCTTCCGTCATCAGAGATCCTCTGACCTTCAGCAACCCTGGCTCTCCCCTCCGGGAGATCACTTCCAGCTCCTCAGCATCCCTCGGGCCTTCCTCCCTCTCCAGCAGCTTCTCCAACCTCTCTGCATCCTCCATCCAGCTGATGGTATTAAAAACATTCAGATAGCACTCTCTGGCAGCTTTCGAATTGCTCCTGATCCTCACTTGGATGTCTCCCCGCAAGTACTTCAGACATTAATGATAGGAAGAAGGGACGGACTTGAACTAGTTGATGAGGGGACACCCAAATATGGTGTTATAGTAGCTCGGTGCGTCGACGGTGACAAAGAGACATCGGATCGAAGTCCCGCCAAGGGTGACAAGAAGGTCCAATCCTCCCTTCACCTCTTTCTTGTCTCCCGAGAAGCCAAAGAGGGTTCTGTCCGCAGCTTGGACCCTAGACGCTTCCACCTGAAGCTCGACGATGGTCCTCTTGAAGATCATGTTCACTGAACTCTCGTTATCCACAAGGATTCGGTTGACGATGAAGTCTTCGATGGCAGATAGGATGACTAGGGCATCATGGAAGGGGTTCTCATTCCCTAGCATGTCCTCCTCGTAGAAGGTGATCTCATCCAACGACGACAGAACCTGAGAGGTCGAGGAGACACTCTATGAGGTAGAGGCGACGCTCTTTCGATAGATCTGATGAAGTCTTCCCTTGCGAGAAGTTCCAAGTCCAGCCCGGTCATTGATCACTCCAACGTGCCCACAACCTGGGCCGTGGATAACCTCTCCGCAACCTCCCAGGTCAGCTCGGTACTCATTACTCCTCCTTACCTGAGCTTGGAACGCTACCAGCCCCGCTGGTGCTTCCTTTCTGGGCTACTACCTCTCTGCTGCTCTGGCTTCCAGCCTCCACCTCGCCTCCCAAAACTCTGGGCAGGCCAACGTCTCATGTCCCTCTACCGGATGTATATCGAAGTAGAGGGGAATCTCTTCCTCTTGGCGCCTCGCCCTCTGCGCCTCCTGCCTTCGATGCTTATTTCCCTGCCAGGCAATGGCCATCGCTTCTACTTCGGCTCCTCTCCGGCCTCCGCCCCACTGACGATCGTTGATTTCCTGTTGCTGCTAGAACCGTGACCTAGCAGGCTGCCTCCACTATGGCCGATTCACAGGGTACTGGAATCACCTCACTTCTCCTCCCCTCTCCTGAGCCTCCACGGGCCTCATCTTTTCCTGCCTCCGAGGCCTCGCATGCCTCCTTTGCTCTTCCGCCCTCTTGGGCTCTTCTCTCATCCTCTGCTCCTCTCTTCTCCTAGGCTCTTCCTTTCTCCTCTCAATCTACCTCTCTGGCAGTCTTCCGACCCTCACATCCGAAGGTTTTCCTCCTCCCCTTCCTAAAGGCTAATCTTCATCCATTCGCGCCAATAAGTCCTTGTTTTTCTCCTCTCCTTGGATGAACGTATTCTCCCTCTCCACCATCTCCTCAAAGGACCTCGGGGGTTTGGATCTCATCTCCATGCTGAAGAGACCTTGCTTCAGGCCAAACTTCAGGGCTAACATCAGAGTAAAGTTGTCCACCTCCTCCACCTCTAAGATCTTCTCATGAAAACGGTCGATGTAGTGGCCCAGACTGTGATGCTGCCCCTCAGCGATCTTGAAGAGGGCAGTTGCCTCCTTCTTTCTTTTCTTGGACGTCGCGAACCTTGTCATGAGGCCCTGACACAGATCCGCAAAGCAGTAGACGGAATCAGCTGGAAACTGGTGGAACCAGTCTCTCGCATTACCCTTGAAGGTGATCGAGAAGAACCTGCGCTTGAAGGCATCCAACATGTTGTGGATGGACACCACGTCCTCAAACCATTGGAGATGCCTGATCGGGTCATCTCTGTCGGAGTAGTAGGTGAGGACTGGCTCTCGGAAGCCCTCGTGAACTAGAGCTGTGTGGATCTCGTCATAGAAGGGGCTCCTCCCTCCCTGGCGGTGACGAGTTTCATCCTCGTTGGTATCATCCTCACACTCTCTCCATGGGCGAGTATCATGATGCCTCGCCGACGGCTCTAGATCTCGGAACCTGATCCCCTGGCTGCTCGTCGGATAGTGTCGTGACTGCATCGACTGCTCTTCTCACTCCCAAGCTCGCTCCTTCCTAGGTCGCCTTGGCGGCGCTTCCCTGTCCGACGGTGTCATGCGACGGGTAGAAGTCGTCGTGACATCGGGGCAACGAGGGAGCGCTGAGATAATGGTCTTCTCGATCCTCCTTGCAAACTCCTTGAATGCGGCTATCATCACAAACTCGCCTCCTCGCGCAAAGTTTCCAACTCCTGCCGAGTTACCAACTAACTCTCCTGGCTCGCCTGCACTCACCATTTCACCTTCTATCGAAGCTTTACCTCCTTGGCTGCGATCCACGCTCACCGCACCAAAGTGTTGAAGCCGGTAAAATTCCCTACACCATAATTCAGATCAAGGCAGCCTAAGGTTACCGACTCTATGGATAGGCTCGACGGCTAGCGGGCTAAGGAGCTGAAGTCGCCGGACAAACAGGACCCCAGGCGCTGCGGCAGGGAGGTCTCACCACGTACCCGAAAGCTTGGAAGAAGCAACCCCTCCACAACGAAAAATGGTCAAGCAGGGTATGAGGGAGACTAGCTGGTAACTAAGTTGCAACGACTAAGTAAGGATAGTCGCTAGATCGCGACCTTCTCTCTGAGAAAAAGGAATTCACAGTCTAAACTAGCGTCCAAGAAAAGAGTCTTAGATCTCGGCGAGATTCCAAAGGTTTTTCTCCTTGTACCCCTGGGGTCCTATTTATTGGGAAATCCTGTGGGAGGAGGTGGGTCTTATTTATAGCCTCACCTCTTGGCGACTAGGAGACTTCCTAGAGGAACTCGCACGGCTCGGCGAGTATCATGCCTAGTCGCCTACCTGGCGAGTATGTGAGGGGAGCTCGTCATACTCACCTAGGCCTTCTGCTGCCTGACGCGTTGACTCTGACCTCTGTCTTGACTTGCTGACTTTGACTTCTGCTGACCTTGCTCTGGAGGAGTCCACTCTCAACGAATACGGGTTGTACACAATTAATATCTGCAATTCAAAACAAATTCACAGTTCAAAATATTGGCAATCTAAAACAGAGCCTTTGTTTCGTAAATCAAACTCCGTTGTAGTATAAAAATATTCATCCTAATACCGCACATTGCTGAGAGCTGCTCAGGATCGAAGATAAAGAGATAAATCATAGACTTGAGGCGAAGGAACACATAAAGATTGTAGGAAATAGTAGAAAACTTTTCATGTGCAAATAGATTGGTACGCGAGCAGAAGACATTCCTATCTTTTTGTGGAAATTGAGTTCGCCCAAAGGAGGATTCACCAATAAGAGTAGTTTTTGGCGGTTGGGATCAGACTAGAGTTTACGTGAGGTAGGTGAATAAAATGTGAGGAAAAATAAACATGAAACGATAATAAAGACATTGTTCATAAACTTGAACAAGAATATTTTTGAACCTGCGTTACCCAATGAGAGTTTAATAGTGATGCTGAAGATTTTAAGGAGAAAGTGATCCTTGAAGATGAATTCAACACAAGTTCTCTAAACCCATGGAGAGCTATAATATCTGATTTTCATATATTTTTGGAGTGCAAATAAAATGAGATATTTCAGATAATTGTTGCGGGTCACCCGGTTTTTTCCGGTCCAAAGAATGAGCCAGTCTTAGCTTGGAGTCGGACTAAGCGCGCAAACAGTCAATGAAAATCCAACAGCAATGACAAGAGATTTTTTTTTACAGTGGAAAACCCGAAAAAGGTGAAAACTCACGTGGCCGGATCGATGTCGGGCCAAAATCCACATTTAGCTTTGATTTTACGAGTATTGGAATTTTCATCGGAGGGTGACAGACCACCACTTCATTACAAGCTCTGAGTGCATAAAAAGTGGGGGAAAAACTAAGTCCAAGAAACTTGGATGCGAGCGTCCACAAAGCTTGAATGACAGCATCTCCGTGGAGAAAAATGTTAAGTCCTTGAAACCTTGTTGGTGGAGACCAGACCTGATCAGATCGACGCAAAAGTGTCTGACGCGGATTCATCCGGACCTCTATCGGCCCTGAGATATTACATTTTTGTGTCATGTTGTATTTTTGTTGTTGTTGAATGTGTGTGAATATATATCTATACCATATTAAAGAGAAATACTGAGGTCTGCAAATAGCCTGAGTTCAAAATTAAGACTAATTACATGGGCCGTCGGATTAAACTGTTTTGATCATAAGCCGTTGGATCTCTTCCACTCAACCAACCCCCTCTCTCATTTTTTCGTAGGGGTCCTAAACCTATGAAAGGGAGCCTAAACCTATGTGAAATTACAATTATACCCCTACATAAGGCATAAACTAATTCAAAATAGAAGCTCGAAACGGCAAACAGGCTGGTTCTAACACAAGCCCGCAAGCCGCAAGCAAAATTAACAAGCCCGCAGCCCGCAAGACAAACAAGCCCGCGGCCAGCAATCCCAGAAGCACGCTTGATTTCAATAAATAACCGCGGAATTCTATATTTAAACACAAATTGAAACCTGCCGGCAGTGTGGGATTAAAACTGGGGGGTGAACATTGCGGGAACATTGTTCACCCACCTATTTTATTATTATATATTATATATTAAATATATTATGTATTATATACTAAATATATATAATATATACGAGTGACAGTGCACGGGGGCCCCCGTGCCACGCTGGACAGTACACAGCTTGGGACGGCGGGCTTCGCCCGCCCCTGACGGACGAATTAACCACTAAATTAAAAAATTCATTAAATATATTTAACGAATAATATATAAAGTTATTATAATATACATAATATATATGTACTCACAATAATGAATTATATATTTTATAATAAATAATTATTGTATAATATAAAATAAATGTCTTTGAACTCAACTTAAATATTTCTTTGGTTGGTTAGTTTGGGTCCTTCTTCTTCTCTTTAAGATCCTGAGATCAAAACTTGACATTCTTCAATTAAATTTTTTTTCAAATCTCATAAAAAACGGACGGTTAGGATCATTTGGAGGGGCCTCAAGTGTTACACCGTGCAATCGCAATGGCTGCCCATATTCTTTTGTATATATAGTATAAATATTATTAAATAGCAGGCGGGTGAACAGCTCACGCCACTGTTCACCCGCCTGCAATTAATTTATAAATTTATTATATTATAAATATATATTTTTTATTTTTGTATGTATAAATATATTATATTATAATATATTATAAGTATATTATAAGTACAATATTTATTTATTTTTTCATTTGTTTAGGGTGGGCTCGTCGGGAGGCGGGACCGGGTACTGTGGCTTGTCACTCGTGTGTGTGTGTGTGTGTATATATATATATATATATATATACATATATATTTACTACTTATAAAGATATATAAATGGCTTTTAAATTGCTTGAATTTTAAAGCCATTTGAGTAATCTCAGCCGTCGGATCATGAATATGAAATTCAGCTGCCGTCCGATCAAACCAACTCTCTCTCCAGATTTTTTTTGTAGGGCTCCTAAACCTACTGTAAGACAACCCTAATTCTATGTTAAATATTTTAAAAAATGGTTCTGAATTCAGAAAAGGAGGACCGCCAGCCCCGCCAACACGACGCCCGCCAGCCCGCCACCACGCCCGCAAGCCCACCAATACGACGCCCGCCAGCCCGCCACCACGCCCGCAAAGCCCAATACTGTCAGCCCACAAGCCCAAGCATTCAGGCCGCCAAGCCGAAAATCAGCCAGCCCGCTTTATTTCACTCAAACAGGGGCACTTTTAATATAAACTCGAAAAACATTTTAAAACTGGCGGTGTGGGACTAAACAAAAAAGCTTGACGTTACTATTCACCCGCAAAAAAAGGTCTTCAAGCCCAACGACTAAAGCCCACGTTTAAGAAACGCAGCCCGCAAACCCGCACAGAAACAGTTCATTTTAAGCACAGCCCACCACAGCACGCAAGCAGGCCAGCCCATTAGCCAACCTGATTTCAAGCTCATATTGCAGAAAAATATATTAAAACCAGAAAAATTTTATTGTACAGACAGTGTGGGACTATAACAGGCGGGTGAACAGTACCACTGTTCACCCGTCTGTTATATTTTAAATAAAAAAATTGTTTTGTTTTTTTAAAATTGTTTAAATTTTTAAAGAGCAGGTGGGTGAACAGTGTCCCGCCACTGTTCACCCGCCTACTTTTTAAAGTTTTGATTTTTTTTTTATTATTTATTTTTTTTACTTAATTTATTTTTAATTAGTTTTTCATGTTTTGTTTTTAATTTTTTTATTATTTGTTTTATTTTTACTTAACCTGCGTGGCCATCGGGCCGTAGGCCCGTGTCAGGCACTCGTGTATATATATATATTAAAAAAACAAAAAGAGTTATATAGTCATGCCCAAAAAGTCTGATCAGGCCGGGCTGGGCCTGGCCCGATCGGGACCCGGCTTTTTGCCAACCGGGCTCGGTCCCCCTTCTCAAAGAGGGGGCCTGATTAAGGGCCTTAAGGCCGGCCCCGCCCGGGCCGGCCTGATTTCCCTATCTAGGTGGGACTTTAATCCCGCCTAAATAGGCATCCCGCCTATTAATAGGCGGAATTAATCCCTCCTAAGTAGGCGGGATTATTCCCGTCTAAATGGTAATCCCGACACTGGCAGGATTTCAATAGAAACCCCTCCATGTGGTTGGAATTTTCGCCGGCCTGGGTGCCGGGCCAGGCTAGGCCCGGTGCCCGGGCTTACCCGGGCCGGGCACCGAGTCAAAACGGGGGCCTTGTAAAAGCCCTCAGCCCGCGCTAGGCCCGGGACGGGATCAGGCCGGCCCGCCGACCCGGTCTTTTTGAACACGACTATATATATATAATACTTGTAGTATATATATATATATATATATATATTTATATATATATGAAAATGTGCTGATTCATTCATTTCCCCCAGCCGGTCCTGTTCTCCTCCTTTAATCAACCCAAGTTTTTTGTTCTGAACTCACGAATGATTGGGGCTAACCCGCACCTGCCCGACTTTGGCTTCACTTCTCTGATTTCACTGTGGCTCACATTGGAAGCCCGCTTTCTCTCTCACGACCTGCACACCTCCGCCTCCTCCGGAGCCCGCAACTGCTGGATCTTCCACGATCCAATCACATGGGGTGTCCATGATCGGTCCTGCTTTGCCGCAACCGCCAGAGCCGCAACTTCCACAGTTCCTGGCCGCTGATTATGCAATCTTGAGGAGATTCTTTGTTATTTTAATTCAGTTCGTGTTTATTTGTTTGGATTTCCTATTTTTGATAAAGCCCTATAAAAGGGGTATGCATTCTCTGTTTTGATTGGTTGATGATATTGAATAGAAAATTGTGTTTTGCTTTGGGCTTGGCGTGGATCTCCTGTTTAGGTGTTAGTGGTTGCTTATGTGCTACCTGTAAGAATTAGCTGTGTGATTTTGTGCGTGAATAGGGAAATCAGTGAAAGTAATTTCTGTTTGGGAAATTCCGTGGAACCAATCTTTAGTGTGAGAGTGAGCGAATTCTCCTTAGTCCCCGTGCGCGAAAGCGGCTGATCTTGGAGCGGGAGATTCAAAGGTGACGAGCAATTTCTCACGTGATCGTCGTCGACTTCGAATACGAAAAGACGCTTCTTTTCGTGGGTAACTTGTTTCTATAGTTTTCCTTTGTACGAGTCTAAATTTTCTCTTAGGATAATTAGATTCATTGTTGAGTTTTCGCCCGAATTTTGTCAGCTAACGCTACGTCGAAATCTTCAAACATAAACATATTTGGAGTTCACGATTTCTGTTTTGCTACGACAAGGGGAACGAAAAGAAAGTTGCGAACTTACTTCACCGGATTCAGAATTGAACCATTATTTAAGAAAATTCATTTTTTTAACAAATTAGTATTTTTTTGTGTTTTACAAAAAAACAAACGTTGCTTCATTTCAAAAAGTCTGCGCAACGTCCGCTCAAATTATTTTTACAAAAATCCATTTTCATTGCACGCATTTAGAGTTTCCTAAAAAAACTGACAGACGCGCAAACCCTACGCGCCGTCTTGTATCACTTGAGTGTCTTCATGCGAGAGTTCGCGGGAGCGCTCTCCAGTGCCTTCCCCCGGGCTCACAAAAACGTTCAAGTGAGCGTCGAGCATTGTGCATGCTAGAGAGAGTGGAGCGAGTTCCAAGTGGAGAAACGATCTATGTCTCACATTCTTGATGGGAAACCTCAGAACTCTCTCTGGTCTCTGGAGTTTATTGACTTCAAATGAAGGCATGAAGGCATTTTATAGCTTTATGGAGGAACAGGTGGTAATTGTGCTAAACAGGATTTATAGTTGTCGAACGACGCCGTTCCATTCTGGTCACCTGGATCGTCAATTTTAATAAAATGATGGATGTGACCTCGGGGCAATTCGGGCAGCCCGGGCAAGGTGCCCGGCGACGGCGGCGACGGACAGCCGCGTGCGCGGGGGGTTGTCCGCCTATGCACCCCGCTCGCGCGTGCGATTGCTCGTTGCTCGCATGGGTGTGTGCGCTTGGCTTCGCCCCCCTTTCGGGATATTTTTGGGTCTTTGGGGCGAGCGTGCCTCGTCCCGTTTGGTTGGCTCGCCTCCATATCTTTGGTTGAAATCTTCTCTATTTAACTTAAAAGAAATTTCGGAGAACCCATCAGTAATTTCGGAGAACCCATCAGTAATTTTTGAATTGATTGTATTGGACGGATCCTAATTATCATGAAGCAATTCAAAGCAAAAACCAGAGGAAAAACAAAATTAAAATAATAATCAATTATCACAACAAAAAAACAAAGAAAAATAGATCAAATTCGCTTATATGTTGTTGTTTAGTGTGGGGCGCATGTATGCGTTACCAGCTTATTGTGCACCAGCGGCAATCATTCAAAAACGGTACTCTTGAGAGCGTTCAGTTAAAGGCGTGCAAATGGAGGCAGGCCTTCTGGAGAAGGAAGACAGGACGCTGAAAGGATGCTCCGGCGATTTCGCGGCGGAGGCGTGGCGGCTGGGGTACCTGGCCGGGCCGATGGTTGGGGTGGGGCTATCGCAGTACCTGGTTCAGGTCACCTCCTCGATGATGGTGGGCCATCTTGGCGAGCTCGCCCTCTCCAGCGCCGCCATCGCTACTTCCCTCTCCAGCGCCACCGGCATCAGTCTCCTCGTAAGTCATATTCATTGATTAATCCCACTTCAGATTTCGGATTCAGATTGGGATTCTTCTTGTTAGAAGTAACAAAGTATTTGTATTTATGTGTAAAAGGAGGATCCTTGGGGTCTACATTTAGGAAAAGAGGAGAGTCAGAAAACACCGCAAGCTGTGTGAGACTAAACTAAATACATAATAAATTACATTTAATATTAACATCTTCCCTCAAACTCAGGGTGGATCATGATCCGAGAATTTGCTAATAAAATATCGGAATTTTGCAGATGTGAGAGACTTGGTGAGAAATTTTTTTATTTGTTCTCTAGAGGCAATGAACTGTAGAGAGTTGGTGTTGGCGAGGAACTCTTTGTGAGTGAAGTGAAATCAATCTCGATGTGTTTCGTCTGTTCAGGAAACACCGGATTGGAGGCAATTTGTATAGCACTTCAATTATTACAGAATAAGGGAGTGAGTTCGGATATCGAAACACCAAGATCACAGAGTAGACGACGAAGCCAAACGATCTCAGCAGTGGTGGAAGTCATGGCACGATACTCGGTCTCAGTGCTGGAGCGCGCAATGGAGTCATGTTTCTTGCTACGCCAGGATATAAGAGAATCACCCAAGAACATACAGAAACCAGTAGTGAAGCGACGAGTTGTAACATCCCCCGCCCAGTCAGCATTTGAGAATGCTCGGAGGGTGAGTAGAGATGTGGCAGAGAGAAATAGTGACCGGGTGACGGAGGTGCAAAGATAGTGAAGAATCCGGAGGACTGCGACGTAGTGAACTGAGTGAGAAGCTTGGACAAACCGACTAACAAAGCTAACTGCATAGGCAATGTCAGGCCTAGTTATAGTGAGATAGACCAACATCCCGACGAGCCGCCGATAGCAGGAGATATCTGGAAGAGGTTCGTCGTCAGTGGGAAGGAGTTTTAGATTGAGCTCGATTGGAGTATCAACTGCCTGAGTGTCAATGAGAGCTGCAACAGAGAGGATGTTAGAGATGTATTTCTGTTGGGAGACCAGTATGGCACGTTTGGATCGAGAAATCTCCAACCCAAGGAAATAGCGAAGGGGGCCCATGTCGTTCATTTCGAACTAACTGCGAAGGTGATGTTGAAGAGAGGCAATGGTGGCATGGTCATCGCCAGTGATAATCATATCATCCACATTGAGAAGGATGATGACACATCCCTGACCAAAAGTGCGTGAACAATGCATGATCAATCCATCTTTTAATGAACCCGACCTTGAGAACAGCAGTGTGAAAACGCTTAAACTAGGCACACGGGGTTTCAGACCATAGAGGGCCCGACGGAGATGACAGACGTGGCTGGTGGGAACGGAGAGACCCGGTAGAGGATCCATGTACACCACCTCTGCAAGATCACCATGAAGAAAAGCATTAGTAACGTACATCTGATATAAAGACCAATCTCAGGCAACATCAATTGCAAGTAAAGTGCGCACGGTTGTCATCCGAGCAACTGGTGCAAAATTCTCATCATAGTCAATCTCATGCTCCTTTGAGAACCCATGGGCAACTAAGAGGGCTTTGTGTCGCTCAATAGACCCATCCAGATGAGTATTAATCTTGAATATCCATTTGCAGCTGACAGGAGTGACGTCAGGGGGACGGGGATAAGGTCTCAGGTATGGGTTCTTTGGAAAGCCTGAAGTTTAACTGTCATGGCTTGCTTCCATTTGGGATGTGCAACTACATCTCGGAATGACTAGGGCTCTTGGTGGGAGTGGAGAATGGTGAGGAAGGCTTGAAAAGCAGGGGAATAGGAGATAGTCGTGGTGAGAGCAGATGGGTTATACTTGTCAGGGCCGTGGTCGTAGAGAGCAGGCGGGTGTCAAGGGAGAGCAGGGTTACTCCAAGGAGGAGCAGGATCCACGTGTGGAGGGGCGGACGGAGCGTCAAATAGATCCATATCAGAAGGAGCAGGAGCGGGAGGGGGAGCTGTTGGGGAAGGAGCATCCTCATCCGAATGGCTAGCTGGTAATAGGGTAGGAAGAGCAATGTGAGTCCAGGGATGCATGGGTATAGGAGGAAGCAGAGGAGGGGAGAGTGGTATAGCAGTAGAGGTTGGTGTGGGAAGTGTTGTTGGTTGGGACGTGGAGGAAGAGAGGAACATCTCATGTTCAAGGAAGGATATATGACGGGTGATGCAGATGCGGCGAGTCACTGGGTCGTAGCAACCATATCCTTTGTGGTGAGGACTAAGGCCCAAGTGAACACAACGAGCCGAGCGAGCAGAGAGTTTGGTGCGTTCCGTTTTATGAAGGAACAAGTTCACCCAAAGTACAGAGAGGTGTGTAGGTTGGTGGGCGGGAGTACAGTCATTCATAAGGAGTGACTCTAGAGATTGCCGAGTAGGGAGTGATGTTGATAAGGTGAATTGCGGTAAGGATAGTTTCGACCCAAAAGGAATGAGGAGCAAAGGTGGAGATGAGAAGGGAACGGGAAGTTTCGATGATGTGACGATGTTTCCGTTCGGCGACCCCATTTTTTTCGTGGGTGTGCGGGCAGGACTGCTGATGAAGGACGTCATAAGATTAGGTGAGGTCGTGCATGGTGGAGAGGAGAAACTCTTGAGCGTAGTCGAAGAGAAAAATCTTAATGCGACGCCCGAACTAAGTGTGAACCATTGCGGTGAACATGTGATACACAGTGGGTATTTCCGAGCGATGTCGAAGAAGATAAACCCGAGCACAGCGAGAGAAATCATCAGTAAACTAACATAATAGAGATATCCAGAATGATAAGTAATCGGCGCCGGACCCCAAATGTCATAATGCACTAAATCAAAGGGGCTGTTGTTTGAAAAGCACTGCTAGAAAATGGCAAAGCAAGGTGTTTTGTCAAATGACAACTCGTACAGACAGAAAGGGGGGAAGAAGAGACATGACCCAAAGTTCCAGAGCGGATAACACTTCGGAGTCAGTCAACGGACAAATGAACTAAACGTCTGTGTCACAAGTAGGCATCAGAGATAATAGAAAGAACATGAGGTTGCAAAGATAAGGATGGTGGAGCATGAAGATACTCCATCTAATACAAGCCACCAGTCCTACGGCCCCGTCCAATCCTTTGAGCCGTCCGTGAATCCTGCACAACACAATCAGAGGAATAAAATAAAATAGTGAGACCAAGATCACAAATAGAGCTAACAAAATAAGGCTCATGTGTAGGTGAGTGGCATGATGGATGTTCGAGAGGTTAGTCGGCCAGGAGGAGCAGATGCCGGGGTGATCGAGCCAGACTGCATAATAGGGACAGAACTCCCATCAGCAGTGGTGACCTGAAGGTGAGTGGGGCTTGAGGTATAGTTGGTAAGGGTGCTGGAATCGTGAGTAAGGTGGCAGAATGTCCCAGAGTCAAAATACCAAGGCGCAATTGGTGGAACCCGAACACCAGAAGTACCAGAAGTGACGGACAGGTTGTGGGCAGCAGAGGTGGCGGGTTGAAGCAGTGACGACTGAAGAAGTAACTCCTTGAGACATTGTAGTCAATCTGTAATAGCAATAGCGATGGGATGAGAGCATGGGTCATGACCACATCCCCGACCATGGCTGTTACGATGGTTGTCATGATGGTTGTGCATATCAGGGTGTGGGGGACGAGTGGGGCATTCGAACTTCATGTGCCCTGCCTTTTTTACAATAGTTGCAGGTAATAGGGCTGTTGTGTGGTCGAATTATTAGAGCAGTGTCGATCCCAGGAGTAGCTGGGAGGTCTACGAGAGGGCAGAGGTGAGTCTTCATCAAGTAAGGTAATCGGGGCATCATCTAAGCTAGGAAGAGAAACCCGATGAAGAAACTGGGCTTACGGAAGAGAAAACTCGGGTCGCAGAGCTGCGAGGAACTAGTGGAGATGGCCCTCGGAGAGATGGCGCTGAAACTCCAAAGAGAGGACAACCGTAGGGTAAGGGGATCATGGAGTCCAATTCATGACAGAGGGTGCTCATCAGGATGAAGAAGTCCTGAATTGATCGTCGTTCCTGTCGTGCAGACTGGGAGTCGTAGATGAGACAATGAAGCCGAGCTCCACCATGGCGAACAAACCGATCCTGAAGGTATTCCCACATGGAGCGGGTGGAGCACAAGCGGCAGATGGAGGTGATGAGATGGCAAGCAACAGACTCCAAGATGTATGCCTGAATGGCTTGATCGCAACACCACCAAAGGGTGACATCATCTTGAGTGGTGCCGGTTGCGGTGGTGCTGTCAAATCTAGTAGTAGCAGATTTCGTAGTGGAAGAGCTTCCAGAGGTGGGAAGAGCACCGGTGATGTGATCCCAGAGATCATGGGTGGAGTGCGCGGCTTCGACAGTAAGAACCAAGTCTGACTAGTCGCTGGTGGTGACCAGGTGGTAGGAAGTAGCCTTCAGAGGTGGCAAGATCAAAGGGGCGGTGAAAGCTCTTAAGTTTAAGGCAGCTTGTAACCTATAGGGGGTGAATAGGTTTTCTTTATCTTTTGATATCTTTTAGTTTCTTCCTTCAATGCTTAGTGAGTTGGCAGTAATTTGCTTTCAAGTACCTACACAAAAAGAACACCACAGAAAAGCACACAATAATTTATAGTGGTTCACCAACTTTTGGGTACATCCATTCTCCTCCCACATTTCTAACTTCATATTAGTCATGGCACTTCTTTAAAATAATGCTCCACAGAGCTTACACCTCAAATCTCTCAGGATCTCTCAGTCTCCTCCAAGACCTACAGCTCAGCCACAAGGGCCTACAACTTTGTGGTCAGCAGACCACCTACCTCAGGCTATTAATCCCTACACTCAAGCTGGGAGGACAACCCTACCTCAAATCCACAAGGGATCCTACACTCAGAGAGATACACTCTCCTACAGCTCAGACAACTTGCCCCTACCTCAGGCCAATGACCCTACAACTAAGATCCAGTTGGATCCTACAACTCAGAGAGCTTCACTCTCCTACTACTCAGGCAAGATTACCCTATCTCAGGCCAATGGCCCTACAATCTCATATCCAGTTGGATCCTACAAGATGGAATAGATTTTATATCTATCATAGAGAAATTTCTCTATGAAAACACCTTGAGCTAAGTTATCTCAGCTCAAACTTTCTTCACAGCTACAAGGATCTTGAGCTGGAAGTAACTAGCAGTAAGCTGCTTTGCTTCCTCTCCCTTCTTAGGAAAGAGTCAGCTACTTTATTTTTCCTTCTTCTCAGCTTCAGAAGTAGATCTTTCGGTTTGGGCTTGCTGAACTGAGAAGCAACTTGATCTGCAGAGACTTCTTCCTTATTTCCGCTTCTCCCTCAGAAGGAAAGCCTTCTGATCTTGCTGGTGTCGATGAAGAAGACACACAGCTAACTGAACTTTTTACGGGAGACTTCAAGCTTTACTTGAAGCAATGGCGATGAAGATGAAGTCGGTTGCTAACTTTTGAAGTTGATAATGCCCTAAAAGTTGTCTTGTGTCTTGGCCCATCTCTTCCTTTTGTAGTTCGCCGATCAACGACACTTAGAGATCAATGGGCCCCACCCACAGCTTCCAGCTGCGCCTTGCTTTAACGGAAGAAGACGTATAGTAGCTTCTCGGTAGAGTTTGTCGTGTTCTGTAGTTTCTCCGTACTTGGTTTGAACTTAATAGACTTTGTCGATTTTGCTGATGTTAGTACTTGTGGACTTTGCCAAAAATAAACCAACATTAGTATAGGTGTTGAGTGAGTGAGCCTCACTAGGTCATATGAGTTTACCTAGGTGAGCCTAGGAGACCAAGTGACCTAAAAACTAGTTTGAGACCCACTTGGTCTGCAAATAGTAATTTTCAAAACTCGATTTTGGGTGGCCTAGTAGTTCATTGTGACTCTAAAATTCCCATAGACCTAATGTGGGCCCAATGAGTCACCAAGGACCCACTTGGGTCAATCATAGTGGTCAATTTGACCAAGTCAACCCCAAGCCCAAATCAAGTCAAACCTAGCCTATATGGGCTAACCCAACCTCAAACCATCCTCCCCCTTGGGCTAGCTCTCGCATGATTATTTTTATTATATGGGCTGCCTATATCCTAGGGATTTGACCAAGTCAACATAGGTGACTAGGAAGAGAAAGTGAGCTCCATTTTCATGATAATGGAGGAGAGAGAAATTTTCAAGAGAGAGGGAAGGAGGATTTCGGCCAAGGGAGGCCAAAGGCAACCCTTAATGGCTGAATTCAACTCCCCTAGGGAAGGGGAGGAATTTCCAGCCGTTTCTCGCCACCTAGACCTAGGTTCACCCCCCTCCACCATGGCCGAACCCCCCCTTTATGCCATTATGGCTTTCTTCATAACAGCCCTCCCCCTCCCCTCTTGGCCATATAGACCTCACCAGCAAGTTAAGACGACGAGTTTCAAGCTTTAGAAGGAGGGAGAACCGCTGCCGGAGCCGCCAGGAGAGGAAACGCCGCCACCGCCGCCGCCATGCATTCCCGTCGCTCCACCCGCATCCGGCCCGAACTCAGGTCCTCCTCCTCTCCTTCTCTCATGCTTAGATCCTAGGAATGCTTAGAATCCATTTCCATGCTCATCAAACCGAGTTTGGTTTTTATTTTTTTGAAAATCTCCATTTTTTTTTGGGTTTTTGGAGCTCTCGGGTAGGGCGGCGCCGCCCCTCCGCCGCCCTAGCTCCGGCCGGTGATAGCCCAAACACCGGGAACATTTAGGGTAAGTTTCCCGGTGGTGGCGCCGCCTCAGGCCGACGGTAGATGGCCCCAAAATGGCCTGCGCAAGCACTATTTCGGCCTCAATCGGAGAAGATGAACAGTTGCCGTCTGATGCGCTTTAAGATTCGTGCAGGATCTTTATTTCTATTTTTCTGTTTTTCTGTTTTGTTTAAATATGCAGTTCACTGTTTTTGATTTTAGGCCCTTATGGCACCTGATGAAAAAGTTGTTAGCATAAAAGTTGTAGGTCCTTTCAATACCTACAATTTGATATGCTGTGGTGAAAATTTGGTAGAGTACCTAGACCTGTAGGCCATTTTATTATGGGTATGTCCTGGTTTAGGGCAGTTTTACTATAAAAATTATTTAGGCCCTTAGAGGCTTGTTCATCGATTTTGATCAACATGAATGTTGTAGGCTATTTAATTATCTACAGTTGATATGTTATGGAAAATTTTATGACAAGTATTCTGACCTGGGGGTCATTATTCTAGGTAGGTCCTACAATTAGGGCAGATCTTTGAAAATTCCCCACACCTAACCCTTGGTCCAAATTTCTTTGAATTTTGGACAGGGGCTTAATCTCACCTAGACCTAGCTCCTGTAAAAATTGGAACCCATTTTAAAGAAGTATAACCCTAGGGTTTTGCCCTAAACCTAGAAAAGGCTAGGTTAAGGTAGTTGAAGGGTCAACAATGACCTCCAACCTCCCAAATTTTGGTGAGGTGTCCCTGGTATAGTATTAGGTCCTGGTTAAAATCTGAAAAACAACTCATTTGGTTGGTTTGATTAGAATACTCTAAACCTAATTTTGACCTAGTAGAAGGAAGTTTAGTGAGAGGTCTTTGGACTCTTGTGTGATCATCTCACCTCAACAGAGGATGAGATTTTGAACACTGGTTATTTTTGTTCCTAAGATTACCCTTAGGGAGGATGGGATGATTTAGGGTAAGTTTACCCTAGTGCCCAAGTTCAAACCCTAAATGTGGACTTTGGGGGTTTGTGAAGGACATAGGGGCAAATGCCCTTTGTATGGCCTTGAGTTTGAGGTGGAGAGGTTGTTAAGGAGTTTGTAACTCTCGGATTTAATTTAGAGAGTTATTGAGGTAGTAGCTACCTCAAACCTAAACCTAATTTTAGGCAGAATGGTTTTTAGTCAAAACAGTATTTTAAACTCTTACAAAGCCATTGAAATTTGGGTAGTGTGTTTCAGGGGTATTAGACCCTTGGATAATTTCCTAGAATATTTGGATAGTATTTCAGTACTTCATTCATAAATGTGGTTTAGCCCTTTTTGATGTTTTATTTATTAAAGATTTTTAATTCAATAAGGCCCCTTGAAACTCTGAATTGATGTTGTTGGCCAGTAGAAGGCCCATGAATTTTAGTTAATTTTATGTTGATTAAATAAATAGTCTCTTCATAAGTTTTATTAAAGGGCTCTATGTTTTAAAAATATTTTATGCTTTAATATTTTCTGGAAAATTATGAAAGTTGATAAAGTAGTGTTTTTTAAATCATTATATCAGTGAGATTTTTCTCTGGAGTTTTGGAGTTTGATTAGTACTGATTCACAAGCATGCTAGTTTAGGTTTTTTGGTAAATGATTTATTAAAAATTAATTTCCAGCAGAAAATTATGAACTTGTAGAGCACTGTTTTCATAGTATTTCTAGTACCCTGTAATTAATAAATTATTGGAAGAGAATTTGATATAGTTTATTCATTAAACATGAAGAAAATTGGTTTATTACAAAATTATGTTTAGGCCCCTTAGACCATAGAAAAATCGCCAAACCTTGGATATGTTATTTTTAGATACATTAATATTGTCTTAAATTTTTATGATTTTATACATGACTGAAAAGTATAATGCTTGTACAATTTGGAAGACCTGGATTTAATAAAAATTAATGATTATTAGATTAATTAGAAAAAAAAATTGTTATTATCGAAATGATTCAATAATGTCATGATAGGTCCCAGTAAATAACTCAGTCGTTCGGAAGAAAATCAAGGACAACCTAATCATGGACAGCTTTTAGAATAGGGTGGTCTGCGATTAGTAATTTTTTGGGAAATGGGTAACAAGATAAGGTTTGGGTTAGCATAAGGGATAGCTTGTGTTGTTGGATTTAAAGAAGTGGATGGAACCCATAGGAGGTTTCAAGTGTGGTGAGGAATGAGTTGGTGTGCACTAGAAGGTGCACGGGCCGACGAAGGATCGTCGTCCCCGTAAGAGTGAAGAGTCAAATTCACCCTAGGTTTAGTTTGATGAAAATTTATAAGGAGATCGGTTAAGGGAGTCAACCAACCATAATAAGTGCCTTGCGAAAGGAACTTCGGGCCGTAAATGCACCGTCTTGGGTTCCTAGTGCCCCTTGAGAGCCCTTCACGGGTATGCCGGGGGCAGTCCTGGGCTAACGTAAATCTAAAACAAAACGAAAGAGTAATTATCCTAATAGGGATTCACATTGCACACACCATTAGTTAGGGTTGGTAATGTTAAGTCGTCCGAGGTGTTCAAGGGGCGCTGTTCCGTGGTGTTCTAAGGGATGGAGTCCGGAATGAGCCGGACGGTTTAGTCCGGGGAATTTGGTCTCGACGTGGTTAATACAGACGGTTTTAGCCCGGGAGTTTGACACTTAACACTTGTTATATATTAAACTACTGCATGTGCACAAAAATAGGAAGGATTAGGTGGTGGGTCCTCGATATCGGGAGTTCGATTGCACCGACACCGATATCGTTGACTCGGCAAGGTGACTACACTAAGCCAAGGTTAAGTCCGCGGACCAGTCGCAGAGTACGCAGGAGTCCACCTCGTGCACCAGGCGTTGAGGGCGTACGATAGGTAGACCATAGTGCTTTTACTGGTTTTGAGGTGGGCGAGGCAACCCACCGCTTCCGTCTGCCACTACGGGAGTATCCTGGGAGTTATCCTCCAGAAAGGGGAACTAAAGGTTTGTGTACACAAAGTTGGTGGGTGAGTTGCTGCATGACATAACATACCCACCATATAGTTGCATATCATAATCTTCATAACAACCTTGACACCTAAAGTATAAGTGGAATGGGACGCTTATGCTTTAGGACTTGCAAAACGACCTGGTTATAAGCTTGTGTGGGCAAGGTTGATAAATCAAAGGTTAATTCAATATATATATGCTGCTGTTTGATACCGACACCCCCAACGTATAAGCGGTATGGGACGCCGTTATACGATGGAGCCTTGCAAAAGATCCATTGGCTTATGTGTACTCACATAGCGAAGGTTTAATTTCTTACTTACTTCCTTTCTGTTATACCTATTACAACACTATATTGCTCCCATGTCATAACTTGCTAGATAGGTCTCACGCGTCTCTGCTTTTGACTACTCTCCACTTCATGTCCTCCCTTTCTTCCTCTCCGCCCGGTGCCTTAGAGCGTGGGGAAGGGGTGTGGGATGATAGGACTTAGTCTTTTAGACTAACGGTTTTCGACCATATCATTTTAGGGGATCGCGAGCCAGCATGGAGGAGCAGCCCAGAGGCCGGTACCCTTGGAGATGGGACAGTCTAGCACGGAGTCCAGACTACGGGGACTGTGAGTCCCAGCCCTTTAGTAATAGATTTAGTTTGCTTCCGCATTGAGTGATTTTGTAGTGAGGACTTGATTACCGGCATGAGCCCTTTTACCGGATCTTATCATTGTACACTGATGTTTTCTGTGGACACTCCGTTCGTGGAGTTTTTATTTTATGTGATATTCTCTTTTTGGTGACTTGCTTCTCTCTTGCTTGCTACTTATGTGATCGAAAAGGCCGGCAGATCGGCGCATTGTAGTGATGACCTTCCTTGGTGCTAAGGTGTCACCGCAAAGCGCGGTTCTGGGCATAGACTCCCGGGTTTTCAAAAAAAAAATGGGGTCTTAGTACTTGTGGACTTTGCCAAAAATAAACCAACATTAGTATAGGTGTTGAGTGAGTGAGCCTCACTCAACGCCAAAACACTTAGACAGAACTCTATCTATCTAGGCATTTAGAGCGTTGAGTGAACAAGCCTCACTCAACACAATTTGCCTTAGCCAAAATCTTCCCGCTTCTCTGGCGTTGAGAGCATTGAGTGTGTCTTCATCACTCAACGCTCTTTGCCTTAAAAAAGCTTTCTGCATCTTAGGCATTGAGAGTGTTGAGAGAGCATTCCTCACTCAACGCTTTTTGCCTTAGCCAATTTTCTGCCTCTACAGCTTCTTAAGCACTGAGAGCATTGAGTGAGCATGCCTCACTCAATGTTTTTTTACTTAGCCAAATTTCTGTGTTTAAAAACACTGGCTTTGACCGACTGAGTACCACTCAACACTTATGAGGCCATGACATTAAGTGAATGACCTTCACTCAACGCCTGTGGACTTAGCCACTTTTCTGCCTCTTATCCTTATTCTTTGACTGTCTCAGCCTGTCTCACTCAATTCTGAACTCAGTTCGATGAATTCTAAACTAAGTTCGACGAACTTAAATTCTCAAACTCTGAGCTTAGTTCGACGAACGATGAGCTCAGTCCGACGAACTCTGAACTCAGTTCGACTAACTCAGATACTCAAACTCTGAGCTTAGTTCGACGAACGATGAGCTCAGCTCGATGAACTCTGAACTCAGTTCGACTAACTCAGATTCTTATTGTATGGCGTTGAGTGTGTCAACTCCACTCAACAACTGTGGACTTAGGCAAATTCCTTCCTTTCTAGCATGTTCACTTTGTGAAAACCTGTCACATCACTGTCAATTACAACTATATGTACATCATTGATAAGATTGACTTCCTCAATTCTAGGACATTGTGGGCAATGGTTCCAACAGGTGGCCATGAATTGGGGATGAAGAACAGGGCTGGCGAACTAGTGGTCTGGCGGACAGGGCAGCAAGTCGCGGCGGCAAAGGGCGGGCTGACGGTCTGGACAGGTGCCGGCAGAGCAGTCAGAGCGACAAGTTATGGCTAGCTGGTTGATGGACTATTAAGGAGTTGGGCGGACTAGCGGTCTTGATGAGCAAGTTGCAGCGGCAAAGTGCGGGCTGGAGGACTGATCGCTGGCTGGCGGGCTAGCGGAGCAGGCAGCTGGCGGCTGGAGGTCTTGCGAAGCAGGTTGCTTCGGCAAATTGCGGACTGATGGTGCAGGTCGCTAGAGCAGGTCGCTGGAGCGGGTTGCGGGGGCTTCGATGGAGCAGGTCGCGGCGGCTTCGTGGGAAGAACTTGCGGACAGATGGCAGAGAGCTAGCTGTTGGAGCTGGTCACGATAGATCGCAAGAATAGGTCTCTAGAGACAGGTCCTGCGGCTTCGCGAGAAGATTATGCTTTGGAAGACTGGCGGACAGCGGGCTGCGAGAACAAAAGTAGGTCGTGCGGACAGAGGGACGAGGTCGCAGACAGAGTGCGCGAGCAGAAGTGCGAGCGCTAAGAAAAATTGAGGGGAACCTGGCTCTGGTACCATGTTACAAATAACAAAGTATTTGTATTCATGTGCAAAAGGAGGACCCTTGGGGTCTACATATAGGAGAAGAGGAGAGCCAGAAAACATTACAGGCGATGCGAGACTAAACTAAATACACAATAAATTACATTTAATATAACACTTATATCCCGTGTTGTCAGGGCAGACTTTAGTCGGCGGGCAATGCGGCACCTTATGAAATGATGTGAAGCCATCTGACCCTAGTTTCGAACCCATATATTTCAACTGAGTTTGATATGGAAAACAGAGAAATTTGAGTTGCTTTGTTAGGTAATTTCAATGATTGTATGGTGCAAGACTGCAAGTATAGGCGTTTAAGATTAAATATATGCACTGTTTGTTTGGGCCGTAGCCTTTTGAAGCTTTAAGAATGAGAGCGGTGAGAATGAAACAGTGTGTTGTTGAAGCCAAAAATATGTCCCATAGATGTTTGAAGATTGTCGGCACGATTAGTTCTATTTCCAGAATGTTCGCCTATGGTCAATATATATACGTATCTGCATATTGCTTAGAATGAATAGTAAAAACCAAAAATCTTGCTTATCTGTTTTTCCTATTCTCTGGTGTGTCATCTTCCTCTTCAAGATACCTGTGAAATTGAGTGCAAACTTAAGACCCACACACTGAGAATGGAGGGAGGGGATAACTTGGCTTTGAAGATTAAAAATGACGTTTTGAAGCGTTAGAAATGGAGAAATGAGTTTTACCAAATATGTTTTTTAGCACTGACGTCTTCCTCTCACTGCCAATGAAGAAAAAACGCCGAAACAAACGGAGTCATATTCTCTACTTGTTTCAGCGGTGACGTTGGGAATGAGAGTGGTGAGAATAGAGAGATGAGAATGAAGCGGTGAGAGTGAAGAAGTCTGTTTGATAAATCAACTTTTGCATAGGTGTGAACTAAAAAACTGTTCGGTGAAATAATTATGGCGATTTTTTTTAATTAATTAATAATAATATAGGATGAATTATAAGTTACAGTGGGATAAAGTCTTGAGTGTAGTTGTTGTAATTAATATTAATTAAACAAAACATAAGATGAATTATTAGTAATATAATAATAATAGTAATAATAATTCCAAATATTTGTATTTCAATAATATTTTGAGATGATAATAATTTTCAATGTTTATATTATATTTAAATTAATTCTAAGAAAAAGAATAAAATAAAAAGTAAAAGATTGAATGATCTTATATTTGTGAAATTCAATTATAAACTACAACAACATTCAAGTCTTTATCCCACTATAGTGGGGTCGGCTATATGGATCCTTTGTCGCCATTGTGCCTTATCTTTTGCCATAATCTCACTAATGTCTAAGTACATCATGTCTTTCCTTACTATTTCATTCCATGTTTTTATTGCTTTACCCCTCCCCCGTTTAACATGCCTAGTGACTAGACTCTCACAACCCTTAACAGGTTCCTCTAATGGCCTCCTTTGAACGTGTCCAAACCATCTTAGACGAGCTTCTCGCATCTTCTCTGCAATTGTTGCTACTCCTGTCTTATCCCTGATACTTTCATTCCTAATTTTATCCAATCTCGTGTGTCCACACATCCACCTAAGTGTTGAAACCAAAAACTCGGTCTCCGTGTTCACTCTTGGGGAAGGGGTGATCACACACTTACTTCTCTCTTACGGGCAAAACAACTAAAGGAAAAGAATAGGGAACAAACCCAAGAGTTCGACGCAGAGGTCCCACCACACACCCGGAAGATCTTAGAGTGCTTCCCCTCCTTAGCCAAATGCCGAGCTAAGGTACCTCAAAAAGCGCAAGAAGACCTGGACACAAGTAAAGCATGTCTTCTGAGGTACCCCCTTGAGTCTATTTATAGTTTTCTGAAAACGGTCTCCAAATAACAATTCCCCGCTGTTCTAGAATTACTGAAATACCCCGGGTCTGGCCTGCCAAGAACCAAACTCCATTGTTCCAAACGGCTATATGCAGGCCCACCAGGTCATCCGGGTAACTTTTTCTCTAGGCCTTGCTGATCGAATGATATGTGAGAGCATCACTCGACTGAAGGGGCGAATGCCGGGAGCACAACGCATTTGCCTCCTTGAAGATCTCTGCGGGGCGAGTGCCAGGCTGGGCGGCCACTCACCCAGCTCGGGAGAACTGGTCTCGCAAGCGCGCAAATGTGTGAGATCCCCAGGCGAGTGCTGGGTGAAGACTACACTCACCGAAGGGCCGAACCAGTCCTCCTCGGGCTGCGTGAATGCCCCTCTTCTTGCCTTGGGCGAATGCTGGCCAAACTGCCCCACTCGCATATCTGATGGGATCCACTCATCAAATATGGGGTTATACACAATACCTGCTCTTTGTGAGTTTTAACCAAGCTCAGAAAGAATCATCCAACCCTATATATTAGATGAGTGGATGCTGACCTGGAAGAGAATCTTTCGTGGGCCCCTCCACAGCCTATATAAATATCCAGGCAGTAGCAAATGTTTCTTGCCTTAAACCTCTGTTGCTGCTCTTGCCCCGGATCACGATGTCACTTTCCAAGGAAGCTCTAGACCGCCTTCAGGTTGTCTAAGATAAGAATAAGACCATGATGAGCTCACTCGCCCCTGGCTTTCTCGAAGAGCTCCCGGGTCAACCCCGAAGATGAAAAAAGCTAAAGTGGCCCAGCGCAACCCGGCCAAGGATGAGTCGACCTCCCAGAATCGTTCCCCAACTAAGATATCCTTGGTACTTACACTTGCTGAATACCGCTCATCCCTTCTCACTACCGAGATAAAATGCTGACTCGTTACGCCTGTTCGCAGATTCTGTCTGTGGAAAAGGAAGTTAAGGGGGCGAGTGCTGAACCAGACTCGCTGGGGAAAGGGCATGACCAGGCGGCTCGCGAGATCACCTCCACCCTCCGAGTCGACGTCCCTGTGCAGGAAAAAGGTAAAGCCTTCTTCTAACCCCTCCTTTTCGGACTTCGGGGGTAAGAGTTATGACACTGAGATCCTCTGCTCGCGAGACACCCGCAGATTCTGCCTCGACTTTACCCTCGATGGATGTCATCCTAAACCTTCCTTCTGAACAAACAATCTTCCCCCCAGGCCTAGGGAAGAGAAACATATCCTTTGGCACACCCTTTGAGGGACGGCCCGACACTTCTCGCCATCCTCTCGATAAGTACGCGGGTGTTGGGTCAGGTAATCGACCTTTACCTAACCTTCGCAGAAGATGCGAGAATCAAGCATGTATAACACCATTTAGTGCAGGTTTTCGTGAGATCTCTACTGACATTGACTTCGATGAGGAGGAGGTCTCGCCTCTTCCCTCTTCGGATTCAATTGCTGATTACCTAGGAAATCCAGAGGACGTTGTCGGGATGAAGCGACAGGTGGCCGAGATACTATGGAAGCAATCGCTGCTGCTGCACGGGATCGCTAATCGGGCGTAGGAGAATCGAGAATCTACTGAGGAGCAGCTTCTCAGCCTGGAGAATGGTTATACACAACTAATTTCTAATCTGTCGGGAGATGTTGGTGGTGGGACAGAGTTCCTCGGCCTTCATATTGCGTAGGCCGAAGACCAACTTTACCTCGCGCAGCGGGAACTCTAGACCATTCGATCCATCCACTACGCGTGTGCTATACCAGGAGTGGGAAGGGGAGGTCGGGGACATCGATAATGGCCCCCTAGCGGGCCTACCAGCACTCGCCTCCTGCTCTAGTTTCATTTTATAAGCCTTATAATAATGACCATCGGCCTTTGTTCCGAATGCCGACAATGTGTGATGGTTTGTATATTGTTTGATCTCGCCCTCTTTCCTGTCTTTTATTGTATGTATTTCTGTGCTTGTGGATGCTTTTCTTATCATTTCCTCTACTTGGAACCTCGGTGCGAGTGAGGCGGTGCGAGATCTTGCCAAAGGCCTAGGCCGATCCTGGGGCGAGATCTAGAAAATGTGTTATCTGCACTTCTTTTGGGACTTTATCGTTTCCCGCCCGAAATTTCCTATATATAGGTTGCTTACCTACCGCATTAATCATCGCATTCAATAGTTTTTTCACTTTCCTTGTCATTTTTCCTTCTTTCAAACTCGCACTTCTGCTTCTATTTTTCTTCTAAGTGCGATGTTAGGAGAGGGTGATGGCCGGAACAAGTGTGCCACCGCATTTGTAGACTACCCTTTCGTCAACTGCAATAGGACCGTGGAAGAATATCACTCCTTACTCAACCTCTACATCACACTAGGTTTCACCGTGCATCATCCGCCAGGCAATGAAGCCATCAACCACTTCTCGCATGTCAATCTTGCCATCCCCGTTGATCATTTTGAAATTGGGCTCCGCCTCCCTATATGGCCTGAGGTCCGCCATGATCTGCGCTACTTCGGCATAGTTCCCACGCAGCTCAACCCGAACTCCACAAACTATTCAATTTCCGTGCCAAGAGGGACGAGATCGCGTTCTTCTCCGGCAACAACCTGAAGGCAAAAGGTCTCGCCAACAAGAACCATAACTGGGTCAAGAAGTTCATCTTCATCTCCGATGACTTCGGCAACCTCTCCCTCTCGCCAATCCAGCAAGAGGAGTCTACCTACCGCCCTCCCAGTCTCGGCGGCCATGAGTCCAACCTCCACCAATTCCTTCTTGGGAAGGATTTCAATGTTATCTTTATGAGGAGGAACGTCGACACGCTCCTGCCGGTTCTCGCCGGGGAAGGTAATTCTCGCATTCGCTACTCTAGGGATTATAAGGTTTGGAAAATTCTTTAACTTACAATATTTTTGCAGGGGTGCAAGATCTCCCTCTCAACCTCCCTTCTGCCGGCAGCATGACATCTTCTGCCGAGATGACCCACGCCGAGGCCGCCACGACGGCCTGCAGAAGCTCATTGAAGCCGCTGCCAAAATCAAGCGGCACAAAGCGGAAGCCTGGCGCACCGCCATCTCCACCTTCTTCCAAGAAACCATCATCTGAGAAACCAACAGCTATCGAGAAGCCAAAGGCTGCCGAGAAGCTGAAAGCTGTCAAGAAGCCGAAAGCTGCCAAGAAGCCCACCACCACTAATCTCGGCAAGGGCAAGGAGATTATCCTTGATTCTCCTAAAAATGATGTCGGCGATGTGGTGAGGAAGAGGGAGGGAGAGGCCAGTGGGATCTCAGCACCACAGGGGCAGCCCGAACCTATGGGCCACAAGAACTTTGGCGTGGGAGAGGGGGTGTTGAATGATGTCGGCGAGTCCCTGCTGGAGTGGGATCGGGAAGCCAATATGGCTTCTTTCTCTACCGTACTCCCTTCCTTGCAGGAAGCTGATATTGTATCTAGACAGTCATATGCATTGTCCTTTGGCATGTACATGCGGGATAGCGCCGCCTACTATGACAGGGCACTGACCAAATAACTCGCCTATGAGAGCTTGAGGGCCCAATTCCGCTCCCTTGAGCTCTTGCACATGTCAGCGTGCCGTAGCATCCGCCTTGCGGCAACAACTGGCGGATGTTAGCACGATCTGATCCACTGTCTGCTCGGAGGTGAAGACTCTGAAGGAGGAGCTCGAAACCATGTGAGAACCCGCCAACCCATATCGCATCTCAAAACCCAGGTATTGAGATGAAGGGTGGCGGGGTACATAAACACGGAGGAGCAGGCGCTGCGGGCGATGTGGGACTAATCCCAACCACAGGACTGCGGGGATATTCCGCCACAGGGGGCCCACCGGGGTCAACACCCAGACCAGGAACGCGATGGGGAAAGCCACGGGGTCGGTCCCACACACACGTGTCCTGCTGGCAAATTACTCTCAACACACCCCCACAGCAGGACAACCTTACAACCTCTAATACCATGTGAGAACCCGCCAACCCATATCGCATCTCAAAACCCAGGTGTTGAGATGAAGGGTGGCGGGGTACATAAACACGGAGGAGCAGGCGCTGCGGGCGATGTGGGACTAATCCCAACCACAGGACCGCAGGGATATTCCGCCACAGGGGGCCCACCGGGGTCAACACCCAGACCAGGAACGCGATGGGGAAAGCCACGGGATCGGTCCCACACACACGTGTCCTGCTGGCAAATTACTCTCAACAGAACAATAACATCAAATATCAAAGTGCATAAGCACTCTTAGGCTACCTCAGCATGCAAGCCGGATACATAGTGCCTCAAGCATGAAATTCCACAAAACGAGCTATGACACAACATGGAACATTGTTGGGGTCCAAAAATGCCCCCAATGTTGGGAGGTACGGTGCGAGGTGATATGACCCACATTAGTCAAACAGAAGGTTATGCCCCCTAATCCTAATTGGCCGCCCCGTGGAATCTACATAGGGTAGCCAGCTCTATAAAGGAGTGGTAGAGCCGTCCTCAAAAAATCCGAACTTTTGGGAGAGTTACTAGCGCCATGTCCCTAGAAGTGGTATCAGAGGGAGGTTACGGGTTCGATACCTCAGGGTCATTTCTAGGGGGGATTGTTGGGGTTCAGCAATTCCCCCTGTGTTGTGAGGTACGACACGAGGCGCTATGGCCCACACTAGTCGAACAGAAGGGCATGTCCCCTGGGCCTAACTTGCTGCCCCGTGGATCCTGCCTAGGGTAGCCAGCTCCATAAAGGAGTGGTAGCACCGTCCTCAAACAGTCCGGGCTTTTGGGAGAGTTGGTAGTGCCATGTCCCTACAAGTGGTATCAGAGCTTATGTTCTGATAAAGGAGTGGTAGCTCCATAAAGGACTGTTTTGGGAGAGCTTGTGCTCTGATACCACTTGTAGGGACATGACACTACCAACTCTCCCAAAAGCCCAGACTGTTTGAGGATGGCGCTACCACTCCTTTATGGAGCTGTCTACCCTAGGCAGGATCCACGGGGCGGCTAGTTAGGCCCAGGGGACACGCCCTTCTATTCGACTAGTGTGGGCCATAGCGCCTCACGCCATACCTCCCAACACCGGGGGCATTGCTGGACCCCAACAAACACTTTATGAGTCTTAGGCCTTTTTGGCTGGCGAGCTAGATCCTGCTTGCAATCCTTGCCCTATAAAAATTGGTTGTAACGTGGGTCAGCAAAGGCTGACCTCAACTATGTAACCAACACATCTCCTCTCGATCGTCCCTAACGGACCCCGGACACTCCATCACCCTGTAGGTCAGAATTTGTAGGCAAATATACAAGTATATTGAAAGTAGTAAAGCTGGTTTGGATGTCTCATACAACAAACTTGTTTCTATGTTGAGCATAAAATAAAAGGGGCCTACAATACAGTATGTATGCAACCCTGGGCTTCACCCAAGGCACCCTAGAGTATATGCTTCTAACACATAATCACATCGGGTACTTCCAATTTCCCCATCGACGTTCAAGCCGCAAACACAAGGGTACTTCCAATTTCCCCTAACGGGATACAAGCCGTCATACGGAACTCTTGCCTCGGCCACACCCGCTCGTGGGCCTCAAAACTTAGGCTTGCCTACAAGCTCTGACTTCTCACGTCAAGATTCTGCCATACACACAAAACAACTGATACTAAGAACCCTTGCTAGATCGCACCCGTTCGCGATGACCCATGCCTGACTCCAATATTGGGACCACGTCCACCGAAGGAGACCCAACGGGACCCAGCTGGTATCGTCTGGGCTTGCCCAAAGCTTGGCGTCCTCGTCAATTTCATAGAAGGGGGCTTGTCTCGTCGAGACACTCTCTCCACATGACTTGCACGTCATGGTCTAGCCAGCCGACCACAGAGACAAACCACCATTAGCACATCACAATCCCAAGCCTTTTTCCACCCTAACCCATCATTCACACCATACCATCCCTGCGCCCTCGCGTGTACTCTAATTTCCACCCGGTCTGATTCTGGCTACACGTACTCACACGAAAGAGGGGTTAAACAACATCATAAATGGCGTCTTGCCGCTAACGGATTTCTAACACAATCCATAAGGCTCGCTATGCAACATCACCGAGTCGGACTAACGGTCGCAACTACGACTTCACCCACAATGCCTGATCCACTGACGAAGCGGATCTCTAGTGCAAAATCATACTGGGGACAGACACAATCGACCCGGTGGCTCCTCTTGAACCATGACAACCCGAATCCCTCTCAATTGAGAGATCTGGTGCCTAGAATGCTTGAAAGAAAGCAAGAAAAGAATAGATGTCATGCATGCATCCTAAAACCGAGAGGAGAAGTGTCGTTACCTTACGACCCCTCTTCCTTGCCATGGAATCCTTGCCTTGCACGAATGAAAACGGGCGCCTCCAAGTCCTCTCCACGGATCTGGACTCGGATCAACGACCGGGGCTCCGAAGCTCCGTCAATGGCGAAATAAAGCTCTCTTCTTCCTACTCCCACTCTCTCTTCCAAACCCTAACTCAACTCCAAAAAGAGAAGGAATGAGGGAGAAATCCCGCTCAATCCTATATAATCACTTTGGAGGGAGAGTCTTGGACCTTAGGATCAAAACCTAAAAGAAATCGGATGGCTAAAAAGCCAAACGACGCAGCTGCTTCCGTCTGCTACCTCCTGGAGCTAACGCTAGCGCCGAGCGATAGCCAACCCGAGCCGATAGACAGAAATAAATGACATGCTAACGCTGAAGATAAGTCTAACGCGGTGCAGTATCTCCTTTCTTGAGAACTCAACGCTCTCGATGCCAACAATGGGGTTATCGCTGTGCGGTAACTAACTACCGCCGAGCGATAGCCCTCTCAACACTCGACAAACAACTTCTGTCGAACTGGTTACCGCCATACAATAACTAACTACCGTCGAGCGATAGCCCTCTCAACGCTCAAAGAACGGCTTTTGTCGAACTGCACCCGACAAAACAAGGCTATCGTCAGGAAATATCTACTTTCATCATGCGGTAGCTCCCTCATATTCAAGGTCTGGAAAACTGGGGTGTTATAATAACAATGTCACTCGAGCCCCGGGCCCTGCCAGCTATATGGGAGCCTGACAGCGGGAGCGTCTCAGGACCTAACCCCAGAGCGAGAATACTTTCCTTTGCCCCAACCCTCGTGTGCTACCACTAGCCCAATCAGCTAAGTGAAAGACTGATGGTGGGTGTTGAGTATCCTCTGGGCTCAAACCTCTAGGGTTATAATGACGTCACTCGAGGCTCGGGCCCTGCCAGCAAGGTGGGAGCCTGATAGTGGGAGCGTTTCGGGACCTAACCTCAGAGCGAGAATATTTTCCTTTGCCACAACCCCGGGGTGCTACCACCAGCCCAATCAGCTAAGTGAAAGCCTAATGGCGGGTGTTGAGAATCCTCTGGCCTCAGCACTCTAGGGTCATAACAACATCACTTAAGGCCCGAGCCCTACCAGCTTGGTAGGAGCCTGACAGCGGGAGAGTCTCGGGACCTAACCCAGAGCGAGAATACTTTCCTTTGCCCCAACCCCCGGGTGTTACCACGGGCCCAATCAGGTAAGTGAATGCCTAATGGCGGGTGTTGAACATCCTCCGGGCTCAGCCCTCCAGGGTTATAATGATGCCACTCGAGGCCCGGGCCCTCCCAGCTATGTGGGAGCTAGACAGCGGGAGCGTCTCGGGACCTAACACTAGAGCGAGAATACTTTCCTTCGCCCCAACCCCCGGGTGCTACCACCGTCCCAATCAGCTAAGTGAAAAGCTAAAGGTGGGTGTTGAGCATCCTCCGGGCTCAGCCCTCCAGGGTCATAATGACATCACTCGAGGCCCGGGCCCTGCTAGCTAGGTGGGAGCCTGACAGCGGGAGCATCTAGGGACCTAACCCTAGAGCGAGAGTACTTTCCTTTGCCCCCAACCCTCGGTACTACCACCAGCCCAATCAGCTAAGTGGAGCCTAATAGTGGGTGTTGAGTATCAACCGGACTCCGCTTCACAAATAGAAAACTTAATCTGCAAAAGAGTTGGAGCGTCAAAATATTTCATATTTATCGAAGGGATGGACGTACATATTTTTTACGGATAAAAACGCTTCAAGTCATCACCACTCCAGGTATGACTTAGGGTCTCGCCTTCCACATTTCGGAGACGATACCCCCCGGACCTCCGAGCTTCTTGGACAATGTACGGGCCTCCTAGTTAGGGTTAAGCTTCCCCACTGCCACAGATCTCCCTGCCGCATCCACCTTCTTCAGGACCAGGTCCCCTTCTGCGAACTGCTTTACCCTGACGTGCGTGTTAAAGTACTTGGTCATCATTCGTTTTACCTCCTGTCGGATGGCGGAGAGAGCACGCAACTCCTTTATCATATCAAGGGAGAGTCGCATATCCTCCTCATTCTCGGCTCTCCACTCCTCCCTGCCTTCCCGGGCGTCTGCCACCTGAGGTGTCTGGACTTCAAATTCTATGGGGAGTACTGCTTCGCAGCCATAGGAGAGCTTGAAGGTGGTTGATGGACTGACGTGAACCTGAGATCAATCCCGAGTTGTCCACAAAAATTGATAAACTCGACGCTAGCAAACTGAGGCCCGGTTTCCATGATAATGGCCTGAGGTAATCCATCTCCCCCTATACAAAGTTTTTGATTACTTGGGAGGTTACTTTGGCCAATTCCTTCACTTCTAATCACTTAGAAATATAATCAATCATTACTAACAGAAACCTCCTCTGCCCGCTGGCCAGGGGGAAGGGCCCTACCAAGTTCATTCCCTAGATGGCAATGGGTAAGGGGGCTATGATGCTTTTGAGGTACTGGGCCGTTTGTAGTTGGAGGGGGGAAACAATTGGCACTTGTGATACTTCTTCGTAAACTTTGCAGTGTCGTGGCCTATGGTAGGGAATAAGTATCCTTGCTTGACAATCCTTCCTTTCAGGGTCCGGCTTACGGAGTGACTCCCACACACCCCTGAGTGGACTTCTTCCAAGATTCTCTGGACCTCTCTCTCGGCCACACAATGAGCCAACAACCCTGAGAGAGTTTTCCGATACAACTGCCCGTCATGGATGAGGTAGTATGCTGACTTGTAATTGAACTTCTTTTTGTTCATCCCCTCTGGATATTTCCCCGTGGAAAGAAACATTGTGAAAGGTTCCATCCACGAGGGGTGTTGATCCACCTCCATCAGCTCCCCCTCTTCGATGGAAGGGTGGAATAGATCGGTGATGGTACCCCCCACCCGAGGACCATGCTTGGCCAGTTGATCAACCTATTCATTTTCCTCCCTGGGCACGTGTCAGATGGAGAAGGTTTGGAACATGCCGATGACCCCCTTCACCTTTGCTAAGTACAACTGAAGGGTAGGCTCCCTTGTCTCAAACTCTTCATTGATCTGGGAAGCAACCACCATGGAGTTAGTGAGGAACTCCACGTCAAGCACTCCCAGTTCCTTTGACAGACGCAACCCTGCAATCACCGCCTCATACTTGGCCTGATTGTTAGTAATAAAAAAATGGATAACTATTGTTTGCTCTATCCTTGTTCCTTGGGGGCTCTCCAAGATCACCCCCACCACCAAGGAATGCTTACCTGAGGCAGCATCCATCATCACCTTCCAAGGAATTGGGTGGGTGAGTTCTGCCTTCGCCATCTTGACCATATAGTCGGCCAGAAATTCGGTCATTGCTTGGGCCTTGATCGAGTGACGGGGAATAAAGGAGATGTCGAACTCACTCAGCTCCACTTACCACTTGGCCAACCTGCCTGAATGCTCCACCCCCTCGAAGAATTTGCGGAGTTGATGGTCAGTCACCACTCGGATGGAGTGTGCCTGGAAGTAGGGTCGAAGCCTCCGAACCGAGATGACTAGAGAAAAGGTCATCTTCTCCAAGATGGGATAGCGGATCTCTGCTTTCCTCAAGACCCGGCTCATGTAGTATATGGGCAACTGCTTCTTACCCTCTTCCCGGACCAGGACAGAGATCAAGGCCTTTACTCCGACCCCGAGATATAAAGATAGGTCATCCCCCTCCTTTGGCCCTTGGAGCAAGGGGGCCTGAGTTAATTGTCGCTTCAGGGCCTGGAACTCCTCCTCGCACTCCTTGGACAACTCAAACTTCCAACGCCCCCCAGTGCTTTGAAGAAGGGGGAGCATTTCTCTCCTGCCCGAGAGAGGAACCTGCTCAGCCCGGCCAACTTTCCTGTCAGCCTCTAGACCTCCTTTGCGTTCCGAGGTGACCCCAACTCCATGATTTCCCTGACTTTGTCTGGATTCGGTTCTACCCCTATGGGGGTAAGGAGATGGCCTAAGAATTTTCCCCTGCTGGCCCTGAAGATGCACTTCAAGGTTTTAAGCCTCATCTTGTAGTTGCGCAAGGTGGTGAAGGTTTCCTCTAGGTACCGAAGGTGAGAGTCAACCCTTGATCATAAGATCATCTACATACATCTCCATGTTTCTTCCTTTTTGTTCTCGGAAGACGCTGTCCATCATCTTCTGGTACGTTGCTCCTGCGTTCTTCAGCCCAAAGGGCATCATTTTGTAGTTGTAGTACCCATCTCCTGTGATGAAGGAGACATCTTTTATGTCGGGGGGGGTGCATCCTGATTTGGTGATAACCTGAAAATGCATCTAGAAAGCTCATTACAGGAAAATTGACGGCTGAGTCAACCAGCGCGTCGATCTGAGGCAAGGGATAACAATCCTTAGGGCATGATTTATTAAGTAAAGAAAAATCAACATACATACGCCATCCGTCGTCTCCCTTTTTAACCATGACTACATTGGAGACCCAGTCGGGGTACTGTATTTCAGATACAAATCCAGCCTTGAGGAGCTTGTCCACCTCCTCTCTGATAGGCTCGGCCATATTTTCCGCGATGGACCTCTTCTTCTGCTAGATGGGGTGGGCCTCTGGGTCCAAGTTGAGGCGGTGGTAGACAACGTCTGCATCGATCCCTGACATCTCCCTGGTAGATGCGAACCTTCTCCACCCTGCCTCCGAGGTGAGAACCTACATCTCCACTACCTCCTCTACAGGCTCAAGATGAGACTGCTCCCCCACTCTCCAACATCCTCCCCTCTTGGGGCAAGAACTTCCTCCTCAGCTTCCTCCACGGCCATTGCCTCGGCCGGCTCCTGGACTCCCTGCGCCACCTCCACACGGGTGTGGTTCTCCTCCTCCTTCATCTCTACTCCACCTACTTCCTGCTCTGTCTCCTCCATCCTCCGCTCCATCTCCTTGGCCCCCTCCTGCTAAGAAATGGAGTTCACCACGGTGACGCAGCACTCCCTTGCCACCTTGGGCTCTCCCCTGACCTAGACCTGGATCCCCTCTGTGTTAAACTTCAAGCACTGATGGAAGAACGAGGGGACACAACGGATGGCGCTGATGAGTGGTCGCTCGAATATGGCATTGTAGTTGATGGGGGAGTCCACGATGACGAACCTGTAAGTACGAGACTTCCCCTAGAGTAACATGGAGTCCCACTCCTCCTTCCACTTCCTTCCTCTCCCCGAAAAATACGAACAGAGGCCCATCCAAGGCCAGCACCCTCTTAGCCTCTACCTTCATCGTGTCGAACGCCTTCTTGAAAATAACGTTGACCGAGCTCTCGTTATCGATGAGGATCCGGGAGACAATGAAATTCTCAATGGCTGTCTGTGTGACCAGCGCATCGCAAAATGGATCCTCATGATCTGGCATATCCTTTCTCAAGAAGTTAATCTTCTCATCAGTGGTGGAGTTTGGGATGCAGAGCCAACAATCCAGCAATACATGGTGTGGAGGCTCGCCTTTCGAGAAGCCTCGACTCCCTCCCCCACGGTGGGTCACTCTGATCCCACCTCGGGCTCTAACATCAGCCCTGTCTGTTTGGTACATTGGAAATTATTTACTTGATTTGGAGAAGCCTCACTTGACTCAATGATATACATCAGGTTGTATTTGATGGTGTATTGAGTTTACTTTTGTAGGCTGAAGAATGTAGAAAATATTCAAAGTACAAAAGTATCGAGACATTTATAATGTGTCGACACCTTTGAAGGAACAGCGTCAAGATTAGAAGCAAAGTGGTGTCGACACACAGGACTTGTGTCAACACACGAAATTCAAGTCGACAATAGCTGTGTCGACACTCCGGACTAAAGTCGACACTCTTAGATTTAAAGTGCTGACATTAGCAGAAGGACTGTGTCGACACACAGGACTTGTGTCGAAACACAGAGTTTGAGTCAACATCAGTTAGAATGAAGAGCTGTGTCGACAGATTCTGAAGTTTGTCGACAACATCAAAGGAGTTGTGTCGATACATTGCACGAAAGCTGTGTCGACAGTTTCTGATGTTTGTCGACAACACCAAAGTAAGTGCGTCAACACCCGGGTAATTGTGTCGACACATACTTCATCTGTGTTAACACATACAATACTTGTGTCTCGACACATTCAGCTGAGTTAAATAACTCTAAGTGCCAGATCTCAAGACTAAAAACTTGACAGCTGCCAGAATCGTCAAGACTGTCAGATGTCAGTCAACTACTTGATCATCCGGTTGCCTCTGATGTGATCTATAAATAGATCTGAGCTATCAGAGAATAAGTCGCGAATAGAAAAAAATGGATGGAAACTAAGAAGAAGGAAAAATCACTCCAAGGAGAATTCATAGAAGTCTATACAGCAAGAAGATTCTGATTCTAAGTCAGAGAAGAAGACATCATCTCTTTAGATCTGTCAGTGTTTGTAGATCTTATTCTGCAAGGAGGAAGAAGCTGGATCTCAACTAACTTCTCAAGAAGATTCAACATAGGTTCTCTCTTTCAAGAAGCATTGAATAAGCTAAGTCAGGTTGAATCAGAATTATTACAGCAAGTTCTGAAGAAAGAAGATTCATCAAGATCTGATCAAGATTCCCTCACCCCACTCTCCCTCTCTATCTGGGTGAAGGAAGAAAGTAATTCTTTAAACAATTTTCTGTAAGATATATTTTTAGATATGAGTGTAAGAGATTTCAATCTTTGAGTTGTAAGCCTGAAATTATAAAGGCTGAGGTAGGGCTTGATTGCCTGAGTTGTAGGAGTGTGGAATCACTCTGAGGTAGGGTTCTTGGGAAGAGCCTGAGGTGTAGGACTTGTTGAAGTCTAAGCTGTAGGAACCAATTTGGGTTCTGAGTTATAAGATCTGAGGATCTGAGAAGGTGAATGGAAGTTTGGTTGATTCTAGTGTACTGCTAGATTGGCAAATGGGGAAAGTAGATGTACCTATCACTTGGGGAACCACTATAAATCTGTGTGTCTGCTGTGATTGGATTATTGTTTGATGTGGTAGCTATAGAATTTTAGCTGTGCTGTGAATAATTTCTTATCTGCCTAAGTGAAAAAGAATTGAACCTATTCACCCCCCTCTAGGTATTTAGACATTCTTGAAACCAATTCTTTCAAGTGGTATCAGAGGGAGGTTGCTCAAAATTAAACTTAACAGTCTGAGTATATCCTCAAGGCAGTAATAACATAGCCAAGATTAGTTCAGGTGAAAATCACAAAGAACTTGAATCTATGAAACTTCCCATTTGTACAAAAGAATCATTTGGGATATGAAAAGAGAGGGTCAGATTTTTTATGGAAGCATCTGATCCTAGAATCTACATCATAGTTCTAGAAGATCCTTTCATCCCAATGAAGATATCAGTTCTTGATACAAATTTACAGACTCCAAAGAGTTATTTTGAGATGATAAAAGATGAGATCATCTTAGCAACTTTGGACAAGAGGGCATAGAACATAGTTGTTAGTGTTATAGATGATGCTACCTTTCAGAATTTGGTCCACTGCAAAACCTCAAAGAAAATGTGGGACAATTTGATTGACTACATGGAGGGGACAGAAGAAGTAAGAGAGGATATGAAGTCCATGCTCAATCAAGAGTATGAAAGCTTCAAACAAGCCAAGACAGATATCATAACTATGTGTTATGAAAAGTTCTTCAGAATTATAAATGAGCTGATGACTTATGGAAGGGTCTTCAACACTTATGAACTGAATGACAAGTTTCTCATGTCATTAACCAAGGACTAGGATACCAAGGTCCGTGCCATCAGATAAGTGGCCAGACTTCCAGATACTCCTCCACCAACCTTGTTTGGAAAATTGTTGTCCTATGAAATGCAGTTAATTACTAAAAAGGATGAGGAAAATAGCAGCAGGTCTTATGCCAAAGATAAGTCTGTGGCTTTCAAAATTGAAGCTACAAGGAAGGGCAGAAGAAAGACTCCTCCTAGAAAAGTTGCTGATACTGATTCAGAAAGTTCAGACACAAGCACATCAGATGGTCATAACTCTGATGAGGATATTGCTTCCTTTTCTAAGCAATTCCAGAGGTTCCTGAAGAAAAAGAACTGGAGGAGAAGTCCATCCTCTTCTTCTTACATCAAGAATGACTACTATAAAGGAAAGAAGAAAACCTCTAAAAAGGAAAGATATGGCTCTAAACCTGGTAAAAAAACTTTTACTAAAATTGTTTGTTACTGTTGCAGCAAGGCAAGATATGTTATAGCAGTCTGTCCTGTCAAAAGAAAGGAGTCTGGTGAGAAAAAGAAACACCAGCATAAAGGAAATAAGGAGGAATCCTTTTTGGCAAAGAAGCAGAAAAGTCGGACTGACTCTTCTTCATCAGAGTCAGAAAATGAAGAGGATGCTGAGGCCTATATTGGGCTGTTCTCAACTGAGGAAGATTCTGTAGAAACAGAATTCTTGTAGTTGCTGGATGATATCAGTAAAGCAGAAGACAGTAAATGCATAGGGATGATGGCCATAGCTGAGGATGGAAATAGCCAGGAGCAGCCGGGCCCTAGTAAGGTGCAATCTTCACCTTCAATGTCAGATTATGTTACTAGCAAAGAGTCAGAAGCAGTTTCATCAAGAGAAGAAGGTGACTCTAAATCTGAAGGAGACATCAATCAACTGATTGATGATTATGGAGAGCTCCTGCAAGCCTTTAAGGAAAGTAGGCTCCTAGCCAAATAATTGGCAAAGGAGAATTCCACTATGAAATTGGCTGCTTTAGACTCAGCAAAAGTGTTGAATTTGAAGTTAAAAGAAATTAGTAAATTGAAGAAAATAACTGTTATTCAGATTGGTACCATTACTTTCAAGAATAACCACATTAGGAATCTTGAAAGTAGACTCCAAAAGGAGAGGGAGTTGGTGGCCAAGTTCTCAACACCTAATTATGTGTTACCTTTGATAGACTCCTTCTCTTCTCAAAAGGGTAAGAAGGGATTAGGTTTCAATGGAAGAACAAGTGCTGCCAATTTCAATGGGAAAGGTGATGAATATTTTCGCTAAGTCTAAACTTGATGCGGATTCATTCTACAATTTATCATAACTATGTAGATGGGCATAAGCTAGATTGAATCATCTTTCAGGCAAGTGCACCTATCAATCATAGTATAAGAGAATTCTACATCTCGTATCGTATTCCACAGGGTCATTTCAACTATTCGTACTCACTCTCACTCTATTATCATACCTAAACTTAAGGTTGCGTTCTAACATAGATTAATCCTAACTATGACTATTTGGATAAAAATTGTATTGGAGAGTTACAAAAATAGTTTCAAGTCGAAAGTTAAGAGCATTCAATGAACATAATCACTTTGTGTAATCATGAAATAACAAGACTATCAAATTCATTGTATTGTAAAGGGTTAAACTAATTATCAAATTCTCTCTCGAGCAATTTAAAAATCTAAGTTAAGTTAAGTAAATTTTCTTTCGAACAATTTACAATACTCAAATGTTTATTGAATGAAATACCCTATCTAATACATGGATTCATGAAACTTTATTTCTAAAATACCATAATTCCATTCATTCGTATTCTAATTTTCCAAGAAACATATCTCTCGATCATGAATTTGGAATTACAAAGAGAAAAAACACATAAATATGAAGATTTAACCATCATCCAAACAATCCAATTTCTCAATCTAGACAGTTGGAATTCATGTAAAAATAAATAATCATTCATAATAAGGATAATTCTCAATGTTTGCAAGCCCATATACGAATAAAATACAATGAAATTGACGAAAACAAAACGATACATGATTACTAACTTGTTCAAACACATTGTTCATGAAAAATAAAAGATAAATAAAGTTGGATTACCAAGAGAGATACAAGATTAAATGAGATAAATTAAAGAATAAATGCATACAAATATCTCCTTCAAGCCTTCCTTCTCTTGGATGCTCCACTTTCGTTCTCCAGAAAAATCTCCAAGCAAAATAATCCAAAAGTGCAGAATAAAATTTTCTCCAGGTTTTTATAGTCCAATAGCAAACATGGTCGAACACGGGTTCCGACACGGCCGTGTTGCAGGCCGTGTCGGCAGTTCCAGGGCAGTTCCACACGAAAAGACGTGTTTGATCATGGGCCGTGTTGGATCACACGGGTACTGACACGGCCGTGTTTTGGAACACGGCCGTGTTGTTCTTCCTGTTCTTCAGACACGGGGGCGGGGAAGTTGTTTCAGCTGGGATGGAACACGGGTAGGCACACGGCCGTGTTCCTACCCGTGTGTGAGCAATTCTTCTCCTGTGTTCAGTCCTGTTGGCCTCGTAAACTCCCCTGTTTGCTCCAAGACTTTTAGTTCCACTGGCTAGTTGTACCTGCATTAGAAAAATGACATAGTAAGGGAGAAGTTCAATACATAAACATAGTAAAAACTCTAAACTATGCTCTACTATTCATGACAATACCAATTCTCAATTATTTAGTGCAATTACTTGAATAAAGAGGTAGAAATCAGCGGATATGATTACAATTATTACAATAAAAATCTACCATAATTGTAATCATCACACATCCCCAGACTTAAGTGTTTGCTTGTCCCTAAGCAAACTAATTCAAACAATTGGGTTACCAATACATAATTCTTCTTCCGCACACTGCTTGTTTTGAATTCGAATAGAGATTTGATGCTGCAATTGTATAGGAAATAGTATAGCAGACTTTTCTAAATATAACTTTTTCTTAAAAATTTCTCCAATACATATCTTAACTACTTTTCGCTCTTTCTTAGAATTATAATTATAATTATCCATAACTATTGTAAGGAGAAAATAACAATCTTGATAACATATGCATTAGTCTTTCAAAAAATTAAAAATCTCCCTATTGATAATCATACACTTTCCTTTACACACCCTCTCCATAACACTAATGAGAATTAGTCAAGTTGGATCCTTAGGACTTGTATGGTGGTGTATTGTTTTGGCTTAGGATAGGTGATTATAGGTGGGGTAAGCAAAATAAACTAGATCACAATTGAGCCCTTTGTATGATAAAGACCTTTAACATACATTGATATTTTATGAGCACCCCAGACTTTGCACGTATTATCATTCCCTTATATTTTTTTTTCTTTTGTTTCTTAACCAAGGTCCATAGTAGGGATCATTCTGAATGAGTGCCAAGTCACACTCACTCAGGCCACGTATCACTATGTTTTTGTAGGGATTTCATAGTAGGGATCATTCCGAATGGGTGCAAGTGTACACGCACTCAGGCCACATATCACTATGAAAAATCATTTCATGACGAACTCAATGATAGGTGCTACTAGACGAGAATTGGCCTTGGTGTATTTTAGAGTTGGAATACCACAAAAATATAGGGATAAGGTTCAAATTGGGTGAGCAAGGGTATAATGTTTAAGGTTTTGGGATGAGAAAGGCTCAAGCTATCCAAAAGGAGGCCTAAATCATTTCCACTTTTACTAATTAACATGTGCAAAAGGTTTTGAGGATCGCTAGTAAGTTCTAGACACCAATAGAGAAAATTTTTGTTATTGTTGATCTACTAATACGAAATTATCAAAATATTACACTCATCAACTCACTTTAGTATAGATAAATAATTTTTTCTAAAATGGAGTGATTATTAGTTAATAATATAAAGGACAATCTTTTTAAACCAAATTATATGGAGAAAAGTAATCTAATGAATTTCTATACGTAGTTACTAATCAACAAATTTGAACACGAATTCGGTTTAATCAGCGTGTGAAAGTGAATTAGATAGTTATATTCCCAATGAGTGAAGTAATGAAAGCTTAAAGAGAAGTAATGTACTTTTTCGAGGGGGTGTATAAGAAATATAGAGTATTATGATAAATAGAATATAAGTAATTGTAATCATGTATTCCACTGTCAATACTCATTATAAAAATACAGCATACCCCCAGACTTGAGTTGCAATGTCCGCATTGCAATATATAAAGTAAAACAAGGGGACAAATATTGCACTACATAAAGAACTGATGAGCATGAATATAAAGCATCACAGCACGAAACAGGAGCGAAATCTGAAATAAAACTTTTTTTTTTTTATAGATATACTGATCATACAAATACTAGATGATAAAAACAATACTAAAGATATAGCACTACAGAGACAGAAATGTAAAGCCAGATATATCAGAAATACATAGGTGAGTCATCTTGATCACCCGGATCATCCTGAGGGTGAGATGGACGAGGAGCTGGTCGCGGTGGGCTGGTAATCCCCATGTGCTGCCGGATCTGATAGATGGCGTCCTCAGTCCGCTGCTGCGTCTCCTCGATACGCTGAAGGCGCGGCGATAGCTGAAGGTCATAAAAACGCTGCAACTCCTGTGCAAATCGAGACTGTCGCTGAGGCTGGGCAGATGATGACTCCCCCTGAGTATGCGTCGAACGGGCCGGCGGAATGAGAGGCTCATCGAGATCTGGATCGACCTCATCGTCGTCGTCGTCGTGGATATGAAGGCCACGAGCTGCAATGGTATAGATAGTCCCTCCTCGGCCTTGACGAGCAGTAACGAGGCGGATGGCTCGAAGACTGGCCATGGTGATAGGCACAGTTTTCGCTACCACCGCCATCGGGGGAAGAGGTAAAAAGATGCCCATATTCTTTGCGAGACGCGTGATGTATGGGGCTACACAGATAGACCCGACTCGGGAATTCTCCGCCTGATGAAGAATAAAATGAGCGAGCATATAGCCCAAATGGATAGGATAGTGGGCTGTCATGCTGTGCAGATAAAGAATGTCCTGTCGACTCACAACACCGGAGCTTTCGCCCCGGCCGCTCAGTGTATGGCTAAGTAGGTGATGAATATAATGCACGGCGGGGAGACCAATTTGGAGGCCTTAGACCTCTTTGCTTCGTAGGCGCCGGTGTCGAAAGATAAACGTCGCCAAACGCCACCTGCCTGCTCGCGACTGGGGAGATCAAATTTCAAATCAGAGTAGGCGGCACTAAGGAGGAATGCCTCGTCGTATACTCCTAAATACCGTGTAAACTGGTAGAGAGAAAGTGTGTAGAAGGTGCCCCCCACTCGAAAAGAAATATTCCCCTCTGTAGGTCTTCCATCATCGGCCACACAGGATCGAAGGTTTACATAGAAAGTGGATAAAAATTCGAGGGTCAGCTCTCTAAATCCTATCTCTTCTATGGCAAAGAACCCTTGCCACCCCACTACAGAAATCAACTCCCGCACAGTATCCGCTAGATCTATAGTTTCTAGGACATCCCAGTCTATGATTCGTATGTCCTGATACTTCTTGGCCTGTAGCCGATTATAGCGGTTTGTGTGGATAGGATCTGTGAAAGCTAGTGGCGGAGCGACGTCGCGTCTCTCGGTAGATAAAGCTTGAAGATCCGGGCGACGCCGGCGACCACCTTGGCTACGAGAAGATGCCATGATCTGAAAATAATAATAATAAAAAAATAAATCTAAAGTGAATTTAGAAGGAAATTAGGAATAGAAGTGATCAAGAGGAGATTGGATGGAAATAACCCAGGAGTTTTACCGCGTATGTTGAGCGCGAAGAAATGAGACGATTCCGCGAATTTTGGAGAGGGAGAGTGATTTCCCGGCTGGAATGGAAGCTAGAATGGAAGGAGGAGATAGTGAGAGTGATGAGGAGAATGAAAAAAATCGGCCCCATATAAAAAGAAGTCGAACACGGGTGCACACACGGCCGTGTGTGTACCCGTGTTGAGGAATCTTTCTGCGCGGGAAACACGGTCTTCAAGGAGACGTGTGGTCAAATCGCGGGAAACTACCCGTGTCGGTGGGACACAGTCAACAACACGGCCGTGTCCCCTACCCGTGTGGTCAACCTCGATCGGACACGGCAAAGAACACGGGTTGGTGGGAAGCCGTGTACTTCTCTGACTTAAATCAATTTAATTCGTCGCTTCGACACGGGTGCGCACATGGCTGGGTGGACAGCCGTGTATATTACACACGGCCAAGAACACGGCTTGGTGGAAACCCGTGTACTTCTCTGACTTGAAACAATTAAATTCGCCGTTTCGACACGGGTGATCACATGGCTGGGTGGACAGGGCGTGTGCTAGACACGGCCATGCACACGGGCATGTGCATGGCCGTGTACACTTCTTCTTTGGTAATTTCTCCTGATTACGTAATTTATTTATTTTTAATTCAAGTTTCATTAAAATTTTTATTCTCCTATATAGACAAGATACTATACTAGTCTAGACATTCTCTTAATCTAGGTGAAGGCATGATTCTAGTCGAATAAGTTCTTGGGGGAGTGCACTGTTATAAAGCTTTAACCGGTGCCCATTGACTTTAAAATCTCCCTTTTCAGGGTGAGTTAGTTCGACGGTGCCATAGGGAAAAACTTCTTTAACCTGGAACGGTCCGGACCACTTAGACCTAAGTTTCCCGGGAAATAGACGCAGTCTAGAATTAAAAAGGAGCACTTGATCACCCTTGTTGAATGTTTTAGTTTTCCGAAGGTGACGGTCATGAAATAGTTTGGTTTTCTCCTTATAAATTCTGGAGTTCTCATAAGCCATAGTTCTCATTCATCTAGTTCATTAAGTTGAAGTTTGCGTTTTTCCCCTATAGAATTTGTATCAAAATTTAGAGAGCGTATTGCCCAATATGACTTGTGCTCTAATTCTATAGGTAAGTGACAAGATTTACCATAGACTAATCTAAAGGGAGTGGTACCTATAGGCGTTTTTAAATGCGGTCCTATAAGCCCATAAACAATCGTTTAGTTTCCTAGACCATTGTTTTCTATTCCCCTCTATAGATTTTTCTAGGATGCGCTTAAGTTCTCTATTGGATACTTCAACTTGGCCACTAGTTTGGGGATGATATGGTGTAGCTATCCTATGTGTGACTCCATATTTCTGCAATACCTTATCTAACTGTAGATTACAGAAGTGAGAACCCCTATCGCTAATAAGTGTTCGTGGTGTGCCAAATCGCGCAAATAGAGATTTTAGGAATTGAATTACTACTCTACTATCATTAGTAGGTAAAGCTTGCGCCTCAACCCACTTTGATACGTAATCTACGGCTACTAAGATATACTTATTCCCGAATGAAACTGGAAATGGACCCATAAAGTCTATCCCCCACACATCAAATACTTCACATTCAAGGATAAAATTTTGCGGCATTTCATGTAATTTAGAAATATTACCTGATTTTTGACAAGAATCACATGAAAGCACATACCTTTGGGCATCCCTGAATAGAAGGGGCCAATAAAAACCCGAATCAAGAACCTTTTTCGCAGAGCGATTTGCTCCATAGTGACCACCAGTAGGACCTGAATGACACTGCTCTAGAATTCTCCACCCTTCCTCGGTGGATACACACCTTCGGATCACGGAATCTGCACATATCCGAAAAAGAAAAGGGTCCTCCCAAAAGTAATATTTCAAGTCGGAGAAAAATTTCTTTTTCTGCTGGTATGAAAAATCTTTTGGGAGGACCTTAGCCACAAGATAGTTTGCATAATCTGCAAACCATGGATAATCATTATTAATTTTCGAAGATAAGGCAAATAACGATTCCTCAGGGAACGTATCTGAAATTTCAGACTCATCTAACGTTGCTCGTAATGGATTTTCTAAACGTGAAAGATGGTCTGCTGCTAAGTTTTCTGCTCCTCGTTTATCCCTAATTTCCAAATCAAATTCTTGCAATAAAAGTACCCAACGGATTAAACGAGGCTTAGCTTCCGCCTTGGCTAGCAAATATTTAAGTGCAGAGTGGTCCGTGTAAACTACCACCTTGGACAATGTTAAATAGGATCTGAATTTATCAAACGCAAAGACTACTGCTAGAAGTTCTTTTTCAGTTGTAGTATAATTCTCTTGTGCATTATTAAGTGTTTTACTAGCATAAAATATAGGATGAAAATGTTTGTTTCGGCGTTGTCCTAAAACAGCTCCTACCGCAAAACTGCTAGCGTCACACATGATTTCAAATGGCTGAGTAAAATCAGGCGCTATCATAATAGGAGAATTAACTAATCTCTCTTTTAAGAACTCAAAAGCATGTAGGCACTCTTGATCAAAGATAAACGGTGTATCCTTTTCTAATAGTCTCGTAAGTGGTTTAGCAATTTTTGAAAAGTCTTTAATAAACCGGCGGTAAAATCCGGCGTGGCCTAAAAAACTTCTCACTGCCTTAACGGATGTGGGTGGTTGTAACTTTTCTATCGTTTCTATCTTCGCTCTATCTACTTGAATTCCCTGATTGGAGATTTTATGACCTAGTACTAACCCTTCTTGCACCATAAAATGGCACTTCTCCCAGCTAAGTACTAAGTTCGTCTCCTCACACCTCCTTAGAACCTTTTCTAAATTATTCAAACATAAATCAAATGCATCTCCAAAGACGGAGAAGTCATCCATAAACACTTCCATGATATCTTCAACATACTCGTTGAAGATAGCTAACATGCATCTTTGGAAAGTGGCGGGGGCATTACAAAGACCGAATGGCATACGCCTATAGGCAAAGGTACCGAATGGGCATGTGAACGTGGTTTTCTCTTGGTCTTCTGGGGCTATTGGGATTTGGAAATACCCAGAAAGTCCATCTAGAAAACAATAATATGAATGTCCCGACAAGCGTTCTAATATTTGGTCAATAAAGGGTAAAGGGAAATGGTCTTTCCTAGTGGCATCGTTTAACTTCCTATAGTCTATACAGACACGCCAACCTGTTACTGTTCGCGTCGGAATTAATTCATTTTTATCGTTTGCTACCACAGTTAAACCACCCTTCTTAGGAACCACTTGGACAGGACTAACCCATGAACTATCGGAAATAGGGTATATCATACCAGCGTCTAATAATTTAACAATTTCAGCTTTAACTACCTCTTTCATATTAGGATTAAGCCTACGTTGCGGTTGAATAGATGACTTATAGTTTTCTTCCAAAAGGATTTTATGAGTGCAAAAACTAGGATTAATACCTTTTATATCAGAGATTTGCCATGCTATTGCACCTTTACATTTCTTTAACACAGTTATTAATTTAGCTTTTTCAATTTCAGAAAGATTAGAAGAAATAATAACTGGGTTAGTAGAGTTAGCTCCTAAGAATGCATACTCAAGATGATCCGGTAATTTTTTTAATTCAACTACAGGTGGATCCTTAGTATTATTCTTATGAACTTCATTATCTCCTTTTGTAAGTAAGTTATATTCAGTATTTCCATTCATCGATACAGAGTTATCTAGAAAAAGTAAATGATCAACAATATCTTTACTAGTTTCGTCTTCTAGAAAACAATTAGTAATGCAAATTTCTAAAGGATCTTTATAATAAAAATTAGAATCAATAGAAGACAATAAGTTGTCAACACCATGAGAAAAATAGCAACAATCATCACTATCTAAAGATTGTTTCATAGTATTGCCAATTTGAAAAGTGACTTCATCCTCCCTACTCTCAAAACTAATTTACCATCAAAAACATCAATAAGAGCTCTAGAAGTGGCTAGAAATGGGCGACCAAGTATAAGTGGTACTTCGATATTTTCGTCCATATCTAAAATAACAAAATCGGCAGGAAATATAAATTTGTCTACCTTAACCAATACATCCTCCACTATGCCTCTTGGGTACTTAACCGACCGATCTGCTAATTGAATACTCATCCTAGTCGGGCTAAGTTCTCAAAGGCCTAGTTTCAAATATAATGTATAAGGCATCAAATTTATACTAGCTCCTAAATCCGCTAAAGCTTTATTAACTTGCAAATCACCGATTAAACATGGTATTGAAAAAGAACCGGGATCCTTAAGCTTTTGTGGTAATTTATTTTGTAAAATAGCAGAGCATTCTTCACTAAGTGTGACTAACGATAATTCTTCTATTTTCTTTTTATTAGAAATTAAATCCTTCAAAAATTTTGCATACTTAGGCATTTGAATAATATCAGAAAAAGGTAAATTAACATGCAATTGTTTAATCATAGAAATAAATTTACCGTATTGCGCATCCATGCGCTCCTTGTTCATCTTTGCTGGATATGGTATGGCTGGTTGATATTCCATCGGTGTCACGTTCGGTGCTTCTCCACTAGACTCCTCTTGAGGTGCATCCGGTGCAAGCCTTGGGTCTTGTAACTCCTTCCCGCTCCTCAACTGAATTGCTCTTGCATGTTCCTTTGGGTTTGTCTCAGTATTTCCTGGAAGTGTTCCTTGTTGTCTCTCTGATACCATCCTTGCCAACTGCCCAATCTGATTCTCCAAATTTCGAATAGAACCTTCTTGATTACGGAAGGCAACATCGGTAGTTTGCATGAACTTTGCAAGGACATCTTCCAATGTTGGCTTCCTTGGCTCCAATTGTTGTTGTTGTTGTTGTTGTCCAAACATGGGTGGTTTACCTTGGTTGCCTTGCCCTCCCCAAGAGAAATTGGGGTGGTTCCTCCATCCTTGATTGTATGTAAAACTATATGGGTTGTTTCCTGGATTGAAAGGTGGTCTGGGATTATTACCCATGTAGTCTACATGTTCTTGCACTTGAGGTTCACCACTAGGGATTCCAACAAGGGAGGGGTCCCATTGTTGAGGTACCATTGGGGGTGGCGCTAAAGAAAGGTTGTCCATCTTTTGATGGAGCTTCTCCACTTGAATTGCTAAGGCAGTAACTGCATCCACTTCATACATTCCGGCGGGCTTGGTAGACTTCGGCCGCACGGTAGTCCATTGGTAGCTATTCATTACCATTTCTTCTATCAACTGCTGGGCTGCTTCAGGTGTCTTATTGTTCAAGGTGCCTCCACTAGCCGCATCAATCATCTGTCTGGTGGCTGGATTTAGACCATTATAGAAAGTCTGAATCTGAAGCCAAGAAGGTAAAGCATGATGGGGGCATTTCCTTAATAACTCTTTGAATCGTTCCCAAGTATCGTACAATGATTCAGCCTCCACTTGAACATACGTAGAGATGTCGTTCCTTAACTTTGCGGTCTTTGCCGGTGGAAAATACTTCATCAAAAACTTCTCAACCATCATGTCCCAAGTAGTAATGGATCCTTTAGGTAACGAATTGAGCCACTGCTTTGCCTTATGCCTCAATGAGAATGGGAACAATCTCAATCGAATGGCATCGTTGGAGACACCATTAATCTTGAAAGTATCACATATCTCTAGGAATCCGGCTAAGTGTGTATTGGGATCCTCGTCTTGTAAGCCATCATATTGAACATATTGTTGGACCATTTGTATCACGCTCGGTTTCAGTTCGAAATTATTGGTTGGAATGGGTGGTCGAACAATGCTTGACCCAGTTCCTTGGAGATTGGGTCTAGCAAAGTCAGACATGGTTTGCTCATTTTGGTTGGCCATGGTATCTAGATTTTCAGGATGGTGTTCTCCTTGATTCACTGTTTCTTCTTCTCTCAGATCGTCTACAATATCTGTGGTGTTAATACCCACGTCTCTGTGATTGGTGTTGTGAATAATTCGTTCCGGTTCAGAATGAAATGGTTCTAACCCAGAATTTCTTGCCCTGGTCATAGACTAACAGACTACAAAACAGAGATTAAATAATATAATTTTACTTTAAACTAATCTACAAAGATTTATTAGTAAACAATAATGGTAGATTAATAAAGTTAAAGCTTTCAAAATATTGAAAAGATTCCCTCCCCGGCAACGGCGCCAAAAACTTGATGAATATTTTCGCTAAGTCTAAACTTGATGCGGATTCATTCTACAATTTATCATAACTATGTAGATGGGCATAAGCTAGATTGAATCATCTTTCAGGCAAGTGCACCTATCAATCATAGTATAAGAGAATTCTACATCTCGTATCGTATTCCACAGGGTCATTTCAACTATTCGTACTCACTCTCACTCTATTATCATACCTAAACTTAAGGTTGCGTTCTAACATAGATTAATCCTAACTATGACTATTTGGATAAAAATTGTATTGGAGAGTTACAAAAATAGTTTCAAGTCGAAAGTTAAGAGCATTCAATGAACATAATCACTTTGTGTAATCATGAAATAACAAGACTATCAAATTCATTGTATTGTAAAGGGTTAAACTAATTATCAAATTCTCTCTCGAGCAATTTAAAAATCTAAGTTAAGTTAAGTAAATTTTCTCTCGAACAATTTACAATACTCAAATGTTTATTGAATGAAATACCCTATCTAATACATGGATTCATGAAACTTTATTTCTAAAATACCATAATTCCATTCATTCGTATTCTAATTTTCCAAGAAACATATCTCTCGATCATGAATTTGGAATTACAAAGAGAAAAAACACATAAATATGAAGATTTAACCATCATCCAAACAATCCAATTTCTCAATCTAGACAGTTGGAATTCATGTAAAAATAAATAATCATTCATAATAAGGATAATTCTCAATGTTTGCAAGCCCATATACGAATAAAATACAATGAAATTGACGAAAACAAAACGATACATGATTACTAACTTGTTCAAACACATTGTTCATGAAAAATAAAAGATAAATAAAGTTGGATTACCAAGAGAGATACAAGATTAAATGAGATAAATTAAAGAATAAATGCATACAAATATCTCCTTCAAGCCTTCCTTCTCTTGGATGCTCCACTTTCGTTCTCCAGAAAAATCTCCAAGCAAATAATCCAAAAGTGCAGAATAAAATTTTCTCCAGGTTTTTATAGTCCAATAGCAAACATGGTCGAACACGGGTTCCGACACGGCCGTGTTGCAGGCCGTGTCGGCAGTTCCAGGGCAGTTCCACACGAAAAGACGTGTTTGATCATGGGCCGTGTTGGATCACACGGGTACTGACACGGCCGTGTTTTGGAACACGGTCGTGTTGTTCTTCCTGTTCTTCAGACACGGGGCGGGGAAGTTGTTTCAGCTGGGATGGAACACGGGTAGGCACACGGCCGTGTTCCTACCCGTGTGTGAGCAATTCTTCTCCTGTGTTCAGTCCTGTTGGCCCCGTAAACTCCCCTGTTTGCTCCAAGACTTTTAGTTCCACTGGCTAGTTGTACCTGCATTAGAAAAATGACATAGTAAGGGAGAAGTTCAATACATAACATAGTAAAAACTCTAAACTATGCTCTACTATTCATGACAATACCAATTCTCAATTATTTAGTGCAATTACTTGAATAAAGAGGTAGAAATCAGCGGATATGATTACAATTATTACAATAAAAATCTACCATAATTGTAATCATCAAAAGGCAAAGCTCCTGCTCAGCCACTTGCTTCCAAACCTCCAATTTCTTTTAAAAAAAGTGGTTCAACCTTCTAACAGGTATGATCATGATAGTATTTATGGTCACTGTGAGCGAGGCAGTAGAAATGGCAAGGGTGCAAGTGCCTATTGGGCAGTCCATGAGAAAACCCAAATGGCCCATAATGGACCATTTATGTTTGGTGTACCAGCCCCAACACTCAAGGGCAAGGTAGCAGCTAGCTCACAAAGTCTGTCAGTCTATTATCAAGCTAAGGGAATGTCTAGTAGCAAAGTAGACTTAGAAATATCTGAAGCTATCAGGAGTATGCATTTTGAAAAAAGGCAGCTGCAGATAGGGTTCAAGATATCCCAAGTACTTCTACTGCCAGACAAGTCCCTAAGCAAGCCTTGGCTGAAAGACTTAAGAAAAGAACTGATGTACCAGTTGGTTTAAGAGCTACAAATAACATTATTGTTAAGCCAGTTCTTAAAAGAAGGTACAATGTATATGCGTTCTTGTGTTATGGCAAAGTGGGCCACTATGCCATTGATTGCTGGCAAAATAAGAGTGTCCAGAGAAGTAATGGTGGCCTACCTGTTAGAAGAACTGAAGGTAGGCATGTTCAGTTTAGATCTAACTTGCACCTAGGACCCAATAAAATTTGTGGTCCTAAGGTTAGATAATATATTTGTTGCAGGTTAGTCCAAGTGGCCATACCCCTACATGGTACTTGGACAGTGGATGTTCCAGACACATGATTGGATCAAGAAGCATGCTAAAGGAATATACTCATATTGAGAATGGTCCCAAAGTTATCTTTGGGGGCTCAGAAAAGGGGTAACTAAACGTTTGGGTAAGATAACTAATGACATAGTAACTATCATACAAGTAGCTTATGTGAAAGGTTTGAAACATAACCTTATAAGCATAAGTCAACTATGTGATCTGGGCTATGACATTTCTTTCCTCAAGGATGAGTGTCAAATTAGAAGGTCAAGTGACTAAAGGGTTATCTTGACAGACACTAGGAGAGGAAATATTTACTGTCTAAACTTTGAGTGTGAGAGTGAGGACTCTCTTATATGCCTAGTTGCAAATGAGAGAGCTTCTCATTGTGTCCAATGGCACAAGAGACTAGCTCACCTGAACTATAAGACTATAGACAAACTCTTTAGTGAAGAGTTAGTGAGGAATGGTCCTAAGGTTAAGTGAATTAAGGAGGGAATCTGCTCAGATTGTCAAAAGGGCAAGCATACCAGGTCTTCCTTCCAATGTCTTGATACCAAAGACTCAGTGAGGTGTTTATACCTCCTGGATATGGATCTATTTGGTCCTCTACCAGTTCATAGTCTAGGTAGGAAAGTCTATACCCTTGTAGTGGTTGATGATTTTTTCAGGTTTGCTTGTGTATTCTTCTTAAGGAGAAAATCTGAAACCCCAGAAATCTTCCAGACTTTTGTCAAGCAAATTCAGAATGAATTTAGTAGTTCTGTGATAAAAATCAAAAGTGACCATGGGACTAAGTTTCAGTCTAACTGCATGACAAAGTTCTGTGAAGGGCTTGAGATTCATCAAGAATTTTCCTCTCCTATAACTCCACAGCAAAATTGAATTACTGAAAGGAAGAATAAAACTCTAATTTAGGCAGGTAGGACAGCTATGGCGGATGGAGAAGCTATATTCCAACCGTCAGAGCTATTTTTTAACTGTTTGGGAGAGTTTTTCATGTACAGCTTTTTGAAAATCAATTTTGATAGAGCTGCTTTTTGAGAAGCTATGAGGGGTTTGCTTTATCGGTTCGTAAATTGATTTTTTATTGGCGTAGACGTGATTTTTCGGCTCGTATGCGATTTTAATGCTAATACTCGGTTTTTTATTTCCTATACACGTTTTTTTTTGCACAAACGTATTTTTTTGCACAAACGCGATTTTTTTGTCCTGACATAATTTTTTTTGCCCAGACGTGATTATTTTCGCCCGGGTGTGATTTTTTTAGTACTGACGTGATTTTTTTGCCCAGACACGATTTTTCTCTTAAACGCAATTTTTTCGCTCGGACGTATTTTTTTCCCCGGTTGTGATTTTTTTCACCTAGAGGTGATTTTTTTGCCCAAATACGATTTTTCGCCCGGTCACGATTTTATCGTTCAGATGCAAAAAATTTCTCCGCGGATATGATTTTTTCGCAGATGCGCAATTTTTTCACAAGGCCATGATTTTTTCGCCGAGGGGCGGTTTTTTCGCCCGAACGCGTTTTTTTCGCCCGGATGCAATTTTTCGTCCGGGCGCAATTTATTCGCGCGGGCATGATTTTTTCGCATGTGTGCGAGAATTATACCCAAACGCAATTTTTTTTGCGCTGACACAATTTTTTCACACTTGTACGCGCGAATTTTTTCGTTCGAGCGCGATATTTTCCCCCGGGTGAGATTTTTCCGTTCGGGAGCGATTTTTTCATATGAGCGCAATTTTTTTGCTTGGGCGCGATTTTTTCGCCCGGACGCGACTTTTTCGCCCAGACTCAATTTTTTTGCTCGAAAGCGATTTTTTCTACTCGTACACATTTTTTCGCACGTGTACGATTTTTTCGCTTAAGGGAAATTTTTTCGATCGGGCGTGTTTTTCGACTGGGCGTGATTTTTTCGCCCATGCACATGTATTTTTTCACCCGGGCGCAATTTATTTGCGCGGGCATGATTTTTTCGCATGTGTGCGATAATTTTACCTGAACGCGATTTTTAAAGCACTGACACGATTTTTTCACACTTGCACGAGCGATATTTTCCCGTGAGCGCGCTTTTTTCGTCCGGGAGCGATTTTTTCGCATGGGCGCGATTTTTTCGTCTGGGCGCGATTTTTTCTCTCGGGCGCAACTTTTCGCCCGGAAGTGACTTTTTCGCCCAAATTCAATTGTTTTGCTCGAAAGCAATTTGTTCTACTCGTACACAATTTTTTCGCACGTGCACGATTCTTTCGCTTAAGGGAAATTTTTTCGCTCGGGCGTGTTTTTCCACTTGGCATGATTTTTTCGCCCATGCACATGTATTTTTTCTGCCGGGCGAGATTTTTTCACTGGGACGCGATTTTTTTTTGCATGGGCACGATTTTTTCGTCCGGGCAAAAATATCGCGTCCGGGAAAAAAACCGTTTCCGGACAAGAAAAAATTGGGTCAAGTGAAAAATTCACGTCCGAGCCAAAAAATTGCTTCCAGGATGAAGAATTGCGTCTCGAAGACAAAATTCCGTCTGGGAGGAAAAATTTATTGAACTTTTCTGAGAGCACTTTCTAAGAGCTCTCGGAGTTTTTTCTGTCAAACAGTCTGCAGCTCTATCTGTAAAGATTTTTTAAGAGCTCTTTCTAAGAGCTCTACTCCATCAACTATTTTTCCATCCGCCAAAGTTGTTCCAAACAGAGCCGAAGTGTTTCTTGGAGAAAAAGTTGACTTGGGCTCAGATTGGTGACATTGTCGATTCTGATGTGGGTTTTAGGAGAACTGCAGGGGCGACTTTGAAACATGCATGCACAAAATAGTTTATGTTGAAGAGGGATGAGGATGAGACTTCTAAGGAGGACAGTGTTGGTGTGCAAATGTTTAAAACTTACAAAGACTTCACAACATATTTGGAATCATGATGTTATTTAAGTGAGTTGTATTCAGTTGATTCTTTTTGTCATGTTCATTAATGTTTAATGCAGTTCTTACTCAAATGTTAGTTCATTGATTTTAGGAAAATAATATTATAGATTTATAGTATTGAATGTTCTCGAGTTCTCTTTTTTAACTATGTTGATGTACGATTTTATTTTGCCGGTTTTTATAACATTATCAAAGTTTTATTTTAATATGATTTTGCAATGTTGTATTACACATGATTGAAAGTATGTAACATTTTTTATTTATTATAAAATCGATTAGATATTTGTTAGTAGTTTAATTTTCTCATTTGAATTTTAATTTACACTTAATTAGACCAAATAATTACTATCTAGTTAATAAATAAAAAATATTATGATGACACTGAGAAACTACATCACTCTATAAGTCAATACTTTACAAAATAATATAATAATAATCAAGTATATGAAAAGGAAACTACAAGAGATGTCATAAACATCAAGCAGGTAGTCTATGTGTAGACATGCTTAATGGGGCCTAAATTACAACTTGCATATAACTAGGAGTTCATAAACATGAAGGCAGCTGATCCTACTATTCTACGGTTGTTTCCTCATAACCAAATCATTCATGTCCTAGCTCCAATGATGAATATACCCCACCCCAAACATAAATACTTGTAACCTCACACGATGGAATACTCATTGTTGCTCTGTGACATTTGACACTTGCACCCTTCCTCGATAGATTAGTCGGTAGGACAAACTCCTTACGTCTCCATGACTAATGTATTATTGCATTGAGACACTTATGTCTGCTCCAGACATTGGGACAGTCACGCTCGCTCCTTGAAACATGTAGGGTAATCACAAAGGACACACCCTCCAAGTCAACATAGATTAATGCATTATAAAACATAATAATAATCGCATTACACCGTGGAATCCGTCACCACTGAACTATTTGGAGACCTAAACATATCTCACCGACCATTAAACCAAATCGGAGTACATAAATCGTATCACGACGAAGCGGCAATGGGCGATCAATGAATGGGGCTTCCACCACTAGACCTAATTTCCACTAAGGACTTCCGGGTACGTGGAGACAAATACGCATTCACCCTAACACGTAGGAAAAATCATACATACATAAATTTATATATGTGTTCTTGCATCTAGGGATTTGCTTGAACAATCGTAGCAATGCAAAAACGACTAATTCTAGTCGTAATTGCCTTGATGGGCTTCATCACTGTATGCTTAAAATTTGAATGAGTCATTGAGTAGAAAGTAAATTTCTATGAAGATGAGATCACATGCCTTGGTTCCTACGAGTCATGACAAGCCATGAATCTAGCTTTTGGGTTAAAATCACATTCACCACCAAAGTGGAAATTTCAAGAAATGAAAAAACCTAAAACCTCAGAGAAAGAGAATCTCTGCCTTCCTTGCTCGATGACCTGCCTACTCAAAAACATATATCCCACTTCGCGCTTGCACACCGGGCACATAGAAGCAATAATAAAATGCAGTGACACAAGAAATCATAACACAAAGGACACAAGATTTACGTGGAAAACGCTCTCAAAATTGATGAGGGAAAAACCACGAGGAGGAGAACTTGAACAATCCACTATCAAAACGAATAAGGATTACAACAGATAAACTAGGTTTGTCCAACCTAGATCGCCCCAGATTCACAGATTAAATTCCCTTCTCAACTCGCGGTAGAAAATCCTTTCTTCAAGAAAAAGGTACAAACTCAAATCTCTCTTCTCAAGCCCAATTGCAAATGAAAACATGAAAGAGCAAAAACACCCTTACAACGAAGACAAGACACCGATCTGAGAAAAACTGTTCTTTCTCTTGAAGAACCAGCCTCTAGAAGCAATAAAGAAAAGCTTCTTCCCCAAAAACGAGAACCTCGATTTTCTTATCTTGACGACTCAAATCTTTGGAATTAAATATTTTGGAATAGATCGTGACCTATTTAGAGCAAAGAGCGAGACTATCTTGGCCCTTGGATCAAGCCTCAAATAATCAGATGTCAGAAAATGAATCTTTGACGGAACATGGTCTGTCCGCTGCAGCAACAACACTTAAAAGCCTTCAAATGACGCCATACCCCTTCACATGATGCCATAACGATAGCAGGACTCATCACATTGTTATAGCACGTCGTCGTGCTAGCAGGACGCCGTCATCGTGCTAGCAGGACATCGTCGTCGTGCTAGCAGGATGCCGTCATCGTGCTAGCAGGACGCCATCGTCGTGCTAGCAGGACGCCGTCGTCGTGCTAGCAGGACGCCCCCGCCGTGCTAGCAGGACCCCCCCCCCACTGTGCTAGCAGGATGCCCCCGCCGTGCTAGCAGGATGCCCCCGCCGTGCTAGCAGGACGCCCCCGCTGTGCTAACTTATTGAATCTGGTGGCTAACCTTAGAGGGGGGAAGGGGGGTGGATAAGGTTTTAAAGTAAATTCAGAATTAAAAATAAATTTCACCAAGGGCAACCTATTCTGGAAAGTGGAAGCTACCGCAGGGCGATAGGATACTACTGCGCGACAGTTGGTCACAGTGAACAAATTCCCCTGCAAAATGTTATTTTCTGAATTACACACAACCCTTAAAACCCTAGCAACATCCAACCACGAATTCACAGTAAAATAAACGAACTTTAATTTTATTGAAAACTAAAATAAGGGTTTACAACAAGATGACTGGATCTCCGTGACGCTGGAGATTGGAGGCGATGATTTAAACACATTTCTATTAGTTTTTATACCGACCCTCCCAGGACTGATTGGCTCTCTCTTCTTCCCAAATAGATTGACGAGTCGACTCTTCACCTTCCACTTAGGAAGGGTCTTAGAGTCCACTAGATCTCCTAGATCTAGACGTCCTCTTAGGACGATTTCCCACAGATTTCTGCTAGAAATCCGACGGTCTCCCAGATCGATTTCTCACAACCTCAGACAAAATAAAAAAGTGATTATACAAATAAGAATAAAAGAGTTTGAAATTATTGTTCCCTCAAAATAAGAAATTCTCCGCAAAACGATGCGCGATCGAGGCTTCTGAATGTTGTTCTTCGTGCACTTGATCAACCGCTGATGGTCGCTGGAGACTTCGCTCTTCAGAGTTCTTCGATCACGAACGGAAGAGAGAAATTTCGTTTTTTCTTGCTTGGAGGTGGTGGTTCGTACCAACATAGACGGTAGCTGAACCCTAGACGTGAAATCCTCCTTTTCTCCTCAGAAAAAGAAACACACGCTTTTATACTTGTCTTTAAAAAAAGCTACTATCGGTGGTAGAGCTAGTGCCTAATAGTAAGTCTTCTCACACGGTGTCACCAACTGTCCATTAAATTAGGAAAAATATCCAAAATAATATTCGCACCACTTTTGGATATCACGACATGGTAAGTCTTACGCATGACGGTAGACATTTTTTCTCAACGCAATTGACTCGACGATTGTCGAGATGGCTAGCGCCCGGCAGTATGGATAGCGCCTGGTGGTAGGTTAAAGAGAGACATCATTGCACGCTCACTTTAATCCTATGTCGCTAGTGTCATCGGTAGAGCTAACGCCCGACAGTAAGTCATAGAGATTGAAAAAACTCGTTCTTCATTACCTATAAACCTGCATACTATACTATATACAAGTATGATCAAATACAACTTGAGATTTGATATTGTTAAACTAAAGATATGCGGACCATTGGTTTCAACAAACTCCTTTTTTTGATAATATCAAATCTAGTTCATGCGATATAAATCATTAGTAGAAAAATATAGCGTAGTTTAACAATAAGCATAAATCATTAGTAGCAAAGTATAATGTAGTTTAGCAATAAGCATAAATCATTAGTAGCAAAGTATATTGTAGTTTAACTTAAGTATGAAGTACGACTCCCCTACATTTGTGCTCCCCCAACACGTTATCTTCCTCTAGGTGGCTAGTATGGGACTTACTCATGAATAAACAAATCTCTCCCATTTGATATTATCAAAAGGGCAGAGAATTAATGGTAGTGGTGTAAGATTAAACAGAGAGATGAAGTTTTGGCAAAGGAGACACACAAACATGGGAGAAAAAAATAATATTTGGGCAATCCTAGACAACATAAGAAAAACATTTGATTTAAAAAATGACAGAGCATAAGAAATATCTGGATAAAGCATGTGAAACTAAATACACAAGATTTGGCATATAATGCCAGGTGATTTATAAAGTTAATGCAGTATAACATTGGAAGCGTCATGAATAGTAATTATGTACTCGTACACTTGTGCGATAAATAATCAGTGCAGTTTTAGTCAAATTCTTATGCATGAAAGAATTTGATAGAATAATGATAGGTGTACGTGTAGCATCAAAAGAAAAAAAACATTAGGTAGAAATAATCATTAATACATGTTTTATCTCAAAAAAATAAAAATGCTAACACAAAAGTGATGAAATGAAAAATCGTGTCACGATTCTATCTACAATATACCAAGAGTAGAACAAAAAAGGGCCCTAACTCAATTTACTATCTTTGCATAAGATCGAAATGATTCTATAGATCAAGGTGCTCATTCTCACAATGCTCATAGAGGCTTATCAGGAGAAATGAGTAGTACTTGGGGGGTACCTTTGACACATAATTTGATAGCATAAAAATAATGTACAAACATTTTTTTTCATTATCATATATATATATATATATATATATATATATATATATATATATATATATATATATATATATATATATAGTTCAAGGTACCTGAATCAATCGAAATCTACTCACATAGATAGATACACTTTAACTTGTATACAAAGATCTTACTATTGTAATTTTGGCCCGATGTTCTAAATACAATATATGAAAAATGAACAACGTGACATTAATTTTTTAAGTTATTTCTAACATGTTAAACACAATATCATGTTTGTATCCCTATCCGAACTTTCCTGATCCCTGACACTGATATCCCTGCAACATATTAAAAGATTTTTGGCTTATTCCAAACTTTTGGATGATACGTTTCAGGTCATGGATCTTCTCCTTTAACGCAATGTTTTCCATGACTAGCATGACACACTGGTTTGTGAATTATTTCTTTTCATTCTCAATGTGGCTAAGAGAAGTTTGTAGCTTCCTTTCTATGTCCTTCCTCTCTTTGGTAAGAGCTTTATTTTTGGAGAAAGTCTTGGAGAGACTCTCTTCTAATTCTCTTATAATGCTCAAAGAGTGAGAACATTCTTGACACTCGACCTTCTCTTTTCCACATTTAATCAATTCATTATTGAGACACTTTAACTATTTTTTCATTTGTTTATTTTCTGATTTTAAAACATTATTTTTATCTCTCAAATCATCTAATTTATCACATAATTTTTCATACAAATCATTAAGTTCTTCGTACGTGGGAGGAGTTAGCTCGTTGTAGCTATGGATACTAGATTCATTGTAAGACTCGTCTTGGTGTTTTCCCATGAGGCACAGATTTGCCTCTTCTTCACTGCTCGAGCTCGACGTATCAGACTTATACGCTATTGTATCGTCCCATGTTGATGCCTTTAACACCTTTTTTTATTTCCCTTGCCACGGGTCTTCCTTTCCCTTTCCTCCTTCAGAAGCTTAGGACAGTCACGTTTGAAGTGTCCAGATATGTGTCAGTGGAAGCACTAAGGGGAAAATTCTTCTTCATCACTCTTTGCCACCTTTGATGTTTGCTCCACCCCTTCTTCTCTTATACGTCATTCTTCATGAACCTTTGAAACTTCTCTCACCTCTTTGGGTCCAAATGAACTTCTTTAAACCATGAGCCTAAAGACTCTACTCATCATCAGTCTCCTTTATCATCTCTTTCTCCTTACATGACTTTAGTGTCAGTGTATTCTTATTTTGTTCCCTAGGATACTCCTCGGCCTATATTTTCAGTTCAAGCTCGTGGTTCTTCAGGTTTCTAATGAGACTCTCTATTTCCAGAGTACTGATGTCATGAGATTCAGCAATGACAGTCACCTTTGGGTTGAATCGTGGAGGCAAAGACCGCAGGATCTTCCTAACCAAGTCCTCATTTAAGAAAGTCTTTCTGAGAGATCTAAAGGCGTTGACGATCTTTGTGAAGCGAGTGTACATGTTATCCACCTCCTCATCGATCTCCATCTGGAAATATTCATATTTAGACTCCAGACAAAACAACTTCAATTCTTTTACATGCGAGGTACCTTCATGAGTCAGTTCAAATAAACACCAAATATCATAAGCAGTTTCACAATTACAAATTCTATTTAAAATCTCCTGATGATCTGGAATCTGCCTAGCTTCATCTTATGCATGCCCTTCATCGACACTAACATTTTCTAGCTCAGGAACTACATCAGAAAACACCATAGCCGATGGAATCTGTGTCTCAACAACCACTTGCTCACCAACAACTTGGTCTTCCATTAAGACCACATCCCTAATTCTGAATATCCTCTTTCTATCCAGGTCCCAAATTCTATAGACAAACTCCTCATGCGGGAATCCAAGCAAGATGCACTCCCAAGACTTTTGATCAAACTTTGATCTTTCTTCATTGGGAACATGAACATGAGCCCTGCAACAGAACAATCGCATGTGTCCATAAGACACCTCCTTCCCAGAACAAACACGCTCTGGGATATCTCCATCCAAAGGTGCTGAGGGGGACAGATTGATCAAATACACATCAGTCCACACAACCTTTGCCAACTACTGCTTGTTAATACCTGTCTGAGAGATCATACACCTGATCTTCTCAACAATCATGTTCATCCTCTCTGCCAACCCATTTTGTTACAGCGTCCTCAGAACTATCTTCTCATGCGCGATGTTATGTGTCCTATAGTAGTAATTAGAGGCTCCAATGTACTCACCCTCATTGTCTGATCAAACCAGCTTGATCACCTTTTCGGCCATATTCTCCACCATCATCCTGAATTCCATGAACTTTGCTAATACATCACTCTTTTGCTTCAGAAAATAAGCTCATACCTTTACCGAGTGATTATTTATGAACTTGGTAATGTAAGATGCTCTGCCAACAGACTTGGGCTTAATCATACCACACACATCTGTGAGTATCAAATTCAGCAGCTCCGCTTTCCTCTTCGGTTCAACATCTGTGAAGGACACTCATCTTTTCTTTCCAGCCAAGCAGTGAACACATGTGGCAGGTAGCTCCCTTGACTGCACTAGAAGAACCTTATTCCTCACCAGATTCTTCAAGTTCTTCTCACTAATGTGTTCAAGTCTATGATGCCATAACTCAATAGAGTTACCTTCAGCTGCATTTACCTTCGGACTGCAGATCTTCGCCTTTGCTTGATATAAAGCGCAACTAATACGATTACGATTAATTCTACATAAATTATTACGAGGGGGGGTCCACTTGAGTGAATGCGCCTACGACCATGATGACTTCCATATGCGTGCTCCATGAATTATGATGAAGGGGGTCTACTTGAGTGAATGTGCCCGCGACACGTGGACTCGTAACAGCAACACTTTTTACCCTGGGCCATCACTAAAGACCCCTTCACTAACCTCCAGGTACCTCCACCTTCAATGCTCGTGAATCCTCCATCATCCAGTCTGCCAACAGAAATGAGGTTCATCCTCAAGTCAGGAAAATGTCTGACATCCTTGAGGATTCACTAAATCTGTCTACAAGTGGATGTCTACACAACAAAAAATCTTCGATACACCATCATTTGCCATCCGGATAGTTCCAAGATCTCCAGTAGCATATGAGTAGAAGTAATCTCAGTAAGGAGTGCAAAAGTTGGATGCTCCACCATCCACTACCCAATCTGTGTCAACACAATCCTGACAAGTATCCCCACTACAATGTGTGCATAATGACTCATCCTAAACAATCGAGGTCGCACCTACACCCTCACTTGATTTCCGGTCTCCTTTGACTTCCCCTTCTGACCTCTTTGCAACTTGAAACAGTCTTTCCTAAAGTGACCTTTCTTCTTGTAGTAATAACATTTTATCTCCTTCTTGGACTTGGGCCTGGACTTGCTTCTGGAAATAGCTTTTTTCTTACCCTCTTTCTTCATCAGCCTGTCCCTTCCCTCCATGAGAAGGGCATTTGATGCAGAGGCTCAAGAGTCCTTCATTCTTAACTCTTTATTCAACAGACAACTTATCACCATATCCATTGACACAATGCCATCCGGTGAGGAATTGCTCAATGACACCACAAGAGTTCCCCAACTCTCTAGCAAGGAAGTAAGAACCATCAATGCATGCAGCTCGTCCCCCAAGGTGATCTTTATGGCCTCTAACCGATTGATGATGCTTTGGACAAGGTTTAGATGCTCAGTCATCTGAGAACCCTCCTTGTACTTCAGATTTACTAGCTTTCTAATCAAGAAAGCTTTATTCCCTGCCATCTTCTGCTCGTACAATGCTTCAAAATTTCTCCATAAAGCCTGAGCTGATGATTCTGTGGATGCAAGGCGGAAGACAGAATCATCAAGCTATTACCGAATGAGACTCACTGCCTTTCGATCCATTTACTTCCACTCTATCTCATCCAACACAGTAGCCGGCCTTCCCAACAACGAGGCATAAAGGCCCATGCAATATAAAAGATCCTCCATCCGTGAATTCTAAATACTCAAGTTCTTGTTATTCATGATAATCATTCTTATGCTCTACTCCATCTTCTCCAATAGCCAGACGGTCTGAGACGAACCTGGGTATGATACTACTTTGTTGGGAAATAGATATCCCACTCCGCGCTTGCGCTCCGGGCACACAGAAGCAAGAATAAATCCTAGCAACACAAAAAAATAATCAAAACACAGAGGACACAATATTTACATGGAAAATACTCTCACAAATCAATGAGGGAAAAACCACAGGGCGGGACGAACAATCTACTATCAAAATGAATAAAGATTACAACAAATAACCTAGTTTTTTTAACCTAGATTCCCCGGATTCAGAGATTAAATCCCCTTCTCAACTCACAGTAGAAAATCCTTTCCTCAAGAAAAGGTCACAAAATCAAACCTCTATTCCCAAGGACAAAAGCAAACAAATACATAAAAGAACAAAAACACCCTTACAGCGAAGACAAGACACTGATCTGAGAATAACTGTTCTTCCTCCTAAAGAACCAGCCTCTGGCAGCAATGACAGAAGAGCTTCTTCACCAAAAATGAGAACCTTGATTTTCTTCTCTTGATGGCTCTAATATCTGGAATTAAATGTTCAGGAATAGGTCGTGACCTATTTAGGGCAAAGGGTGACACTATCTTGCCCCTTGGATCAAGACCGAAATAAGTATACGTCAGAAAACGCATCTTTGATGGAGCTCCATCCGCTACAACATCAGCACTTAAAAGCCTTCAAACGACGCCATATCCCTTCACACGATGACATAGCGATAGAAGGACTAATCACGATGCCAGGCCTACAGTACTCACCTGTAGCAACACAGCTACAGCCCTGATCTGGTTTCTAAGTCCTTCGACTCTTTAGGGGTTGGAACCCAACAATACCATAGGAATCTCTTCGAATCATTAACACATGAAGGAAAGCCCTTGTTCCATGAGCTACTAGTATTTGATTTGAAATCCAAGGCTCCATACGCATTATAACACCCCACTTATAGTTGTCGTATATTATGAGTCCGACCGAGCTCCACATCATACAACCATTATAAGCTAGATATTAAAAATGGTATAAAAACTGCTTCAATCAACTTTCTCATCACATAATACAAAAAAACAGTGGAAAATAATATGAAATAAGAGTGTCCAAAAATTAAACAATATTACTGTTGAAGCCAAAAACTGGCCTCAACGAGATTTCAGACTTTGGGGGTAGCTAGCACGTACTTCTCCCAAACCTAGACCCCTGACTAGTGACAAAGAACCTGGAACTGACCCTAAGCCTCAGTTGGGAGGTCCCTCCTCTAAACCGAAAGATCTCTGAGCGCTTCTCCTCCTAAGCCAATTGCTGGGATAGAAATACCTCAGAAAACACTATAAGACTTGAGAGTTTTTGAGAAGCCTTTCTTTTTGAGGAGCTCTATGAGTCTATTTATAGGTTTACAGTATCTGGTCTGCCATAAGCGTAATTCTGCTACCTTGAAATTATTGAAATACGATGGGCTCGTCTGCCAACAACCAACTCCGCTGTTTTGAGGAGCTAAATGCAGACCCAATGGAATCCAAGTAATTTTACCCAAGGGTACCCAGGTAATTTCACCTCTGGGCACTCCCTGGCGAAAGTCTTTTCATTGATCCTGCTGGCTTCCTGCTTATCCTGTGGCATAAGCCCTCTTGCATGCACTGGGTGAGAACCCTCTCGTTCCTTAGCCTTCCCGCCTACCATAGGCGGGAGCAAAAAGACCAAAGGGTGCTGAATGGAGAAACATCACTCAATGCCAAAAAAAACCATGGGGCGTTGAGTTGAGAAACATCACTCAATGCCAAAAACAAAGGGGCATTGAGTGGAGAAGAATTACTCAATGCCAAAAACGGAAAAGTGCTAAGAGCGTTGAGTGGAAAGACCTTACACAATGCCAAAGCTGGAAAGGCATAGAGAGCGTTGAATGGAAAGACCTCACACAATGCCAAAGCCCGAAAGACACCGAGAGCATTGAGTGGAAAGACCTCACTCAACGCCAAAGCCCGAAAGGCGCCGAGAGTATTGAGTGGAAAGACCTCACTCAATGACAAAGCCTGGAAGGCGCCGAGAGCGTTGATTGGAAAGACCTCACTCAATGCCAAAGCCTGGAAGGTGCCGAGAGCATTGAGTGGAAAGACCTCACTCAACTCTAAAGCCTGGAAGGCGCTGAGTGGAGAGACCTCACTCAACTCCAAAGCCTGAGGTGTTGAGTGGAGAAGAATTACTCAATGCCAGCTCCATGGGCTTCACGCTTCTCCAAGCGCGACCCATTGCGCATGCCTTGGGCGAGAACCCCTTCCGCCCATTCTTCTTGCCTGGCTCGATTAACCCAAATCCAGCCCAAAGTCAGGGTCTTCGACCCTTGAGTCCTACTCAGCGAATATGGGGTTGTACACAATCCCCACTCTTTGCGAGCTAGCCTTGCCCTCGGAAAGACACATCCAACCCCTAATATTCGGTGAGTGCTTGCTAACCTGGCAGGGAATCTTTTTGTTGACCCCATATTGGTCCTATATATACATCACCAAATCTGTTCTCAGGCCATCCCTATCGTTATTGCCCTCTGCTTGAGCTCTCGCAAGGCCTTGAAGATGCGCACCAAGCGTGCCGAAAAACTGCTCTCGCAAGAACTTCAGGCCCGCCTTGCCGCGGCCCCAGGCACGGGCTCGCGCCAACTATGCTAAGGTTGCTAAAAAGTGTTTAAGTTGTCTACCGAAATACCCTAGAGGGGGTGAATAGGTGAGTTGTGCGTATTTTTGCGGAATAAAAATTTAGCGATCTATGCACACAAAAATAACCAAGCAATCACAGACGACACCAAGAATTATAGTGGTTCCCCAACCTTGGGTACACCACTTTCCACTCACTGATCTAACAGTGCACTAGACTCGGCTACTCCACTAATCTCGGATTTAAAACAATCCTACAACTCGAAACAACGTTCCTACAACTCGATCCCCAAAACGGATCTACACTCGGAAGATAAAAACTTCCTACAACAACTCGGAGAACAAAGCTCCTACACTCGGAGAATAATCACCTACAAGAATAGATTGAAATTAAGAAATACAAACAGTAAAATTTCTTAGATCTAGAAATTTCTGCCTAGGTCTTCCTTCTTGAACTTTGCGGCTTTATCATAGAATGTTGAAGAAGACACGGCAGGATCCTTGATCTGAAATTTCTGGACTCACAAGATCAAAGATAGGATGTATAGATTGAAGATGATCTTGATCTGTAAGTCGACTGCTCTGAATCATTCTTGATCAAAAGACCTTGGCGATGAGGAAGTTGAGCGGTGGCTTCAGATTCTGGGAGAGAGAAATTAGCCGATTCAGAATTCATAGAAATGCTTCTTTCACGCACTTAGGGTTGGTCAGAATGACAAGACCATTTATAAGATATCCCTAACGGACATAATTATCATTAATGATGGTCACGTGGACCAATCACGTCAAGTCATTTGAAAAACACGTCTGTCGGGACTTAGCAAATTTTCTGAGAGAAAATAACTGTATTACTCGAGTGAAGAAAGAACTACTCGAGTACTATTGTGGGTTCTCGAGAAGATAACTTCAAGCTTATCGAGAAGAAGCACTTCAGGAAACTTCAGGAAAGAAAACAACATTACTCGAGTGAAGTGATAATTACTCGAGTACTTAAAGTGTTACTCGAGAAGTGGATTTGAACTTCTCAAGAAAAAGACTTAGAGAGAATTTTGGGAAGAATTCTGGTAACGCGAGTACTGGAGCTTGACTTCTCGAGAAGTAGATAGACTTCTCGATTACAGGAACTTCCCTACTCGAGTAAGGTAGATACTTCTCGAGTACTTGTCTTCTGTCACTCGAGTCAAAGTACTCATCTACTTGAGTAATGTACTTAACTACTTGAGTATAAGACTTAGAAAATTTTGAGATAGAAAATCTGTTAACTCAAGAAGGAGAAAGGGTCTACACGAGTAATGGAACTGGCCTCTCGAGAACTATGTTCAAACTTCTCGAGAACCATTTCCCTTACTTGAAATTCAGACTTAACTTACTCGAGTACAACTAAAGGATCTACTTGAGTACCTAAGTTCTACTCGAGTGAAACACTTACAAAAATTTTGTTTCATGAAAATTTTTCTTTCTTCAATGGAATCAGCAACATGTCTTTCTCCAACAAGTATAGTGCTTGAAAATGAAGTGTATCCAAATAGAGAGGCTACACATGAGTCAACACCATGGATCACATAATGTGGGATTACATTGTATGGTACTGTGTTTGGTGACCTACTGTAGACTGACATTAATCTACACTTGCCAATTAAGTCCTGCAAACACATAACTCAAACAAAACATCAAATACAACTTAATTCATCTTAGTTCAAGGGTGACTTCATACAAATCTAGGTTATTGTGGATACAATACCCAACAATCTACCCATATTTGTAGAAGTCAGAACCCTTTATACTAGGGTGAATTATATCAACATAAACAAATAAGAGGACTAGATATAAAAGAGAAAAACAGAGTAACATGCTAAAAATTTAAGACAAATAATAGATCATCAAAATTAAAGATTTATATAAATAGAATTGTTCCAAAAATTCAGTTCTACATAATTTCAATCCATAATCTTAGAACTTTGTTCATTCTTTGGCTTGATGTTGATGTTATTGTTGTTGTCTATCTTTCTTCTCTTGCTTCCTTCTCAGATAGCTGAATGGTTTCGGGTAGTACTTTGGAGGTCTTGGTGGTGCATTGGGATTATTCCTTCCATACTCTCTATCATAGATCCTCCTTTTGGTCATGGACTTCTCATACAATTCCCATTCCTGAGAACTATAGTGAGCAGTCCTGCTTTCATTGTAATCCATTACCAATTTAAGAGTATCAAGGATTAATGACTTTGAAGTAGGGCTCCAGATTTCTGCAAATTCTTGAGCTTTTTTTCTCTGCCTCTGGGTTTGGAATGGACCTGCTGGCAGAAGCTTTGTCACCATACTTTATTCTTTTAGGGATTTGTGCTTCAAGTTAATCTTGAGGTATATCTGTTTCCCAAACCTGATCATAAATTTTTGGAGGAGGAGCTTCTGACCCTTCAGGACTTGGAGAAAATATAGGCTGTTGAGCAGGCATTTGAGCTGGCTGATGTTGTGCAATGGCATTGAGATGATGAGGAATTATGTTTAGGTCTGCCTGAAAGTCAGGGAAGATCTGGTTGTGCATCTACACTGCAGTATCATAAGTATGAAACTTCACATCATTTATCTGATTCTGTACATCAGTATGAATTTCATCCATCCTGGCTGTCCAAAGAGTTTTCACATTAGCATCTAATTTTTCTAAGTACTCTTTTACTAAACCCTCCCCCTTTCTGAATTCTACACAGAGGGTTGTTATAGCATCATCTTTGAATTTTCCCACCTCTTCACAAATCTTGAGGTTGTGTTCTCGGGCCTTCTTTTTTAGATAAATCTAATTACTTGTCAGAGTAACTGATTGGTCCATCACCTGACCAATTCTGGAAATGGTGTGGTCCAGAGCTTTTCCACCTATTTTAAACAAATGTTTCAGCTCATCAGTGTTGTGCTGGATTTCTACAAAGCCTCTACTCATTTCTTTCTCGAGAGCAGTAACCTTTTCTGTAACAGCTTTCAAAGAATCATCAAAATACTTTCTCTGTTCTATGAGCATCTGTTCTATCTTACCCAGAATATCATTGGCAGCAGGTGTTTGAGTTACAACTTGAGGAGCTGGAGGAGGAGTAGGAGTAGTCTAAGGAGCAATCTCTTCAATTATCACTAAACTCTAAGCCCTTGAAGTGTGAATCAAAATATCTCCTTCCTCACCAAGGATGGTGGGTAGAGTAAAGTCCAAGCTCGTGAGAGGAGCTTCAGCTGGTTCTGGGGATAACTCTTTCTTATCAGATATCAAAATGGTCTCTTCTTACTCTATTTTAACAGTAGGAGAATGGTGAACAGGGGATTCTGGTTCTGATTGAGCAGGAGAGGGTGATGTTACTGGAGTTTGTTCTTTGGATGGTTCTGGAGTTATGTCTTTCTGGAAGGAAGGAAGAGGCTCTTTAGAGCTTAGTTCTTCTATCATCTGATTGATGTCCTCTTCAGTAGAGAGAATGGTCTCTTGTACTTGAGCATCTGATAGAGTCTCATCAGGAGTGGTTGGGGGAAGAGAAGTAGCAGCAGGAGGGGTAGGTATTCTTTCCTCTTGAACTGAAGGAGCAGGCTCCCCTTCAGCAGCTGCACCAGATGTGCTAAAAATATGAGGTAGAGAGGGAGATGGAATCCTATCCTTAATGACTGGATTGTCATGAGCCTTGGCAGCTTGGGCTGGATTCAGTAGTTTAAGTTCCCATCTCTGAATGGAAGAAATAGATACCTTCTTTATATGATGAAGTGTTGTCCCTTTGGAGAAATCAAAAACTTCTGGATTCAACTTATGCATGATAAGAGAGATAATCCTGGCATAGTTGGGAGCCTTGACGCTTTCCCTTATTTTATCAAGGATCATCATACCAAATTGAAATGATTTTCTACAAATTATGGTTGTCATGATGTCAAACAAATCATTAGTGAGGAAACTTATAGAACTTGTCTTACATAGTAGAACCTTGCCAATGATGTCAACAAGTAATTTGCTTTCTGGATTGAGATCACGTCGTCGAATGGAATGAACTTCTACTGAAATTCCACAAAATCTGCATGCTCTGTCATGGTCTTCAAAGGTTAGGTCATCTTTTTCATCAACTAAGGGTAGCCGAAGAAGGGTAGAGACTACGGACTTGGTGAGTTTGATTTTAATTCCCTTGACCTTTGACTTAAGAACTTTGTCGTTCCTTCTCACTTTGATATTTTGAAAGAACTCTTCAACTTCAGGAAAAAGAATTTTGCAGGGATGCTGTAGAATGAAGGTTAATCCGGCAGTGTCTAGGAGAAGAAGAAGGTTCCAGAAATGTCTGCAATTCCAGCGACAACAAGCTAATTACCAATCCCAATCTTGGAAGTCGGAGCCATTTGTCCAGAGAAATTCGACAAATCAACTGAGGGAATGAAGATGGTGGCGTGCTATGTGACTGCGGTGGAAGACGAACAAACTCTTCTCTCTTTATCGAGAAAGGGATTTTGAAATAGTGTAGAAATGAAATCCCAGATTTTCTATTTATACAACCCTAATTATTTATGATTAAGGAAGTAAATAAAGTAATATACCTTAGAATATGGAGGTATAAACTTCAGGCTGCGAAAATAGAAATTTGAACTGAAGTTGAGAATATGTCTTCCTATTTCTCGAGTGGACCAGCATTACTCGAGTGAGAGAATGATAGTACTCGAGTGACATCTTGGCACTTCTTGAGAAGAGTCTCATTACTCGAGTGGTATTATTCGAGTGATTTACTAATCTCTCGAGTAGTCCAAGGAAGTTCTCGGCCGTTGAAATTGCGACACAATTCTTCTTTTTGCTGCTCCAAGAAATGAGTCTCCTTCCAAGGAATTGGCAAGTCCCGAAAGTGCTCTTTCTATCATCTTTACTACCTGCAAAATATGCATCTGAGAAACCAATTAGTTCGTTGTCATTACTTCTTGGGTACCATAAGACAAGATTTTGTGTACCTTTAAGGTATCTCAAAATCCGCTTTGCAGCAGCATAGTGAGATTCCTTACAGTTCACTTGGAATCTAACACATACACATGTAGAGAATATTATGTCTGGTCTACTGGCAGTAAGGTAAAGCAAGGATCCAATTATGCTTCTGTACTTGGTTTCATAAAAAGGTTTCCCTTTCTCATCCTTATTCAGAGACACAACTGAACCCATTGGAGTCCTCATAGAGGTTGCGTTCTCTATTCCGAATTTCTTAATTAACTCCTTGGTCAACTTTGTCTGCGAGATGAAAATTCCATCTTCAGATTGTTTCACCTGAAGTCTTAAGAAATACTTCATCTCTCCCATACTGCTCATTTCAAACTTCCCTTGCATAAGTTTTGAAAACTTCTTGCAGAGGTTGTCGTCAGTAGAGCCAAAAATAATATCATCGACATAGATTTGAACTTGCAAAATCTTGCCTTTTATTTCCCTAAGAAATAATTTCTTATCTATCTTTCTCCTTGTGAACTTGTTCTCAAGAAGAAAGCTAGACAGCGTCTCATACCAAGCTCGAGGAGCTTGTTTCAAACCATACAAAGCTTTAGATAACAGATAAAGATGATCAGGAAAGTTAGAGTCAACGAAACCTGGAGGTTGTTCCACATAAACCTCTTCCTGTATGCCACCATTAAGGAAGGCAGACTTCACGTCCACCTGATAGACAGTGAAGCCCTTAAGTGCGGCATAGGCTAGGAACAACCAGATTGCCTCCAGCCTTGCCACTGGAGCATACATCTGGTCGAATTCGATTCCTTCTTCTTGGCGATATCCTTTAGCGACGAGTCTGGCCTTGTTCTTTATGATTGTTACATCCTCGTCCATCTTATTCCTATAGACCCACTTTATTCCGATAACATTCTTACTTTTCAGTCTTGGAAAAAGTTTCCAGACTTGACAATGCTTGAACTGATTCAGCTCTTCTTCCATAGCCATTATCTACGATGCGTCTGAGTTTGCTTCCTCAAACTTCTTTGCTTCAACCTATAAGAGAAAACTCAAATATAAATTTTCATTAGTTGTACTTCTACGGGTCCTGACACCATCCCGCGGATCTCCTATGATTTGGTCCATTGGGTAATCCTTCAGATGTCTGAGCTCTAGAGTCCTTGCATCTGGAGTGTCTTCAAACACAAGAGTGACTTCATAAACTTGGATGATTACTTCATCTTAATCATCAACCTCTTCAATAGGGGCTGGAGTAGTGATCTTGATGAATTTTTCACCTTTTTCTTCAGTCGGCTCACCCAAGTTGAGTTCTTTCATCTTTGAACCTGCATCTTCAACAAACACACAAGAAGAGCTATCTTGCAACAAGCTCGTCTCATCAAATACAACGTGAATAGATTATTCTATAACTAGGGTTTTCTTATTAAATACCATATATGCCCTACTATGGCTACTATACCCTACAAAGCTCTTTTCACTAAATTTAGTAGTGTGATACTTGCTATTGTTAAGGACGAAACATTTACAGCCAAAGATTCTAAAATATGAGACATTCGGCTTTCTGCCCTTTAGTAGTTCGTAAGGTGTCTTAGTATGGTTCTTGTTTATGAGTGCTCGATTTTACACGTGGTATGCAGTGTTGATGGCTTCAGCTCAGAAATATTCCGGTAGTGAGGCATCACTCAACATGGTCATGCAGGCCTCTATGAGTGTTCTATTCCTTCTCTCAGCTACTCTATTTTGCTGAGGAGTACGAGGAGAGGAAAACTCATGAAAGATACCTAGGCTTTCACTAAATTCTATCATGGCCCCAGACTTGAACTCAGTTCCATTGTCACTTCTGATTTTGACTATGGAATAGTTGTTTTCATTTTGGATCTGCCCGACAAAATTTGTAAAGATGTTAAAAGTATCTGACTTGTGTTTTAGAAAGAACACCCATGCAAAGCGCGAGTAATCATCAACAATAACCAATGTATAATCCTTACCTCCCAAACTTCTAACTTGCAGTAGACTGAACAAGTCCATATGAAGTAGGTGTAAACACCTATCAGAGTCTTTGCCAATAATGCTTTTAAAAGTTGCCTTTGTTTGCTTGCCTTTTACACATGCGTGGCAAGGTCTATCTTTAGCGCACTTGACATTTGGGCATCACGTACTAAATTAAGAGAAAATAATTTATTAATAGTTTTGAAATTAATATGTGCTAATCTCTTGTGTCATTGGTCACCAAGAGATGCACTATCTTTTGTCAAAAGACACACTGGTGTGGAAGAGTCTATGCAAATGAAATTCAATCAAAAGATATTTCTACTATGAGTGCCTGATAAAATCATTTATAAATTATCAACCGATTTTATCAAACACTTATTTGCATGATTCTACGATGTATCCTTTATCGCAGAGTTGTATTATGCTTATGAGATTATGTTCCAATCCTTCAACATAAGCCACATTCGAAAAAGATACACTACCATTGGTAATCATACCGTAGCCTTTAGTAATTCCTCTATAAGAACCTCCAAAGATGATCTTTGGCCCGTTCATAACTGGTGAGTAATTCTAAAGAAGGCTTCTTGTCCCGGTCATATGCCAAGAACATCCACTATCCAAACACCAGATAGGAGTTTTTGTGGTCTTTGGAGATACCTGCAATCACAAATCAGTATGCCTTAGGAACCCAAACTTGCTTGGGTCCTTGGTCTCTAGTTAGCATGCTCCCCCTACATGTATTAACATTATGAGCGATCTTTCTCACATGGTTAATCTGATGAGTTACATAATTTCTGGAGTTAAACCAGCAATCAATGGCAAAGTGACCAATTCTGCCACAGCACCAACAGTCAAACCTGTTGTATCTTTGCCTAAATTTCTCCTGCTTGGCCTTTTGAGAGTGTGGTCTAGCAGGGGCAAAAGCCTTGGAGGTAGAAGCTTCATGGTTGTGGCATCCACATGGCTTCTTCTCCTTGAGAGGCTTTTCGACAATGGGCTTTACTTTTGGTGTCATCTTGATGTTATGACCATGATTATAAGGGCCATAGCTCTGAAGAGTAATCTATTCATAAGGTGCCTTGAAGACACTCTCGCCAAAGTTTCGAGGATGAGTCCATCCTTGGTACCTAGACTTGGGCTCTACATAAGTAGGCCTAGCAAAGTGACCATAGGACGAGTCAAGATCAAACTCGTTCATTGGAAGGATAACCTTTTTGAACGAAGTTGGATCTTGTGCGAACAGAAAACAAGAGACCAAAAAATTGGAGTAACAAAATTTTTATTATCCAAAAAGGTATCTATTACAAAGGTATGACCTCCCTTTTATAGAATGGAGGAGAGAAGAGAGATTATAAATAAGCAATGTGGGACTAATAATTACATGAACACAAAACTATACAAGCCGCATAAGTCGCACAAGCTACGCGGTTAGCCTAACCACACAACCACTACAATATAGAGGATAAGAGGCCACAATCTCCAAGCCGCCATAGACAAGCCGCCAGACCGCTAGACAAATCGCCAGACCGCTCAGTCTCTAACTCAGCTACCAAACCGCTGGGACAAGCCGCCAGATTGTCAGACCGCTAGACCGCCAAACTTCCCGGTCTCAACTCGCTAGACCGCCCGGTCTTAACACTCCCCCTTAAGCTGGTGCATAGATGTCAATCATGCCCAGCTTATCGCAAATGTGAAACAAGGAAGCGAACACCAGCTTTGTGAAGACATCTGCCAACTCGTTGTCAGAAGTGACGAACGGAGTACAAATATGTTTCTTCAAAATCTCTTCTCAAATAAAGTGACAGTTGACCTCTATGTGTTTTTCTCTTATGAAAGACCGGATTTTTGGAAATGTATATAACAGCCTTGTTGTCGCAGAACATAGTAAGAGGATAGTTGTAGAACTCTCCTAGATCAAGCATGAGAGCCCGCAACCACTTTAACTCACATGTGGTCGATGCCATACTACGATATTCCGGTTCTACACTAGACCTGGAGACAACAGACTATTTCTTGCTCTTTTAGCTCACCAGATTTTCTCCAACAAATATGTAAAAACTCGATCTTAACTTACGGTCTCCTTTATCATCAGCATAGCTCGAATCTGAGTACGCTTCATCCCTTAAGTGACCATTCTTCTAAAAAAGCAATCCTTTCCCTGGAGCTTCTTTAACATACTCCAATATCCTCAGGGAAGACTGTAGATGGCACTCCCTAGGAGCTTGCATGAATTGGCTAACCTTGCCTACAACATAGGTGATGTCAGGTCTGGTTACTGTGAGATAAATAAGTTTGCCCACCAGACGCTAGTACCTCGAAGAATCGGATAGAGGAGGCGAGTCATCTGTCCATATTTTGTCTTCTCCAATAGTCATGAGACATCTGGCAGGTTTAGCACCAGTCAACCCTGCCTCTTTTAGCAAATCAAAAGCATACTTCCGTTGGGAGAGAACTAAAGAGTTGGGCTTCTGAGAGATTTTAATCCCCAGAAAGTATTTGGGGGAGCCCAATCTTAGTGAACAGGTGTTGCCGGAGGTATTTCTTTGTCAAATCTACCCCAACCTGGTCATTGCCAGTTAGAAGAATATCATCCACATATACAACAAGAACCACCATACCAGATGAGGTTTTGCGAATGAATAAGGAGTGATCGGATGAACTTCTTGCAAAACCAATTGCCGCAAAAATGCCACTGAACTTGTCAAACCAAGCCCGAGGGATTTGCTTTAGGTCATAGATGGCCTTCTTAAGATGGCATACTTGTGTCTCCACCTGAGCAACATACCCAGGAGGTTGCTCCATGTATACATCCTCCTGAAGATCACCATAGAGGAAGGCATTCTTGACATTCAGCTGGGAAATGGGACAATCCCTGTTGACAGCCACAGAGAGAGGAACTCAAATTATGCTGAGACGATCAACGGGAGAAAAGGTATCAAAGTAATCAACCCCATAAGTCTGAGTGAAGCCTTTGGCGACTAAGCGGGCCTTATATCGATCCACGCTGCCATCTAGACGAAACTTCACAACGAATACCCATCGATATCCAACCACATTAGTGCCAAAAGGGGGAGGAATAAGGGTCCATGTACCCCTTTCAGTGAGGGTAGCAATTTCCTCATTCATGACGGTCTTCCAATGAGGAATAACAAGAGCTTCCAGGTAGGTGCGGGGAGTGGAAGTGGCAGAGATAGCCAAGGAAAACGTCCTGCGAGAAGGAGTTAGACGATCATATGAAACAACAGCAGCTAGCCGGTTTAGAGTACACGTCCGCACCCCTTTGCGAAGAGAAATGGGAATACCCAGGTTAGTGAGTTCCTCAGTTTTCGGGGCATCTGTGGTGGAGAGAGCTGGCCCGGGAGTAGAGAGAGACAACCGCAGAGAAGAGGGAGAGATATCAGTAGGTGGACACGGTGGAGGAGATGGTGGAAAAGGAGGAGGTGGTGGAATCTCAATAGGTGTAGAGGGAATGGAAGGGGTGGTAGGAGAAGGAATATCAGGAGAGGAAGAGGAGTCGGGAGAGAAGTAGGACACTTTTTCAAAGAAGGTGACGTCCGTAGAGACAAACTGCTTGTGGGCAACTGGGTCAAAGCAACAATAGCCTTTCTGAGTGGTAGAGTATCTCAGAAAGACACACTTGGTGGCCCGTGGTGATAGTTTGTCACGGGTGGCCGAGGGAGAGTGCACAAAGGATGTGCACCCAAATATACGTAGAGGGAGAGGAAACATATCCTTCCCTGGATAGAGAATAGAGAAGGGCATTTTGCCGTGGAGAATAGTGGAGGGAATGTGATTGATAAGATAGCAGGAGATGAGAACCGCATAGCCCCAATGGGAGCGATGAACCTGCATTTGAGTCAGCAGAGTGCACGCGACATCAAGGAGGTGACGGTTTTTGAATTCGGCCACGCCATTTTGCTGTGAGGTATAGACACAGCTAGTTTGATGAACAATACCATGTTTAATGTAGAAGGAGGAGAACTCATGACTAAGATATTTTTTTTCATTATCAGAGCGAAAGATTTTAATCGAGACATCAAATTGATTCTTAATCATACAATAAAAAGATGTCCATACATGGAATAATTTAGAGCGATCTCGTAAGAGATACACCCAAGTACAGAGGGAGAAATTGTCAATAAAAGTTACAAAATAAGAACTACCCCGACCAATGGTCAGGGTAGGAGCGGGTCCCCAAACATCTGAGTGAACCAGATCAAATGGTCGGGAAGATCCACGACCTTACTTAGGTGTGAAGGAGGAGCAGTGATGCTTGCCAAGCTGATATGCATCACAGTTGAGGGGAGGACTCTGCGGAGGAAGATGAGGCATAAGCTGACGAAGAAGTTGTAAAGGAGTGTGAGCAAGATGAAGGTGCCACTGGAGAAGATCAGTAGAGGAGGAAGCGGACAATGCGGAAATGTTGTCGAGGAAGTAGAGGTCGCCACTCTCAGTCCAAGTAGCAATTGTCTGTTGGGAGCCTGGATCTTGAAAAGAACAAGAGGTAAGAGTGAATGTGTCAGAACACTGTAGTTGCTTGCATAGAGAAGTAACCCTAAACCTCCCTCTGATACCTTGTGTGAATAGAAAACAAGAGACCGAAAAATTAGAGTAACAAAATTTTTATTATCCAAAAAGGTATCTATTACAAAGATATGACCTCCCTTTTATAGAATGAAAGAGAGAAGAGAGATTACAAATAAACAATATGGGACTAATAATTATGAAAGGAGGGGTTAGATCTGATTACTCTAGAGGGGGGGGGGGGGGGTGAATAGAGTATTAAAACTTTTGGTTATTTTAAAGTTTATATCAGAGTGAAAATAGTGATACCATATAATAGTTAAGAAAAGGAAACTAAACTAACTATTCTAGCAATCACAGACACAACAAGAATAAAAATAAACAAAAAATGTGCAACCAGACAACACAAGAACTTTTATAGTGGTTTTCCTAAACTTGGGTGCATCTACTCTTCTACCACCCTGGTAGGAATCCACTAGTAATTTTTTGAACAAGAGACTGCCACCTTTGAGCTTTTGATCAGGTACTCAAAAACCAAACTCAAGTATTTTGGAAGGAGACTTGTGAACCAGCTTAACTTTTGAAGGGAGTTAAAACCCTGTACAATGGGGTAGAAAAAGGTTGATGTAAGTCTTCTCTTTTATCAAAATAGCTTGAGAAGACTGTACGGATTTTGATGGTGTCAAAGCTCCCCCTGAAAAGTTGAAGGTTCTGGAAGAATGAGCTTTGCTTCAGGGTGAGTAGGTCTTCAACTTTGATCTGCCAATGTCCAGGAAATCCAATGACTGATGTTGAATGAAAGATCTCTGTAGATTTCTGGAACTAAGATGAAGAAGACTCTTGATTTGTTTTTGATTGTTCTTCTTCAGTCTTGAGTATTGGCAAAGAATGAGAAAGGCTGAGAGAGAATGAAACAGTCGTCTGCTGGTTGAATGTTCTCTGTGCAGTGCTTCTCGTTTCTTTCTTGTCTCTCTGTATCTCTGTGTCTCGAAAAAGAGACAATCTCTTTTTATTATTCTGCCAATTAGAATTCTCCTTTGAATTTGAATTATATCCATAAATGCTGGCTGATCTAGAGAATTGAAAATGGCTGGAATAAAAGCATTAATGAGTTTCCCCAACTGTCCATGATAGAATAAGCAAATAATTATTCTGATGAATACCATATTTAATACAGCCAATTAACAGCTATATTCAAAGTAATATGCGCATTAAATACTCAGAATAATACTGCTAATAAATAGAGAATAAAGAACAGGAGGAAGGAAAAACTCATTCTGGAACTGAACAGAAAACGTCGAGCGCTTAATAGAATTTGTCGACCTAAGATCCAAGATCGTCGACCAGAGAATTCCAGTTCGTCGACCTGAGCTCTGTGAATTGCTAACTGAGAAATACTTTCCAAATCTTCACTCTGAGTTCCTCGAGCTGAGAATCTGTCTGAAGAAAACTAAACGTCGACCTGAGCTCTGATATCGTCGAGCTCAGCATAGAGAATTAACTCTGCGTTCATCGATCTGAGATCATCGATTTGAGTTCGAAGAACTTCGAATTGATCAAACTATCTTCTGATATCTTCTAAGAACTGATCAAACTATCTTCTGATATCTTCTAAGTCTGAATCTTCTAAGATCCTTTGCTGGCTGGTCCAAGGAGATAGAACTATCAGGACTTAGCCTAAACTCTAGGACTACTAAACATGGCCCTGGCTATACAATGGTTGGTCAGACTCAGCCTAAAATAGTGAACCTAGCCCAAATCTAACTAGGGATCCAACAAATTACATGAACATAAAACTATACAAGCCGCATAAGCCGCATAAGCTGCGCGGTTAGCCTAACCGTACGACCACTACAATATAGAGGACAAGCGGCCACAATCTCCAAGCCGCAATAGACAAGCCGCCAGACTGCTAGAAAAACCGCCAGACCACCTGGTCTCCAACCCGGCTACCAAACCTCTAGGACAAGCCGCCAGACGTCCAAACTGCCAAACTGCCCGGTCTCAACTCGCAAGACCGCCCGGTCTCAACAGTTCTAGAGGAGCTTTCCCCTTCTCTTTAGCCAGAGCCTTCTTGGCCGCCTTATTCTTTCTTTGAGCCTTATTTCTCCTAGAAGATTTACTAGGAGCACCAATATGTCCTAAGCCAGCACCTTTGGCATGAGCTGAGAACTCAGCAACCAGAGGAAGGACAGTCTTGGGCTTGGAGAAACTTTCAACAAGTTTCTTTTTCGCTTCAAGTTGTTCTTCTAGTTCTTTGATGATCTTCTCCTTCAGATCTAGGTGCTCGAGAGCCTTATTATACTCTTCAACAGCAGTATTTAAGTCTTCTCTGAGTGAGTCCATCTTGACGACTTCTTCTCTCAGAGTGCTCTCTTCAGCCTTTAAATATTTAATCTCTTTGGCTTGAGTTTTCATGACTTTTCGACATTTGTCATAAGCCTTGATTAACTCCTTGTATTGAGCCATGAGTTTAGACTCATCGTTAGAAGAGCTTGTTGGGTATTGTATCCACAATGTACCTGATTTGAAGAAGCCCCTGAACAAGCTAAGTTGAATATACAATGTATTTGACAATATTCTATCAAGTTGTGCTTGCAGCTATTCCATGCTAAGTACACACCAATGTCAGGGTGCAGTGGGTCAATATACACGGGTCTGCGCAACGTAATCCCTCGTTGAGTAGATCAGTGTGTTGAATTACGTGTGCTCTCTTTATTGGAGTGTACTTATTTTCAAGTACAGGGTTAAGGTAGACCAAGAGCAGAAGAAGGAGCAAAGATGGGTCAAAGACCAAGTCTTCAAAGGAAGGAAGAGAAAAATCTTCTAAGTCAAAATCGATGGGAATCACTAAGTCATTCCCGCCGACTTCGACGAGAATCACTTGTGATTCTCGCCGACTTCGACGGGAATCGTTAGTGATTCCCGCCGATTCGACGAGAATCCGTCATCCCTTCCCGCTAACTGATTCCGGCTGACAGTTTTCCAACAGGAATTCAGTCAAGGCAGAATCGACGGGAATCGTGAGTGATTCCCGCCGACATCGACGGGAATCACCAACGATTCCCGCCGATTTTGCCTTAGGCAATTTTCCTTCGTTCGCTGGACCGAACCAACCTAGCATGCGCTGTTTCGGCCGAGGCTAGGGTTTCTCCTTGTGGGCACCACAACGGACTTTAGGGTTGGCCTCAGGTATATATATGCGCGTATTTTGAACCTCTACAGTAATATATTCACGTGAAATCAAAAGTAGCCGATCGCGGAAAGCGTCGATTGCCTGTATCCACTCGCAGTTCGTCGTCGCCGCTAATCTCCGATCATATTTTATCTTCCGACGATAGTACCGAGGCAAGCCGAGCGTCTCACGCATCTCTCTTGAGATCTCTTGTCTCTCGATTCGTTGAACAAGACTAGTTCTTCATTCCGAATCGGTGGAGACGATTGATCTGATTGAGATCGTTCGTAGACCTTGCTTGCTTCGTCAAGAAGTTTGGATCTACAAAGTATCGCCGCCGCAATCACTTGCCGCCGCCGATCTTGACAAGATCCTCTCCAAGAGAGAAATCTGGTTGTGGACTCTTCGTAACTTTCAAGAAAGCTTCAACTAACGAAGAAGGACATCGGAATCTCCAAAAGCTTTGTTTGTATTTTCTTTTATAGTATATTTTGCTTTGTTGTAAAGGAATTTTCATTCCTCGTTGTAAGGGTTGGGTGCAACCCGTGGTGGTGGAGTTGTGACTCCTTTGTTGGAAGGGTTCCTTCCGTAGTGTGAGGATTGGATTTCAATCCGTTTGGAGAAGTGACCGAGTCGTCCTTTGGTGGGAGATAGGTCGAAGGGGGAAAGTGGACGTACCCAAATCGGGGAACCACTATAACTCTTTGTGTATTTTCAATGCTCTGTTTGTTAATTTGTGCAGGTAAATTTAATTCCGCAAAAGACTGCATGACACTTATTCCTCCCCATAGGTGGATTTAGTCGACACTAGAGACTTTTAAGTGGTATCAGAGGGAGGTTACTCATAAATAAGGTTAACATCTTGAGTAAGATCCTATATCTAGTGTCAAGAAGAAAACAAGATTCAAGCATGGAGCTATAGACTGATGTTTCTCCCCTGAGACTGCCTGCTTGCACAAAAGAATATTATCCCATCTGGAAAATGAGGGTTCAGTTTCATCTTGAAGCCATTGACCCCCGTGCTTTATTCATTGTGGAAGAGGGTCCCTTCACTCTCACTATTTAACTTGGACAAGCTGGTACAACAGATCATCTCTGATATTTGGTCAGGATCATCTCTTACAAGATTGGATAAGTGTAAGACTGCAAAGTCCATGTGGGAAACAATCTCTGATCTCATGGAGGGAAAGAAGACTGCCTAGAATGAATGCCAGAAAGAAGATGAAGCATATGTGGGGGTCCTCATCTCTGAAGATGAAAGTCAAGAACAACCTGTCAATATCAGAGCTCCCGTTTCTCTATCAGAGATTGAAGAAGAGATTGAGGAATGCAGTTGTGATGAAGCTGAAATATCAGTCTCTGCAGACCATAACTTTAACCCTGATCAGCCCATTTAGGATCAGGTATCTTCCTCTTCATGCTCCTTTCCCTTTGTATCACTTGAAGACAGGAGAAGTTCGGAGGTTTGTCCATCAATTGATGCAAGGGGATTTGACAGCTTCAATCAAAAGATTGAAACTCTTGATTCCCTTCGTAGTGCCCTTCAGAAGAGCAACTTGCTTGTTGAGGAACAAGCTAAGGAAATTGCTCAGTTGAGGACCATGATGGACCTCCAATTGGAATCCATCAAGGTGAAGGAATCAAAGATTTTGGATCTATAGTTTCATCTAGAGACCGAGAAGAGGATAGTATCTGAAAGTGAGTGAAAGATCTACCTTAACTCTAGAGGGGGGGGGTGAATAGAGTATTTTAAAATAATTTACAATTAGAAACTGTAAAGCAGTGGAAGACTTAATTTATGTATATGTGTAAGGTGCTTGCAGTGAAATAAAAACTAAAGCAAGAAATAAGAAATCACACAGCACACAACAAAGTCAAACACACAGCAACCAGATGACAAAAGGATCTATAGTGGTTCCCCAACAACTTGGGTACATCCATTCTTCTACCACCCTAGGTAGGAATCCACTGCAGGAATAGTTGATCAGGTGTCCTGGGCACCAATGAGCTTTTGATAAGGTGCTCAAAAACCAGATCTAGATTTTTTGATAAGGTGTCTTGCCACCACTGAGTTTTGACAAGGTCTCAGAAACCAGTTTCAGAACTTTTGAAGGGAGTTTTGATAAACCCTTTACAGGAGGAAAAGGAAAAAGAAAGTAGTTTGAAGATGTTCTTCTCTGTCAACAGTCTGAGAGAAAAAAAGTGGAAGATGTTGCTAAAGCTCCCCCTGAGATCTATAAGGGTTCAGGAAGGTGAGCTTTGCTAGGGTGATAGGTCTTCAGTTGCTTCAGATCTCCAGCAAAAGATGATTTCAGCAGATGCTGAAATGTGTGATGTCTGGAGTCCTTGATGTTGAAGCTTTTGAACACTTGAGGATTTGGAGGAGTAGAATAGCAGATGATCTCCTCCACAGAAAAGTTCCTTGTGTTCTTGAAGATTTTGACTCGGTGAATCTGTATATTCCACAAGATGAGTTCTTGATCAGAGTATATTTTGATCTCTCTTCTGTAACTCTTTTTCTCAATCTGATAATTCTGTATATCTCCTGTCTGTCTTATTGTATTGATCTGTTATCTCTTATTCAAAAACATATTCTGTAGGAGTATATCAGATTCTGACTTAGATGGCCGTTACTCAGTCATAAATGACTTCCATAATTGACAACTGTCTCTGGGGAAAGTCCTAAGTAACATTCCTTTTAGCCTTCCTTGAAACTTGCTCCAGATTGCTTGAAAAGGCTACAAAATCCTTTGTAATAAATGCAGGAAATAAATCTGAATGAATTCCATAACTGTTCTTGAATTTGAATTCTGAAAGCGTCGATCTCTCACAGAAATCGTCGATCTGAGATCTACGATCGTTGAACTGAGCTTAGAGATTGGATTTAAACAGCAGACAGAAATCATCGAACTGAGCTCTACGATCGTCGAACTGAGCTCAGTGACTTGGAAAATAGCTGAAGATAGAACGTCGATCTGAGCTCAAAGATCGTCGACCGGAGTTCGACGACTTGAGAATTGAGCTCAGAGAACGTCGAACTGAGTTCGACGTTTCGTCGACCGGAGCTCAACGAAAATTGTCTTTGTCTCAGCACTGAATCCTGATCTTTGAATGGTCTTGGGGGCAGCTTCAAACCTAAGTTCTAACCCTTAGACTCATTCTAATTTGACCTTTTCAACTATACAACTAGGTCAAACCAATTTCCTAAAGACATAGTGATCCTTGCCCAAATTAGTAATAGGGTGTTCCAACAATCTGCCCCTATTTGGGTAAGGATTACTATTTACAAGACAAAATAGGAAATAAATAAGCATACAGACAAAGCAAAAGCTAAACCAACAATGACATAGCAGCAATGCAGATCACAGATAGAATATCAGCATATATTATGAGATAGATGTTTGTTTAGCTTACAGAAATCACTTCTTCTCATTTCCCTTTTTAAACAGAATTTCTCTGTTAGGATTGAGGGCTTCTCTCTTTGATCTTCTGTCATCATCTGCACCTAAGGAGGTTTGGGATCTAGGCCTTGGAACTACAGCCTCAGGATGCAGCTTCATATAATCTTCTGGATCAAAACATTTTCTTGGAGAATATCTCTCTAATTCTGTCTTTCTTTGATCTGATAGGGTTGTAATGTTGGAAATGTATTTGCCTTGCTCTTTGGCCTTTTTCATTTGATCTAGTGCAGCAAGCTCTTTCATTCTGGCAGTCCATGACAATGGGTTGTTTTCAGGATCTTCAAATGGGACTGGAGGTTCATATCTATTGATTGATTCTGAATCAGTAGGAGTCATGGTGATAACTATATCTCTAAGCTAGTATGGGAAAGGACTTTGAGTAGAATCAATAGGACCTTGTCCTTCCCTTTGTTGTCTGGAGTAAGTTCTGTACTCTCTCTGATTTCCTCTGTACTGACCTCTTCTAGAATGATAGCCTCTTTGATATTGTCCTCTAGATTGATATCTTGTGAAGATTGAGAGGAACTGTGCTTTGAAGCAGATGATTAAAAAGCTGAGCCTCCACCAGATCCTAAGTCTGGAGGAGGAGGAGGGAACTGAGAAGATCCTTTCTCATATTTGTCAAGCTTTCTTCTTTTCTTCATAGCCTTTAGCTGATTCTTAGAGTATTGCATCCAAGGCTCTGTTATCTGACAGTCATGCAAAATGTAATATGGTATATCATTGACATCATTGGCTTTAGCAGGAGGGACTTTCATCATTGCTTTGCTTCTTTCTTTCCTTTTCTTGGCAATGGTGTCAGAAGAATGATCAGAGCCAGTGTTGAATTTGTCACTATCTGAGCTCTGGGGTCTGTCATAGAGATCATCAATTCTTTTGATGTACTCCTCTTGTTGTTTGGACTTGTCAAAAGCAACAGCAGGAGCAGAAGGAAATGGAACAGTAGCAGGAGGCTCAGAAACAGCAGATTCTTCCAGATAACTAACAAGTTCTTCATCAGCAACATCAGTAACATCAGCAGATAACATATCAATATAAGTAGATTCAGCAACTTCAGCAGCAGCAGCAGCAACACAAGCAGAAACTTCCTCAGCCTTAAGAGAACTGATATAAGAGATAATAAGGCTGGGATCACAGACAGCAATAGGCACAATGGCCTTAGTAAGGTCTTTAACTCCCTGGGTTGGTAAGCAGCTTCTGTGAATAAAATCAAAGTCAGACAACAGTGACCTGAGGTCCACTGTGAGTACTGGTACTGGAGCTGGATTAGAAGTCTCTGGCAGTAGTAATTCCTCAGGAGCAGCAGGCACTACCTCATCTTCATAGGGCATCTCCCCCTATCTTGATTCAGTGATAACTGGATCAAGGCACCCCATAGAAGGGATTGCCTGAGGAGAAGAGAGAGAGGATAGCCTGTTAGAAAACTCCTTTATTGAGTTCAGGAGTGGAGCCATGGAGGTCTCCAGCAGGGCTACTAGCTTGGGAGCCAGTATCCCATATAGCTTATCTGCCAAAGCTGATAGATCCACTTGCTCAAGTATGACTTGAGTAGAGGTGGAGGATGGAATGATTTGGGCTTGTGATGGATGGACTGTGGGAGATGGTATTGAGGATGGTAGGATGGTTGGTTAAGAGATTGGGATGGTGGAGATAGATGGTATGGGTGCGGAGATGGATGGTGTGAAGGATGGTTGGGTAAGAATATCATGCAGGAGTTGTTGATATGAAGAGGTAGAGGGAAGCTCAGTAGGTGAGGAAGGGGAAGCATCCATGAAGGAATCTTCCAAGATGTTGAAGGATGGAATGTCAAGAGGTGGATAGTAGTGGAGTGGATGGAATTGTTCTGAGGTGGCTGGAGGTGAAAATGGTGATGAAATGGTAATGGGGGAGGAGATGGATGTGGAGATGGTTGATGTGGAGGTGGAGGTGGAAACAGCAGGAGGTGGAGAGGGAGGAGAAGAGGTGGAGGCAGGCAATTCCTCAATGAGGGCAGGGGCCTGAGGGGAAGAGACTGCAATAGTCCTTATGCTTGAAGCAGTGGTAGTCCTGGTTGGCTTGATTATCTGCCTGTCCCATTTCCCAAACAGGGCACAGGTTATCCTTTTTGATGCATTGATGTGCATCCCATTTGATACTAGCAGTTCAGGGCACCTGGAGTGCAGGAATACCCCTAAGATCCTCCCAAAGTTCACAAAACTTTTGTTTATTTTCTTCTTTATCAAATCAAAGAAAATTTCTCCCCAGTTCAAGTGTTTCTTATCCACTAGGGCTCCCATCAAACAGAACTGATACCTAGATATGGTATCATGTGCTGAGTGCTTTGCTAGTAGCACTTTCCCCACAACATCAGCAAGAAATCTAAATTCAATAGATAAGTTCTTTTTCAATAATTTGTTAGGGTTTTCTGCAGAGTGACCCATTCTGTCTAACATTGAAGCAAATTCCTCTCCCGAAAGTTCAACAGAATCATCTCCAGTACTCAAATGAAATACTTCAGTCAGGAGAGTAGGTGATAATGATACCTGAGTCCCGCTGATAGTACCAACAAGGGTATTCTGATCCAAATTATGTGCTGTAAATACCCATTCCTTAATCTCATCTGCGGAAATCTTCATCCTGGTGGACATTATATGCACTAACTATTGTTCTCGGAAAAGTTCCAGAATGTCTTTGAAAACCTGATCGCTGTTGTCAAACGAATCCATATCGATATCAAATCCTGTATCAAATTTCATCTTGGCGAGAGCGGCAACATTCACGGCCATTGTATACCTGCAAAAAGTAACAAACACAACCAAGTGCAGTAGAGTTTGGAGGGAAAGAAAAAGTTTGCAGAGAGTATGAAAGCGCAAACGAAGAACGACGACAAAAGAATGATTTTTATATTAGGGTTCGACGCCGGAAAGGAAGAATCGTTGAACTTCGTTGGACGATCGGGGCTGCTAGGGGAATCTGAAGAGACTTCAATATCGTCGATCTACGTTCGACGTCATTGGAGAGCGTCGAGCTCCGCTCGACGATCGATGAACAGAAAGAAGGATAGCTAAATGCTATCAGACGGCGCTGAACTCTGGTCGACGATTTTGGGAAACGTCGATCTGCGTTCGACGATTTTTGGGGAAAATGTCGAGCGCAGTTCAGAGACAGAAAACAACCTACAGACACAAAAAAAAGTTTTTAGCCTAGTCTTGGTCTGTTTTTAGATTTTCAAAATCTTGGGATTTATTTTAGGCTGCCTCCATCTAACATTCCTAACTGATTTAAGAATAAGGTATGTTTCTTTTCATCCAAAGGTTTGGTGAAAATATCTCCCCTTTGCAAATCAGTTGGGATATATTGAATTTCAATTTTTTTCTTCTCAACATTATCTCTTAAGAAGTGATGCCTAATCTCTATGTGTTTTGTCCTACTAAGGAGGACTGGATTTTGTGCTATAGAGATAGCACTAGTGTTATCACAAAATATTTTTGACCCTTCTAAGTTGTAGCCATAGTCTAGGAGCTAGTTTTGAATCCACAGAATCTGTGAGCAACAACTGCCTGCTGCCATGTATTCAGCTTCAGCAGTTGAAGTGGACACAGATGTTTATTTCTTACAGAACCAGGAGACAAGCATGTCACCAAGGAACTGACAAGTTCCACTGGTGTTTTTCTTGTCTACTCTGCATCCAGCATAATCAGCATCTGAAAATGCAGTTAATTTAAATCCTGAGTCTTTTGGATACCAGAGGCCTAGATTTGGACAACTTTTTACATACCTAAGAATCCTCTTAACTAATATTAGGTGTGACTCTCTAGGGCTTACTTGGAATCTAGCACATATATATGTACCAAACATTATATCAGGTCTACTAGGTGTAAGGTACAATAGAGAGCCAATCATTGCTCTATATGTTGTCTGATCAACATGTTTTCCATGTTCATCAGCAACTAATACAGCATTGGTAGGCATAAGGGTTTTCATACAAGATGCTTCAAACATACCAAATTTCTTAACCAGTTCTTTTGCATACTTGGTTTGAGAAATGAATATGCCTTCAGCATGTTGTTTGACTTGCAATCCTAAAAAGAAGGAAAGCTCACCCATGCTACTCATTTCAAATTTAGAGTGCATCAGGTTGGAAAACTTTTTGCACAAATTTGAATCAGTAGAACCAAAGATAATATCATCTACATATATTTGTACTAGTAGGGTATGGGACTTATGGGTTCTAATAAAAAGAGTTTGGTCTACTCTACCCCTTATAAAATCATTTTTCAGAAGAAAGCATGCTAAGGTCTCATACCATGCTCTAGGAGCTTGCTTGAGGCCATATAATGCTTTATGTAATTTGAAAACATAGTCAGGATAAGTTGAAGAGATAAAACCTGGAGGTTGTCTAACATAGACTTCCTCTTTGATGTCTCCATTGAGAAATGCACTCTTCACATCCATTTGGTAGACCTTGAAACCTTTGTGAGCTGCATAAGCTAGGAATATTCTTATGGCCTCTAACCTTACAACTGGTGCAAAGGTCTGATCATAGTCTATTCCTTCTTCTTGAGAATAACCTTGAGCAACTAGCCTTGCCTTGTTCCTTATAATAACTCCTTGATCATCCAACTTGTTCCTGAACACCAACTTTGTTCCAACAATGGAGTGATCCTTAGGCGTTGGCACTAGTTCCCAAACTTTGTTCCTCTCAAATTGATGTAGTTCCTCTTGTATAGCAATGATTCAGTGTGGATCTTGTTCTGCATCTTGAATGGATTGAGGTTCAACTTGAGATAGAAAGCAAGTATGCATCAGGTTCTGGTTGACCTGATTTCTGGTTTGCACACCAGCTGAGATGTCTCCAATCACTTGGGAGATTGGGTGATCTCTTGTTGTTACTAAATCAACAGGGGGTGTTGATTGTTCACCAACCTGTGTTGTTGTTTCCTCTTGTGGAACAACAACTGGCTCTTCAAGATGGTTCTCTCCAAGATGTTGACCATCTTCTTCATCTTCACTGATTTCTTCTCTCTGCTGGATAGGTGGATGTGTTGAATCCTTTTCTACAATATGTAACCTGTCCAAATTTTCTGAAAGAGAGTGTACCTGTAATGGTTCTATGGTAGAAGTAGACTTCTCCTTATAAAATATATTAGTCTCATCAAAAGATACATGAATAGATTCTTCAATTTTAAGAGTATATTTGTTATACACCCTATAAGCTTTACTGATCATGGAGTATCCCAGAAACACTCCTTCATCAGCTTTAGCTTGGAATTTTGCTAAATATTTCTTGTCATTATTGTGAATATAACAAATGCAACCAAAAATTTTGAAATAGTCTACTTTAGGTTTCTTTCCTTTGAGCAATTCATAGGGAGTCTTGCCCTTCAGTTTATGTATTAGACTCCTGTTCAACACATAGTTGGAGGTGTTCACTGCCTCAGCCCAAAATGATAGAGGTAGGTGAGCATCTGTCAACAATGTAGTAGCAGATTCAATTAGGGTTCTATTCTTCCTTTCAGCTACCCCATTTTGTTGAGGAGTTCTAGGAGCTGAGAAAGTATGCCTGATCCCTTCACTTTGACAGAACTCTTGCATAAGAAGAGAATCAAACTCTATCCCATGATCACTTCTGATCAGGGCAATGTGAGTATTGAACTCAATCTGTATACATTTGAGAAACTCTGTCAAACACTTAAAGTTATCAGACTTCTTTCTCAGAAAGAATACCCAAGTGAATCTAGAGAAGTCATCTACAATCACTAAGGTATAAGATTTCCCTCCTAAGCTTTGTACTGTAATGGGTCCAAAAAGATCCATGTGTAACAGATACAAAATCCTTGGTGAATCACTCTTATTAAGTGACTTAAAACTGTTTTTAGTTTGCTTGCCTAATTTACAAGCCATGCAGAGTCCTTCCTTCTTGTAGGGGCCAGAAGGTAGTCCTCTAACAAGGTTATCCTTGGACAGCCTAGCAATGGTTCTAAGGTTTAAGTGTCCTAGTCTCTTATGCCATAAATCATTTGGTTTGCAGACTGAATTAAATAAGCAAATATCTATGTTGGTTGAAAGGAAATCTACAAGATAAATGTTACCTTTCCTTTTACCTGTTAACATTGTTGTGTTATCCTCTGACTTGATCTTGCATAAGGATTTGTTGAATGTCACTTGATATCCTTCATCACAGAGTTGACTGATGCTGATTAGGTTGTGCTTGAGTCCTTCCACATAAGCCGCCTTCTTGAATGTGACTGAGCCAATCTGAACAGCACCATATCCTTTTGTTTGACTAAAGTTTGAATCACCAAATATCACTTTGGGTCCAAGTTTGGCTTTGAAGGATGTGAGATTCTCCTTGCTCCCTATCATGTGCTTTGAGCACCCACTATCCAGATACCATTGTTGGTTCATTGCTGGATAGGTCTTCACCTGCACATAAACAATTTATATGTTTTTGACCCAGTTTACCTTGGGTCTAGGTTGATAACCTTTAAACTCAGAAATAAAAGACATCCCTGGCTACTCTTATATCCTTCAGGATGGTATCTCCTAGGAGGCACTATCCATTCAGTATAAGGGTTGAAGCTTTGGGATGAGGGACTTCTAGGATTGATTTTAGATTTACCTCTGAAAGAATGTTCACAGCTCTGAGCTCCGTTCGACGATCGTCGACCTGAGTTTGACGATCTTGGGTCAGATCATCGAGCTCTGTTCGAAGATCGACTATGCCAGAGTTCAGAGTTCATAAGTCATCGATCTGAGTTCGACGATCCAGCCTGAGATCACCGAGCTCTGTTCGACGATCGTCGACCTCTGTTCGACGTTTTCTATTGAACTGTGTTTTCCTTAGGTAAATCAGGATTCTTCCTAGCTACCTCTACAACACCCTTTCCTTTATCAAAAATAAATTTAATTGGGGTTGTTAATACTATAGGTTGGCTGGATGAAGCACCCAAGCCCAGTGTACTGTTGAATCTTGAGTTCACTGTGCTTATGATGTCCATCAGTCTGATGCTTCTCCCATTAAGGGATTCTTCAAACTTATTTGCTTGGGATAGCTCACTTTTCAGTGAAGCTATCTCCTCCCTACAACATTCTAACTCCTCAAAGAGTTTGAGGTTGTCTGATTTTAAGGTGCTATGTTCAGACAATTGATTTCTGAGAGAGATAATCTCTTTCTCAGACTTTAACAGGTCTAAACAAAGTGCCTTAAATTCAGATCTAAAGTCCTCTGAATCAAAGTCAAAGGAGTCTATTACCTGATCTTCTTCATTTGAGTTTCAGATTCTAGATCTGATCCTTGTTCTGCATCAGAATTTTGCAGAGAGGCATTGATAGCCATCATACAGAATTCCTTTTCTTCAGCATCATCCTCATCATCACTTGAGCTTGATGAGGCTTTTGATTCCTCTTCAGTATCACTCCAGCTTTCAGCTACAAACTCCTTCCTTGTATGTTTATTTTTGTTGGAGGAGGATTTGTTGCTGTTGTTTCCCCTAGAGTCCTTATCTTTTCTCCTATCTTTCCTGTCTTTCTTGTCCTTATTTTGATTTTCTGGACAGTCAGGCACAATATGGCTGGGTTTCCTGCATCCAAAACAGATTATTTCTTTATTATTTGACTTGTCATACCTTGGCTTCTCATGCCCTATGGATGGCATCTTTCTGAAATCTTCCTGGCCATCTTGTAGAATCTTTTGGCCAACAAGCTCATCAATTCTTCATTGCCTGTGACCTTGTCTTCAGGCTTCTCTTCTATGGCTTTGAAAGCTATGGTCTTCTCCTTTCTGATGACTGGAGAAGCAGTCTTTTGCTCTTCTTCCCTATTCTTAATGAGCAGCTCATAAGATTTGAGCTTGCCCAAAAGAGCCTATGTGGTTATTTCACTTAGAATTCTGGCATATTTAATTGGCCAGATTCTTGAATCCCAAGTGCTGGGGAAGCACATTAGGATTTTGTCATTTAGTTCAGTGAGTGTGATCTCCTTATCCAATGTCTTCAACTCACTGACTATCAGACTGAGCCTGTTGTACATATCTGCAACTGACTCAGCTTCTCCTTTCTTGAAATTCTCATATTGGGATATGAGATGGGATCTCCTGTCCTTCCTTTCATCAGCAGATCCAGATATAATTTCAGAGAGCTTATCCCATATGTCTTTAGCTGAGCAACATTCAGCTACCTTTTGGAATATCTCATCAGACATAGTCTGAGCAAGAATATTCATAGCCTTTGCATCTGCAACTTTCCACTTCTTTATTTCTGCATCTGTTCCTGAGGGAGGTGGAACAGCACTTGTGCTTGTGGTCTCTGGAGGTCTTGGTCAAACTTTCAAAATAGAATTAAAAATGTCCTCATCAATAGAATTCATGTACAGTCTAATCCTTGCCTTCCAAAGTGCAAACTTGGAAAGGTTGCACACTGGAGGTCTGGTGCTAGCATAGTCTTTGTTTTGTGCCATGGTTTTTGAAAGGAATAAATATAATACAGAAAGTAATACCCCTCTATATAAGATTGATCTTTTCAGAGATCTTTTTGTTCAGGTGTTAGCCTGTAAGAACCAACCTGCCTCTGATACCAATTAAAAGTGAGTGAAAGATCTACCTTAACTCTAGAGGGGGGGGGATGAATAGAGTATTTTAAAATAATTTACATACTGGAGGGAGCAAGGAAAAATCCAAAAAACCAAAACCGTTAGCAGCGGACAAGGGAAAATCCATTGTACCGGCTTCCACCGAGACCCCTGCCAAGACCCCGTCAGTCGCAGGCGAGATGGGTGTCGCTGGGACGGCCGTCGAGACCCCTATCGTGATCCCACTCAAGCCGGTGCCGAAAGGGCACCAAAATTTTTGCCTCGACGAGAAGTTCCTGGATACGGAGGGCAAGCCCTTACTCCAGTGGGACCCTACCACCAACCGTATCGTGGTCTCAACACTCCTCCACTCTTGGAGGGAGCAGGACACGATCATTAGCAAGGCCTTCATGCTAGGAAATAGGCTTTACAGTCGGGAGGACGCCGACACGTTCGATCGGTCGACTACCCGGGCACTCGTATACGATGACACCCAAGCCCATCTTTGTGCGGTCCAGCTCTCGCATATGGCAGGGCGTCGCACCCTCACCATCGACTGCAACCTCGTCGACATGCTCAAGGTAAGGGATGCCGCTGTGGCTTAAGTGGACACCCTGAAGGCCGACTTGGAGGCTTCCAACAACTTCTCTCCCTTCGCTCGGCCGTCGAGGCAAGCGATATCCTTCAATATCTCTCGCCCTCTTAGTATATATACAAATATTTTTTGCTTAACATGACCTTCTCGCAGGACTCCGCACAATCCCAACTGTCTCGCTCCAGGGTGGCCGACATTGAGTGTGAGAACCAGCTGCTGTCAGCTGAGGTGAAGTGCCTGAAGGGGGCCCTGGCACAGGCCCGGCCATCGCTAGAGGAGAGAATCGAGCATTGTTATTACTCAGCGTACGAGATTGATGTGATAGTTCAGGATAACGTGCAGGCCACCGCCAAAATGGTCATCGAGGTGCTACGAGAATCAACGCTTTTAAACGAAGATGACGAGACTCTCACGGCACGAGGGATCTTGCCCTGGTCTTCGAGCCCATCCCCAAGCCCGCGGGAGAGGATGACTCACCGGTCAAAGATGCAGTAAAAAATGTGGCGGAGCTTGATCTGAATGACGAGTCTGGCGACAGCTCTTCCAGCGAGGACTCCGGCGAGAGACCCAGCGAAGCCTCCAGCGGGACCTCTGGAGGAACCTCCGGCGGAACCTCCAGTGGCCTGGCCCGATAGCCTCTCGCCACTTTTTCATTGCGCAGTAATTTTCTTTTTTGAATTTTCAAAGGTGTATGGGGCGAGACCCCTTAAGACTATGTAAATTTTTTGGAGGTACATTTAGCAAAAAGTTTATTTTCTTTAACCTTTGCCCGAATGCTCTATAATTGCGCCCTTTCTTCTTCTCTTCTTCGTTCTTGCCTGTTAATCACGGAATGCTTCTGCACCTTCATTATACCTTAGGTTTTTGGGCGATAAATGTGAACTCGTTCCTGCCGAGTGACAATTTATCAAATAGAACCTGCAGAAAAGACTTTTGTCGAAAGGATCTTTCCGAAATGCTATGTGCCGAGAGTCCATGAAATTCTCCTTCCCGGCTTAGATTCGATGTCGACCATCCGCTAGCCTGCTAGTGAAGCTCCGCGAAATGTTTTTCCCTTCCTTTCCAAGGAGCCTTCGACCCTGCCAGCTATTGGGGGCTTGGCAGCAAGTCTGCTCGTGGTTTAGCAAACTACCCTCTACCTTTCCTTTCTCCCCCCCAAGTGAGCATGCGGCCCTGCCAGCTAATGAGATCCTGACAGCGGGTCTACTCCGGGGCGAGTGCGCCTTCTAACCCTACTATCTAATGAGAGTCTGAGCAGCGGGATCCTCTCGGGGTATTCCCTTACCCCCCAGGTGAGCCTACAACCTTGCCATCTAGTGAGAGCCTGGACAGCGAGTCTACCCGGGGACGAGAGCGCCTTCCAGCCCTACCAGCTAATGAGAGCCTGAGTAGCGGGATCCTCTCAGGGTATTCCCTTACCCCTTGGCGAGCCTACAGCCTTGCCAGCTAGTTAGAGCCTGAACAGCGGGTCTACCCGGGGCCGAGTGCGCCTTCCAACCCTGCCAGCTAAAGAGAGCCTGAGCAGCAGGATCCTCTCGGGGTCTTACAAATTTCCATCTCCCTTTCCTTTCCCCCCAAGCGAGTCTACGACCCTGCCAGCTAGTGGGAGCCTGACAGCAGGTCTACTTGGGGCCAAGTATGCCTTCCAGCCCTGCCAGCTAATGAGAGCCTGAGCAACGGGATCCTCTAGGGTTATTCCCTTACCCACCACCCCCCCTAGGAGAGCCTACATCCCTACCAGCTAGTGAGAGACTGGACAGCGGGTCTACCCGGGTCGAGTGTGCCTTCCGGCCCTGCCAGCAATGAGAGCCTTGTAAATGGTTGCTTTAGGATTGAGAGTAACCTACGAGGGGGGGGGGGGGGTGAATAGGTCCAAGTTCAACCTTGGATTCCTTTTTTTATTCTGAGATATACTTTCTTTTTGTAAATTATCTCAGCCAGAAAAAACAAGATAATCTTAATAGTAATTTAAAGAAAAACTATCATAGCACAGCAATCACAGCACAGTACACACAGTGTTATAGTGGTTCCCTAATTTATGGTTACATCTACTTTCCCCCTTCGCCTATCTAGCAATGAACTATATTCGGCCAAACTCCTTCTTCTTTCTTTACTCAGATCCTCAAATCTTACAGCTCAGAGCCCAGCTAGCTCCTATAACTCAAACTATACAAGTCTTACCACTCAGATCACCAATATCCTATACCTCAAGTTTTTCCCAAGAACTCTACCTCAAAATGTATCCACACTCCTACTCCTCAGGCAAAACCTACTCTACAACTCAGAGGAATACCCACTTCTCATACCTCAGGCAATCCCTGCCCTACCTCAGCCTTTATAACACTGGCTTACAACTCAGAGAAAATGCTTCCCCTGCACTCAGATCTTCAGGTAGATCTTACAAAATTAACGATGGTGAAAAGAATGATCCATAATTAGTCACCCAGCAAGAGAGGAAATAGGTGACTGACTGGTTGTAGAAGATTTGATCTGTCCCTTCTTAGCTTTTAAATGCTTTTTGAACTTAAAATTAGGGTAGATCTAGGCTGGAGAATGTTGAAGATGATTCTTGATCATGCTTCTCTCCACCTTCTGAAATATACCTGATGCTTCTTAGATCCGACTTCACCAAACTGTTCTTTTTTACTTATTCTGAAGAGTTGATCCCTTTAAATAGGCTCTGTCAAGAGTAGCCGGCTGATTCGGTTAATAACTGACATCTGACAGTTCTAACAGTTGTTAGTACCTTCGGCTTGATTTTTGTACTTAGGAAACAATTTTGCTTGAAGTGTTGAAACTTGACTGTTGTATGTGTCGACACCAGTCCTGGGTGTCGACACTACTCTTATAGTGATGTCGACACAATTCTGAATGTGTCGACATAACCTTTATCTTGTCTCAACACAGCTGATGTAGAATGTGTCGACACAGCTTTCACCCTATCTCGACACAGCTTGTGTGGTGTGTCGACACTTGTCCTTAGTGTCGACCCATTTACTTCCTGTCGATATAACTTGAGTAGTGTATATCGATACTAGTCCTGAGTGTCGACACAGTTGCTTTCTTGTATCATAGTGTAGACCCAAGTCCTGGGTGTAAACACAACTTTCTCTTTGGCTCAACACTACTAGTTTAAGTGTGTCAACACTAGTCCTGAGTGTCGACACAACTCTCTTTTTGTCTCAGCGTATTATTGACAAAAGTGTGGGTACTGGTCTAGTGTCTGGACGCTTTTGTACTTAGCTTTATTTGCCTGCACACATGAACTTAACATTCATCAAATACAACTATGTGTATATCATTGAGCTAAAAGGACTTCTTCAAATCAAGTACATTGTGACTAATGTACCCAACAATCTCCCCCTATTTAGAGAAGTCATAACCTCAATTCAATGATATACAACATGATACCAAAATATAAAGATAAAGACATTGAGAGTACAATGCAGTTCAATATGTGAAATACCACAGATAAAAACACACATTTAAAATCAATAATGCTCATCAGAAAATTAGGCAAACAATTACAATTCTAATTAATAGTATATGAAATGTTGAGTAAACCAAAATTTTCATTAATTGTTTATCACAATGTTTACTGCTACAAGCTTTGGTTACACAATGTATACAGAGGTAGATATTACAAAATTAAAAATTCCTAAGGCAATTCTGGGTCTTTGATGACAATTCCCTTTCCATATTGGACTGTGGCTTTTACTTCAGGTCTCTTGTCATCAACAACCTTCTTTCCTTTATCATCCTTAGCTTTAGCTTTTGCAATTGCATCTTCTTTCATCCTTTGTCTTTCAAAATAATGATAAGGTTTTGGAAAATATTTACTGGGCTCAACTGACTTAGCAGGAAGCTTTCCTTTCATTAAATCATATCTGAACTTCTGGATAACTTGCTATTGCTTAAGATGTTTGTCTCATTCCTGTTCATTGTACCATTTGCCCCTATCTATCACATTTGCATTTTCATCCTTCCATGTAGTGAGAATTATTGATCTAGAGGTTAGATTCCACTGCTCAAAATCTGTTCTAGCCTCAGCTTGTTCTCTAAATCTTTTCTTTGATAGTTGAGCCTCTATCTCCTAAGCAGTAGAAGACTTGTCCACTTTCTCACAGATTACATTCTGATCTAACCCTTGATGAGGACTGTATATATGTTGGACAGTTGCTTGGATGGACTTAAATGTAGCTTGTGTTGCAGGGTTGTACATAGTTTGCTCAGCATCATAAGTTCCAGTAGAATGAGGTGCTTCAAGTTGAGCTGGTTGACAATCAGACTCAGCAGTTTGATCCCCATCATATCATAGGGGAGGATAGCCTAAAGTGTCTCTGATATTGTTTGAAATCTAGGTAGCATGTTTAGAACTGGCCTTAATCATTACCCTCTCCCCCTTTATGACTTCTCTTTCAATATGATCCCTCAAATCATTTTTATGAAACCTTACTTGACCATCCAGATAATTTATTCCTGATGTTACAGTGTTCTTCACTCTTAGTAAATTGTTGTCCTAACACTTGTCAAAAGCCTTGATGTCCTTAAGCAGAGAATCTAAATGATTTGTCAGTTTGGTTTCTATATCTTTGGCAGTTGAGTCAAGTTTGGTCTCTAAAGTAATGGTTTGATTCTTTATTTCTCCCAAGGTTGTATCATGCATAACTATCATATTTTCATTTAGTCTTGTAAGATTTTCTATGACACAGGCTTGCTTGTGAGCTATGTCATTTTCCACTTTATGTGCTTCTGCTTGATGTTTAGCAATGTATACTACAGCATGTGCACCTTTCTCAAAGAAATTAGTCATATCTTTCTTTAATAAGTTTACTTCAAATCTTATTAACTTTATTTCTTGTGCCAGCTGAAATTGCAACTCCTTGTTGCTTTCATACACATACTTTTCTAGGTTTTGCCTTTGTTTATCAAACATTATCTATAGTTAAACTAGCAGGAAGCTAGAATCCATTGCAGGAGCTGATTGTGATCCAGATTGGAGATACTTCTTGTAACTCTTACTTCCTTTTCTTAACTCAGCTAGTTTCCTTTTCTTAAGCTGTGAACCTTCCTCTTCCTCAGAATCTGATGATCTGACCATCTCAACAGAGTTTTGTTGTTCTGTACCTTCAGTATTTGTAATAAGACTTTCTAAGGTAAGATCTGCATGTTGAATCTCAACATCAGGAACCTCAATCTGAGAATTTTCAGCTATCTTCTCCTGGATGTTAGATACTTTAGACAAAAGAATTTCTTCTTCAGTCTCTTTTGGATTTTCTTCCTCCATCTCTTTCTAAGACATTTCTTGTTCAGGATCTTTTCATTTTTCTAGTTCCTGTACAACATCCATTATTATAGTTGTAGATGTATCCATTGGCAATTTACAGAGGTTCTCCCCCTCAATTATTTCTTTTTTTAGAATGTTCTCCCCCGACACCTGTACACTAGTTCCAGGTGAAACCCTTAGAGATCTTCTTTGCTCTTCCTCAGCATCCTTATCTAAATTGAAGTTCACCTCTTCTTCAGAATCACTAGTGGATTCAACTTCCTCTATCACAGATTTCTTGCCTTTTACCTCATTTGTCTTCTTAGGTTCTGGTGTCTCTTCAGACAAGACTCTATCCCATCTAAACAGAATTCTCAAGTCCATTCTTCTCATATGTTTATCTTAGATCCATTCTTCTGATTGATACTATCTGGAATTACCTTTACCAGATACAGACTAACTATTCTTCCCATATTAGGCTTCTGAATCCCTTCTGCAATCTTATCAAAGACTAACCTATCCCATTCATTCTTGATTCTGAAGATAATCATTGTCATCAGGCTAAACATAAATGTGGAAATCCTGTCATGTGCTCCAGTCTTGCAGAGGAGCACCTTTCTAACTATTTCAGATAGAAATTTTCCCTAGGAATTCATCCCCTTCCTGTTTAAGGAACTTCCAAACCAAGTGGTTGGAGCTAGTCCACACCATTCTAAGGCCTCAACAGTCTTGCTCGAATCCAGTTCATCTTCTTGTACAGTTCTTGGAATCTGAAAGACTTTAGCCAGTCTTTTGATTGTGACCTTTACTCTTGCTCCATTAATACTTGACTTGATCTTGCCTGACTTAGGGTTTAGTGAGGCATTGGAATAGAATTTAGATACCTCTCTCTTCCATATCTTGGTTGGTTCTGAAAGTAGATACTCAAGACTTGCCTCATTGACAAGGTCAATCACATTCTTTATTTCTTCTAGAGCGGAGACGAAGGCGTTTCGCACTAGTTCGTAACCTTCGTTGATGTTAGCATCTTTGCTGCTTTTAGACTTTTCTGAAAATTTGGGAAATGTCTGGTGTCGACACTGAAAATCTACTCAGTTGAGATGTATCTCAACACAAGGTTCATGTATCTCAACACAGCCCTCAGGGTCTCAACACCCTTATTTCTCCACACTAATTTTTAATGTCTCGAAACATAACTATTTATTGTGTCGACACACATTCTTGTGTCTCGACACAATACTTCCTATAGTGTCGACACACACCGTGGTGTCTCGACACAATTCTTTGACTGAGACAAAATTTGTGTTCTGACTATAATTTCTTGACTTATATCAAGTCTTTCTTATTTGTTTTGATTTGTTGACATGGTTAAGTGTCTTTTATAGTTACTAATAGAAAATGTTTACTCAATGTTCAACATAACTAGTTCAAATTTAAAGTAATTGAACTTGCTTTCATCTAGGGGTTTTGTAAAAATGTCAGCAACTTGTCTTTCTGTTAGAGTATATTGTAAGGTAATATTTTCTTTTTCAACATTCGCTCTGAGAAAGTGATATCTAATTTCTATATGTTTGGTTCTATTGTGGGAAACAGGATTATTAGCAATAGAAATTGCACTAGTTGAATCACAAAACATAATAGATTAACTTAGCTGTACATTATAATCCAATAGTTGATGCTGAATCCACATCAACTGTGCACAATAACTTCCAGCAGATATGTACTCAGATTCTGCTGTAAAAATTACAACACTGATTTGCTTCTTGCTACTCCAACTTATGAGTCTTTTCCCTAGAAACTGATAAGTTCCAGAAGTACTCTTTCTATCTTCTTTGCACCCTGAAAAATCAGCATCTGTGTACCATGTGAGTTCAAAATCACTATCCCTAGGATACCAAAGCCCAAGATTGGGTGTGCCCTTAAGATATCTCAGTATTCTCTTTACAGCAGTATAGTGAGACTCTTTGGGGCATGCTTGGTACCTAGCATAGACACATGTTGAGAACATAATATCTGGCCTACTGGCAGTCAAATAGAGGAGTGATCTAATTATGCCTCTCTACAAGGATGCATCAACTGGGTTCCCAGATTCATCCTTGTGTAGTGACATAGATGAACCCATTGGAGTTTTCATGGTAGAAGAATTCTTCATACCATACTTCTTAATCAACTCCTTAGTGAACTTGTACTGAGAGATGAATATACCATCTTCAGAATATCTAACTTGGAATCTCAAGAAAAATTTTAGCTTACCCATGCTGCTCATTTCAAACTTGTCTTGCATAAGCCTGACAAATTTTCTACACAGCTTCTCATTAGTAAACCCAAAAATTATGTCATTCACATAAATTTGGACAAGGATACTTGAACCTTTAATGTCCTTAAGGAATAATGTCTTGTCTATATTTCCTCTAGAGAACTAGTTCTCTATAAGAAAGATAGACATGGTCTCATGTTAGGATCTTGTTGGGTACATTGGAAAATGTGTACCTGATTTGAAGAAGCCTAACTTAGCATAATGATATACATCAAGGTGTATTTGATGTTGTTTAAGTTGAATATGTGCAGGTTAAAAGTATGGAAAAATTTCTAAGTCCATGTGTCGACACCAGAAGAAGATGTGTCGACACTTCAGGAAGATTGTGTCGACACTTGAAGAAGGCTGTGTCGACACAGAGAAAATGAGTCGACATTAACTGTGTCGACACCGGGAGGCAGTGTCGACACACACAAGATTATAGTCGACATCAACTATGTCGACACCGGGAGACAGTGTCGACACACACAAGATTATAGTTGACATCAACTATGTCGACACCAGGAGGCTGTGTCGACACACAGAGGCAAAGTCGACAATATTTATGTCGACACCAGAAGACTGAGTCGACACATATAGGCAGAGTCGACAAAAGCTGTGTCGACACCTGAAGGCAGTGTCGACACATACTATGTTCTGAATCTACATCAACTGTGTCGACACACAGGACTTATGTCGACACATTGCCAAGTCTAGACCAAGTCATTTGCTGAAGGATGATGAAGTGTTTGAGTCGACACAAATACTCAGTGTCAACTCATTCTCAAGTTGTAGTATGCAGAAGCTGAGTCGACTTAAAGGCAAACTTGTCGACTTCACCAGAGGCAGTGTCGACACCGAAGTTAATTCTGTCGACACATATAGACAGATGGTCTCGACACTTTCTGACAGACAGTTGATGAAGATTTTCTGTAGTTTTAAAATATTATCCAAACTAAAATCTCAAATAGGCAAGCGTACCTATCGAAATATAGTATAGGAAATGTCGTATTAGACTCGGGGCCTGTTGAGTACTCCTACTCACGCAAATTAATATTATTTTATCTATATATAAAATGGGTAAATTAAACTAAAGAAGGAAGAAAATAAACTAACAACGAGCACTTGATCTAGACTCACTTTGAATTAACCTTTTATAAAACACAAACTCTAATTTACTCACCTCGACCGTGGAGGTTCCTAACGTACAAAAGCGTCTCTCTCGAGCTCATGCTTTTGACTAACCTTAGGTTGATCGATTAAGACCCCTCAGCCAGTCGAAACCCCTAAGCTTGCTTTAGGTGGTGAACCCCTCTATTGGATTTGACTCCAATCCGACAGATTTATGTCGTCCTCTCTCGAGGAGTGCATTCAACTCCTTTTATCCTTGAGCGATCTACTCGTATCCGCAACCTCTCGGTCATTTAAGATACGGATCTAGGATCGAAAACGTATTCGCGAAATATGAATTTGATATAAAATAATTCAAAGATAAATCGATAGCGATAATTAAAGAGTTTGATAAAAAGAGTTTATTCACTTTCAAAGTTTATCATGATCAAGTGCTTAGGAAAATTAGCTACTTGGCATGATATAAAAGATACAAGGAAAGAAGAAAAGGAAGAACATGATTGCAAAGAGAAAGTACTTGAATTGAAATTGTAAAAGTAAAACTAAATTATGAAATAGAAATTACAAGAAAGAAATGCTGAGAAACAGAAAATTAAGCTACAAAATACTCCTAAAATTGGCTCCTAATCTTCCTCCTGAGCTTCTGAACACATCTGCTATTTATGGATTTTTCTGCTTGGGAGTCACGCCCATTGGTCACGCCCGTGACCTAGGGCGTGTCAGGCTCGGAAACTGCAGTGTTGAAAGCCCGGGAACCGTTGGAGAAAAACTGCCAAAAATTGCCATTTTGCGGGTCACGCCCCTAGGTCACGCCCGTGACCTAGGGCGTGTCTAGTCTGTTACAGGAAACGGCGGGAATGAGAACGGCAGGAAGTAATTCTGCCGTTTCTGAAGTGGTTATGCCCTAGGTCACGCCCGTGACCTAGGGCGTGTCTGACTGGGCCAGCAAAACAGTTGAAAACGGCGCAATCTGGGATTAATTCGACAGTTTCGGCTAGGTCACACCCTATGTCACGCCCGTGACACAAATGACATGCCCGTGACAGGGGGCGTGTACTTAGAAAAAGTCCCAAAATTGTTCAAGGAAGATTTCTGGAGAAAATTATTTTTTTTGACCTAGACACGCCCGTGTCTCAAATGACACGCCCGTGTCACTGGCGTGTACTTGTGAAATTCTCCAGATTTGTAGAGGACATCGTCCTCTTTCCGTTGACTGGTTGCACGTCCCGTAACTCTTCCAGGTTTGAAAGTTATGACCATTTGAAGTTCAGCTATCCGTGACCAAAAATGTTCATTTTCTCCGTTTCAACTTCTGATCAGTCCTGCAAGCTCCAGATTATTATTCGCAGCCCAAATTGACCTAAAATATGAAAATAAAGCAATTAGAACCATAATTACTAAAATATAATTATAATCTTATTATTAATTAAATAAAAACTATATAAAAATAACTATAATTAGTGACTTATCAAATACCCCCATACTTAATCTTTTGCTATTCCAGAGCAAAACTATGAGAAGTACTTATAAGAAATTTATATTTTTTAATTTAAACTAAAAATTCATTAAATCAAAAGAAAGTTAAAAATAAAATTTAGCGATTTAAATATTAAATTCTAAACTATGAAATTAAAATGTACAGAGAATGGTATTTAGCAAAAATTTCTCATATAAATTAATTAGAATTCAAAATTAAGTAATTTAGCAAACAAAATTAGATTAGAATTATTCACATTATTACTAAAAAGAAACTTGTAAGAAATTTTTAACTACTACTTATTCTCTCTTAGTATTTTAATTTACTTCTAAAACCATTTTTTAGGGTTTGGGGAAAGGAAAATGAAGAGTTTTTGGATTGGGGGTGATGAATTTTATCCTCTCACCCCACACATTTTTTTCTTTTGATATTTGCATATGTTTACCAAGAAAATGATGGATTTTATCCTCTCATTTTCCATGACATATGAACAAATATTTTTTCTCTTCAAATCAAAACAAAAATTAAATGGGAGTAATGAATTTTATTCTCTTACTCCTATTTTTTTATTTGGGGATTGCATATGTGTACCAAGGAATTTATAAGTCCCATGACATATGATCTAACCAAAAAAAAAAATTGCATGTGTACCAAGGGATGATGAATTTTATCCTCTCATCCCTATGACATATGATCTAACAAGAAAATTTAAAACAAAGGGAAGGTTACACAAAATTTAGATTAAATTAAAATAATTAGAGAGCAACTATAGTAAATTTAGAATTTCCTAAGAATCTTTAAGCATAAATGATTATAATTAAAATCAAAAGATTGTTAAACTAAATACTATAAAATTGAAACTAATTAGAATTAAGAGAAAAAGAAGTAAATAAGGTTCTCTAAACAAAATTAATTCATAAGTTTATTTTTCAAAATTAAATCACCTAAAAATTAATTTAACTAACTTTGATGAAATAAAAGATTAGAAAATCAAAAATTATAAAGATTTTTATAAGTAAACTCAAAATATATTTCTAGAAATCACAAAAAGTAAGTAGGGGATTTTTTTTTTTTTAAATTTTTTTTTTTAATTTCTAAAGATTTTTTCATTTTTTTTTTGGATTTTCTAAATAAAAACAATATGAGAATCCAGCCCCATACTTAAAAATAAACATTGTCCCCAATGTTTACAAGCCAAGTAGGAGGGGAAAAATAAACAATTTCTAAAAAATAAGAAAAAGCAATTCATAAAAAATTAAAAGATAAGCAAGGGGTGTCTCCCAAGAGCGCTTTTCTTTTTCCCGTCTTTAAGCTAGACGGTTATTGTTAAGAAAATGGAAAATAAAAATTAAAGTGAACGGGCAACTCCCTTAATTCATGCTTTGGCGAAGATGCCAAAGTTTCTTTCCCGGCTACTCCTCCGCTGTCCTTTTGATTTTCCTTGTTGTAGCAGTTGACTGGAAAATGTAAATTCAAATCACCTATCCATACCTGAGGTGATTTGAATTTTTGTAGAGGAGCGGAAAATGGATCGTGGATGACGTTTAATTGCAACGGCTCATCTTCTACATGAAAATCGTTAGTATAAGGAAAATCAAAAGTAAGCGTTTTAGAAAAATCTTCGCAAGGAGGAGGTTCTTGCAAAGGTATAAGATTAGGCTCCGGTTGTTTATTTTCTAAAATTAATTTTTTATCCAAAATCTTACTGGAAATAAAATCATTGGACGCATCAGGATCAAAAATTTTTGCTCCTAAAAAGTCATAAATTGTGCATGAAGGAGAAAAAGTGGAAGTCATAGGAGGAGACACATGTTCTTCATCTACTTCGTCCAGAGCGTCCATACACCTAACAAACTCTTGAAATAAGAGTTTTTCCTCTTCTTCGGTATAAACAACTACGGGGGTACATGAAGAGTCATGTTCCGCCAAAGGTAAAAGTTTCAAAGAAGGAGAAGAATTTTTAGGACAAACAATAATTTCTTCTAAAGTTTGGGTAGGATCAACTTGAAATTGTGTAAAGTCCCCAAGATTAGAAGAAGTGGGTGGTGTGATAAAAGAAGAACAAGAATTAGGATCTAAATAATTGTTCTCATAACTCGGAAAATTTTCCGGTTGATCTTGCGAACAAGAAAAACCAGTAGCCGAGGTGGAAGAAGAATTATTTAAATCAAAATAATTATTCATATTTGAATTCGAAAAAGTATTTTCATGAAAATTAGAAGGATTGGAAAAATTATTTTCATAAAAATTTGAAAAAAAATTATCATAAAAGTGAGAATAGTTATTTTCATAATTATTATAAAAATTATTTTCATAAGAAAGATTTTGATAAAAATTATAATGATAACAATATTCACTTTGATGAGAACCACCACAATAATAACAAACAATTTGGCGTTGTCTTGCGGCTTTCAAAAGATTTACTTTGTGTGTAAGCTCGGCAATTTTAGCGGCCAATTGTGATAACATTTTTTTTTTTATAAAAGAATAAAAAAAAAACAACCGTTAGCTAATTGAAATGAATTTGAAAAAGAAAATTAAAAAGAGAAATGGTTATAGAGAAAAAAAAGGGATAAAAGTAATACAATTCGCGTTTTCAAAATATCAACAAAATATTCCCCAGCAACGGCGCCAAAAACTTGATGAAGATTTTCTGTAGTTTTAAAATATTATCCAAACTAAAATCTCAAATAGGCAAGCGTACCTATCGAAATATAGTATAGGAAATGTCGTATTAGACTCGGGGCCTGTTGAGTACTCCTACTCATGCAAATTAATATTATTTTATCTATATATAAAATGGGTAAATTAAACTAAAGAAGGAAGAAAATAAACTAACAACGAGCACTTGATCTAGACTCACTTTGAATTAACCTTTTATAAAACACAAACTCTAATTTACTCACCTCGACCGTGGAGGTTCCTAACGTACAAAAGCGTCTCTCTCGAGCTCATGCTTTTGACTAACCTTAGGTTGATCGATTAAGACCCCTCAGTCAGTCGAAACCCCTAAGCTTGCTTTAGGTGGTGAACCCCTCTATTGGATTTGACTCCAATCCGGCAGATTTATGTCGTCCTCTCTCGAGGAGTGCATTCAACTCCTTTTATCCTTGAGCGATCTACTCGTATCCGCAACCTCTCGGTCATTTAAGATACAGATCTAGGATCGAAAACGTATTCGCGAAATATGAATTCGATACAAAATAATTCAAAGATAAATCGATAGCGATAAATAAAGAGTTTGATAAAAAGAGTTTATTCACTTTCAAAGTTTATCATGATCAAGTGCTTAGGAAAATTAGCTACTTGGCATGATATAAAAGATACAAGGAAAGAAGAAAAGGAAGAACATGGTTGCAAAGAGAAAGTACTTGAATTGAAATTGCAAAAGTAAAACTAAATTATGAAATAGAAATTACAAGAAAGAAATGCTGAGAAACAGAAAATTAAGCTACAAAATACTCCTAAAATTGGCTCCTAATCTTCCTCCTGAGCTTCTGAACACATGTGCTATTTATAGATTTTTCTGCTTGGGAGTCACGCCCATTGGTCACGCCCGTGACCTAGGGCGTGTCAGGCTCGGAAACTGCAGTCTTGAAAGCCCGGGAACGTTGGAGAAAAACCGCCAAAAATTGCCGTTTTGGGGGTCACGCCCCTAGGTCACGCCCGTGACCTAGGGCATGTCTAGTCTGTTACAGGAAACGACGGGAATGAGAATGGCGGGAAGTAATTCTGCCGTTTCTGAAGTGGTCACGCCCTAGGTCACGCCCGTGACCTAGGGCGTGTCTGACTGGGCCAGCAAAACAGTTGAAAACGGCGCAATCTGGGATTAATTCGACAGTTTCGGCTAGGTCACGCCCTATGTCACGCCCGTGACACAAATGACACGCCCGTGACAGGGGGCGTGTACTTAGAAAAAGTCCCAAAATTATTCAGGGAAGATTTCTGGAGAAAATTGTTTTTTTTTTGACCTAGACACGCCCGTGTCTCAAATGACACGCCCGTGTCACGGGCGTGTACTTGTGAAATTCTCCAGATTTATAGAGGACATCGTCCTCTTTCCGTTGACTGGTTGCACGTCCCGTAACTCTTCCAGGTTTGAAAGTTATGACCATTTGAAGTTCAGCTATCCGTGACCAAAAATGTTCATTTTCTCCGTTTCAACTTCTGATCAGTCCTGCAAGCTCCAGATTATTATTCGCAGCCCAAATTGACCTAAAATATGAAAATAAAGCAATTAGAACCATAATTACTAAAATATAATTATAATCTTATTATTAATTAAATAAAAACTATATAAAAATAACTATAATTAGTGACTTATCAACAGTCTCGACACTTTGCTGTCCAAGACAAAGGCACATGATCTGTTTGAAGACTTGACAGCTGTGGGTTACAACAGGTTAACTGAAGCTGTCAGACTTGTCAGAAGACAGTTAGAAACCGGACAAGCCGGTCACCAAAAAGAAGGTCTATAAATAGACAGATTCAGAAGTAGAATGGAGTTATTGTTTTTATTTGAGAAGCAACACACATAAAAACTGCTTAAGGAATCAAATCAAGAAAGTGCAAGGCACTGAAGAAGATCTTCATCAGAAGATTTAAGAAGACATTCTGAAGGGAACAACCTCTCAGGATCAGTCTAAGGAGAATTCGTCCTAGAATTCTGAAGAATTTTCAAAGGGATTGGATAGAGAGGGATCCAGCCGTGTGAAGATCAAGGAGGAAGCTGTTACAGGTTTCTCAAGAAGCTGTTTGGAAATCAACTCAGCTAGTTCAGATTCAAGAAGCTTTGAAGAAAGCTAAGATTCAGTTGATTTCATCCATCAGCTGATCAGGTGCTGTCTTGTCCTTTCTCTCTCAACAAGGGCAAGATTCTATAAAACTCTTTTCTAAATTCTGTAGGATCTTTTAATAGATCTGAGTTGTAAGCCTAATTTATAAAGGCTGAGTGTAGGAGAGATAATCTCTGAGTTGTAGGTCTTGAATAAAGACTGAGGTAGGGCTGGATTGCCTGAGTTGTAGGAGTGTGGTATCACTCTGAGTTGTAGGAATCCATTTTGGATTCTGAGCTGTAGGATCTGAGGATCTGAGTTAAGAAAGGGAGTTTGGCTGAATCTAGCACACTGCTAAATAGGCGAAGGGGGAAAGTGTATGTACCCAGATCTTAGGGAACCACTATAAAACTGTGTGCAATCTGTGATGTGTGAATTTCTGTGATTGTTGTGCTGTGTGTATATATTCAGTAGTTATATTCTGCCTAAAGTGAAAACAAGCATTAGAACCTATTCACCCCCCCTCTAGGTGTTTAGGTAGTCTTGAAAGTAAAACTATCAAGTGATATCAGAGGGAGGTTACTCAAAGAAAGACTTAACAGTCTGAGTTAGATCTAAAGGCAGAATCAAGAATCAAGAAAATGGGTTCAGGTGAGAATCACAAGAAGTTGGGATCTATGAAGCTACCCATCTGCAGAAAAGAAATCTTCGGAATCTGGAAGGAAAGGGTTAGGTTGTTTATGGAGGCCTCAGACCCAAGAATCTATATCACAGTGAAAGAAGGTCCATACATTTCAATGAAGATTTCTTTATTAGATGAAAATCAACAAATTTCTAAGGATTTTTCAGAAATGACAAAGGATGAAATCATATTGGCAACTATGGATAAGAGAGCTCAGAATATAATAGTGAGTGCCATAGATGATTCTACATTCCAAAATCTGATTCACTGTAAAACCTCCAAGGAAATGTGGGACACCTTGATTGTCTACATGGAGGGTTCTGAAGAAGTTAGACAGGATAGGAAGTCTATGCTCAACCAAGAATATGAGAGTTTCAGACAAGGGAAGTCTGATAGCATAACTGAATGCTATAAGAAATTCTACAGAATAGTAAATGAATTGATGTCCTATGGAAGGATCTTCAGTACCTATGAACTGAATGACAAATTCCTAAGGTCCTTGACAAAGGACTGGGACACCAAGATTTGTGCCATAAGAGAAGTGGCTAAACTGGCAGAGATTTCTCCTCCAACCTTGTTTGGAAAGTTGCTATCTTATGAAATGCAACTAATGGTTAGGAAGGAGGAAGAAAAGAATTCAAAAGGAGATCATAGAGACAAGTTAGTGGCCTTTAAGGCAGAAGCCACTAGAAAGTATAGGAGGATATCTCCATCTCCTCCTAAGGAAGTTGCAGAAGTTAATTCTGAAAATTCAGACAATCAGGTTTCAGAAAGTAGTGATTCAGATACAGATTTTGCTGCTTTTACAAGACAGTTTCAGAGGTTCTTAAAGAAGAAGCAGTGGAAGTCAAGGCCCTCCACATCACAGTCAGCTGATGATTATTATCAGAAGAGAAAATCATCAAGGAAGGAGGGAAGCAGAACTAAGCCCAGCAAAGCCATTACATCAAAGATTGTATGCTATTGTTGCAATAGGCCTGGACATGTGGTGGCTGATTGTCCAAATAAGAGGAAGGAGTCATCTGACAAAAAGAAGACTCATCAAAAGGGCAAGAAGGAGAAATCTTTTGTTGCAAAGAAGGATAAGAGTCTTTCAAATCAGTCCTCATCTGAGTCAGAATCTGAAGCAGAAGCATACATAGGATTGTATGCAGCCAATGAAGAAGAAGAATTTCTGCAACTGATGGGTTCCATTCATGATCAAGAAGACAAGGAATGCATGGGTCTGATGGCTGAGTTAGAAGATAATCAATGTCAGGATCAGCCTGGTCCTAGTAAGGTACAAAAGGTTTCTAGTTCTTCTAATTTTAATACTAGTTCAGAGTCAGATTCATCTACATCAAGTGATGTGAATGGATCTGAATCAGAAGGTGATATTCATCAGTTGATGGATGAATATAGGGAATTGTTGCAGGCTTTTAAGAAAAGCAAGAACTTAGTCAAAACTCAGGCTCAAGAAATTGCTAATCTTAAGAAGGCTGCAACTGAGTTTGAAAAAGTAATGGATCAAAAGTTAAATGAGATTGCCAAACTGAAAAATATAACCTATATTCAGATGGGCATAATCAAATATAACAATGATCAAATCAAGAGTCTGGAGGCCAGACTAAGTATAGAGAAAGAATTAGTGGCTAGTTACTCTAAGCCAAAATCTGTCTTACCTTTAATAGATGAGTTTGTGGCTCAAAAGTGTAAGGCTGGATTAGGCTTCAAAGGTAACCCCAGGGCTGCCCAATTCAAAAGAAAAGGCAAAGCTCCTGTTCAGCCTCTAAACCTTTCAGTCCCTGTTATGTTTAGAAAGGGGCACTTGCCTTCTAACAAATATGATCATGAACACATTCATGGTCATAAGAAGATTGAGGTTCTAAGTGACAAATCTGTTAAAGCCAATAAGTCAGTCTATGACAATAAATCCCATCTTCCAAGGAAACTAATGGGTATGGCTGCAGTAGCACCAGCACATGTCAGGAATTTTCCAGACTACAAAACTGCTAAGATTGTACCTAGAACTAGGTACAACAAATATGATTGCTGGTGCTGTGGCAAAGTAGGGCATTTTGCCTTGGACTGTTGGCATAACACAAGTGTCAGGAAGAACACCAATCTACCTGTTAGAGGAATTGCTAAAAGATTTGATATGAATGGAGCTAACTTGAACCAAGGACCCAAGACATTCTTGGGCTCTAAGGGAAAGTAATTCTGTATTGTAGGAAAGTCCAAGTTGCCATGCCCCTATATGGTACTTGGACAATGGATGTTCTAGGCACATAACTGGAATAAAGGGGCTGCTGAAGGAGTTCACATCTGTCAAAGATGGACCTAAAGTAATCTTTGGTGGATCTGAAAGAGGAATCATCAAAGGGTTTGGTAACATTTCTTCAAACCAAATTACTATCACCCAAGTGGCTTATGTAAAAGGTTTGAAACATAATTTGATTAGCATAAGTCAGCTGAGTGATCTTGGATATGACATTTCATTTGTTAAGAATGGATGTCATATCAAAAGGTCAAGTGATCAAAAGATCATATTGACTGGGTATAGAAAGAGAAATGTTTATTGTCTTAATTTTGTATGTGAGAACAAGGCTTCTCCCATCTGTCTTGTAGCTGATGATAATGCATCTCATTGTGTCAAGTGGCACAAGAGGTTGGCTCATCTTAACTACAAAACAATTGGCCAACTCTTCAGCAAAGAGTTAGTGAGGAATGGTCCTCAAGTTAAGTATATAAAGGAAGGGATATGTTCAGCTTGTCAAAAGGGCAAGCAGACAAAATCCTCCTTTCATAGTCTTGAAAACAAGGATTCTGTGAGGTGCTTATACCTCTTATATATGGATCTTTTTGGTCCTATGCCAGTTCATAGTCTAGGTAGGAAGGTCTACACTTTTGTGGTTGTAGATGACTATTCTAGATACACATGAGTGTTCTTTCTTAGACAAAAATCAGAAACCCCAAGTGTCTTACTTAGTTTTATAAAACAAATTCAGAATGAACTAAACAGTACAGTGGTCAAAATCAGAAGTGACCATGGCACTGAATTTCAATATGAAAGTATGACAAAATTATGTGAAGACTTTGGGATTTTCCAGGAATTCTCCTCACCTAGAACACCTCAGCAAAATGGTATTGCTGAAAGAAAGAATAGGACATTGATTGAAGCTGGTAGAACTCTATTGAGTGACACCTCTCTTCCAGAATATTTCTGGGCTGAGGCTGTAAACACAGCATGTCATGTGATCAATAGGGCTTCTATCACTAAGTGCCACAAAAAGACTCCCTATGAAATTATGAAAGGTAGAAAACCAAATCTATCCTACTTTAGGATCTTTGGTTGCAAGTGCTATATACTTAACAATGGCAAGTCATACCTAACTAAGTTTGCTGCCAAATCCCAAGATGGGATATTTGTTGGGTACAACATAAATAGTAAGGCCTATAGAGTCTTCAACTTGACTACTCAAGTTGTAGAAGAATCTGTACATGTTGTGTTTGATGAATCAAGATTAATCAACTGTGAGTTGCCTTGTAGTTCATACAGTCCAATAGGTATAAGCAAAAGGATGGACAAGCTTTCCATTGAAGAAGCATCAAATGCAGATGAAGCAGTGGAAAATGAAGGCTACTCTCCAGGGGGAGTACAAAACTCTATAGAAGCTGATGACAACCAAGAAGTACAGCATGATGAAGGAGCTGGAGATGTTCAACCTGAAGGAAATTTACCTCCAGCCATAAGAAATCTAAAAGATCATCCAGCTAATCAAATAATAGGTGATCCAAGTCAAGGAGTACAAACTAGAAGCAGAAATCTGAGCACAGTCCTGCACTCAAGTTTTCTATCTCAAATGGAGCCTAAGAAATTTGAAGAAGCCATCCAAGACCAACATTGGATTAATGCTATGCAAGAGGAGCTTAATCAATTCAGAAGGTGCAAAGTCTGGGAGCTTGTTCCTAAACCAAAAGACCACAACATCATTGGAACAAAGTGGATATTTAGGAACAAGATGGATGAGAGTGGAGTAATTATAAAGAACAAAGCAAGACTGGTTGCTAAAGGATATAGGCAGGAAGAGGGAATAGATTTTGATCAGACATTTGCCCCAGTAGCAAGACTGGAGGCAATTAGGATGTTTCTTGCCTATGCTGCATACCAAGGATTCAAGGTATACCAAATGGATGTGAAATCAGCATTTCTGAATGGAGATCTAAAAGAAGAGGTCTATGTGGAACAGCCATCAGGTTATGTAGATTCTCTTAAACCCGATTATGTTTTTAGACTTAGGAAAGCTTTATATGGGTTAAAGCAAGCCTCACGGGCTTGGTATGACACCCTGTCTACTTTCCTTATTGAGAACAAATTCTCAAGAGGCAAAATAGACAAGACTCTATTCCTTAGGGAATCTAAAGGCAAGATAATCTTAGTCCAAATCTATATGGATGACATAATTTTTGGGTCTACAGAGAACAACCTTTGCAAGAAGTTTGCCAAACTTATGCAAGGGAAGTTTGAAATGAGTAGTATGGGGGAACTTAAGTTCTTCTTGGGACTCCAAGTAAGACAGACTGATGATGACTTGTCCATATCCCAGTCTAAGTTCACCAAAGAGTTGATAAAGAAATATGGTATGGAATCTTCCTCTACCATGAAAACTCCTATGGGAACAAATATGCCTATATGTAAAGATGATACAGGTAAACCTGTAGATGAGTATTTGTATAGAGGAATAGTTGGTTCTCTATTATACCTCACAGCTAGTAGACCAGATATTATGTATGCTACATGTATATGTGCTAGGTACCAGGCATGCCCTAAAGAATCTCATTACACTGCTGTTAAAAGAATTTTGAGATATTTAAAGGGCACACCAAATCTAGGCCTTTGGTACCCTAGGAATGGAGATTTTCAACTAATAGGTTATTCAGATGCAAATTTTGCAGGCTGTAGAGAGGATAGAAAGAGTACTACAGGTACTTACCAATTCTTGCGACGAAGACTGATATCATGGAGCAGTAAGAAGCAGACCAGTGTGGCAATATCCACAGCTGAGTCTGAATATGTTGCTGCTGGAAGTTGCTGTGCACAGCTATTGTGGATTCAGCATCAGTTAAAGGATTATGGTATTCAAGTAAGTAGAACACCTTTATTGTGTGATTCTAAGAGTGCTATTTCTATTGCTAACAATCCTGTTTTTCATAGTAGAACTAAGCATATAGAAATAAAATACCATTTTCTTAGAGAGCATGTAGAAAGGGAAGACATCTCATTAGAATTTGTTAAGACAGATTATCAAATTGCAGATGTATTTACTAAACTTCTGGATGAAATAAAATTCAATAAATTTAAAATTGAATTAGGAATACTGACCATTGATTAGTATATCAACAAACAGAAATTGGCTAAGTAAAATGGTGTCGACACTTTCAGTGATAAAGTGTCGACTCAGTATAGTTATGTCGACTTATTAGAGAATTAGTGTCGACACAGAGAATTTGTGTCGACACTTAAGGGTCAAATAGTCGACAAATCCAGAAATGTAGTATTGACTTTACCAGAATAATGGTGTCGACACTTACATATTTTGTGTCGACACTTGTACTAAGAGTCGACACAGAATTTCTGATTCTCTACTATATCTTTCTTGTGTCGACATATCCTAAATTGGTGTCGACACACAGTAGTCAACATTGATGTCGAGACTGTAGAAGTTTGTGTCGACACATTTCATCTGTGTCGACACATTTAGTCTGTTTTTTCTGACTTTTGACCTTCTTTCATTAGAGGGTATAAATAGGTCAAGAACGTATTCTGTCGACACGCTCACAAGGTTTTCAAGACTAAAACTCTATGTCGACATTCTCTCTCTTCTCTTCTCTCCAGTTTTCTAATCTTTCCAATGGCGCCAAAGGTTGAGGATAACGTCAATAAGGGATATGAGCTGGTTAGGGCTGCGTTCAACAATGTCACGCCTGAAATAAAACAAGTGATATCTTATCTTGCTGATAACGGATTGGAATATCTGGTTTCTGAACCCACCAAGATCTGGAAGAAGGAGGTACTTGAATTTTACACTTCAGCATCAGTGGATTCTTCTGGACTCAAGATCAAATCCACAGTTCATGGAACCAAGGTGAAACTTACTCTACGGAGTTTAAGAAAGATTCTTCAATTACCAAGCATTGAGAATGTAGAAGAGGTCCCAGCCTCTAAGATAAGGGAGGCTCTTCAATGGTGTGGATTGGATCCAACCATCAAGATTGGAGCAGCCATCAACAGAAAAGGAATGAATCCACAAGGCAAATTTCTATCTGAAGTGGTTGGGAAGGTGATTTTGTGTAAACCTGGCGGCCATGATAAGATTTCGGCCTCAATGTTTAATCTCATGACAAGGATAATCTTCAGGATTAACACAGACTGGTCAGCAGTTGTGTTTGATAAAATCAAGGAAGGACTTAAGAAGCCAAATCTGGCTAGGATTTTGAGTCTATATCTGGCTGGACTTATCCCAGAGGTCATGCAACAAATTCCTAGGACTAAGATCAATCACATGAGAAAAATGGACATGAGGTTGTTCTCAAGAAGGGATAGAGTTCTGTCCAAAGAGGTGCCTGATGTGGACAGGCAGAACACACCAGAGAAATCCCCAAGTCATGATCAAGGTACTGAACAACTTCAAGGAGATCAAGTGAGAGAGCAGGCTGAAGACCAGCCTAAGTCTACTCAAGCACAGGATGAATCTTTACCTGCACAGTTGCAGGGGAGCAAGTTTATTCTCCTGACCAGGACATTCCTAACACTGAACAGGTGCAGGGGGAGCAGAATTCTGATCAAGTGCAAGAGGAAGAACAAATAGATTTATCAAAAGATTTGAACACTGCTGGACTAGATAACTCATCTTCTGCACAGGCACAAAAGGAATTCACTCTAGATGAGTTGTTTCCTGATGTTGAAATTGCTACTGATAGAGTTGAGGAGGAGCAAGAAATTGAGAAGGAGCTCGAAATTGAGGGGGAGCAAGAGATTATTGAAAAGGATCAACATGTCACTGAGATAGATATTCCTCCTTCACCTCCTGAGAGAGTTCAGATTGAAAGCTCTTCAGAATCTGAGTCTGAAGAAGCCAGAGTGGCAAAGAAAAGGAAGCTCATGGTCTTCAGAAGAAGAAGCCATAGCTACAAGCAGGCTCTACAAACTTCAACTCAACAATCTCCATCTGATTTTAATTACAACAAGTTCATGGTAGATTTGCAGATGAAGCTAGATAATCAGAGATTAGCCTTGGAGAAATATGTTGATGAAAGTCATAAAAATATTCAGTTTGATCTGGCTCAAGATATCAAGTCTATAAGATTTGAAGTCAATCAACATAAAAGAGAAATAACAGATTGTTTTACAAAAGGGGGACATGCTGTTGTATATCTGGCCAAGCAACAAGCGGAAATGAAGAAAGAAATAGATGCCCAATCTATTAATCAAGGATACATTCTTGAAAATCAGACAAGGCTAAATGAAAATCTGACAACAGCCAACACAGATATTCTTGCTCACTTTCAAACAACAATGACTAAATTGGTTGAAGCTAGGGCAGCTGAAATGCTAGCATATGATATCAAATTCAAAAATGCTTTAGACTCAGTACAGTCAGCCATATCCACTTCCCAGCGGGAAATTACTACAAAACTTAACAAGTTGAAGCCCTTCTTCAAAGATGGCATTAATTATTTAGATGGTCAGATCAGATTTTAGAAGGACAATCTCAGAGATCATGTAGAAAGAGAAGTCCTAAAGGGAGAGAGGGTACTTATTTCTGCTGGCTCAGAACATGCCAAGTGGGTCACTAACAGTGTCAGAGCCACATTGGGATATCCACCCCTTTGTGATGATGATAATATGGCAGAGTCAGGAGTACTTCCTCAAGGTCTACTTGAAGGTAACCAACCAGAGGTTGCTCAAGTAATATACCCCCTGCAGATTTTGAGGGCATTCATCAGATGGTGCAAACTATGTATAGTCCTCCATAGGAGGTTTCAAATATTATACTTGGAAAAGTAGACATGCCTGGAGCTGCAATCAAGGCTCAACAAGAGGCTCAACTGTCAAAGAAGAGATTTAGGGAGCAAGCTGAACTCAAACCTGATTTTGAACAGTGGAGCCCTACCTCTAGAAACATCATTCTAACTGCCTGGAAAGCTGTCAAAGATCAAGTCCATGAAAGGGGCAAGTGGTACAATGAACAAGAATGGCAGAAGCATGAAGCCAGACAGGAGGCCATTGTTCAGTATAGAAGGAAAGCTAAGATGGGAAAGCTACCTCCTGATGCTGTGGAGCCTAGCAAATACTTTCCCAAGCCATATCACTATTTTGAGAGAAAAAGACTGAAGGCTGAGGCTCAGGAGAAGGCTGATCTTAAAGGCAAAAAGCCCATGGAAGAAACTGAACCTTCTGTGCAGGCTCAAGTACAACCAGGAAAAGGGATTGTTATTAAGGAGCCTGATCAGTCTTAGTCTAAGATGTCTTAGTTTTAATTTTAAAAATGTGTAATGTGAAACATTCAGTGTTAAACATTTTTAAACAATCATTTTGATATAATACACAAATCCAGCTCTTTAAGTATTTTTTGTGTATATGCTTTTTATCTCTGTGATGAATCTGTGCAAGTGTTTTGATTGTTAATATTTTCTGTAATATTAAGCTTATATACATCATCATCATTTTGTTTATTATTATCATAAGTGGTGTATATCATTAGCTAATATGGGTTATGACTTCTCCAAATAGGGGGAGATTGTTGGGTACATTGGAAAATGTGTACCTGATTTGAAGAAGCCTAACTTAGTATAATGATATACATCAAGGTGTATTTGATGTTGTTTAAGTTGAATATGTGCAGGTTAAAAGTATGGAAAAATTTCTAAGTCCATGTGTCGACACCAGAAGAAGATGTGTCAACACTTCAGGAAAATTGTGTCGACACTTGAAGAAGGCTGTGTCGACACAGAGAAAATGAGTCGACATCAATTGTGTCAACACCGGGAGGCAGTGTCGACACACACAAGATTATAGTCTACATCAACTGTGTCGACACCGGGAAGCAGTGTCGACACACACAAGATTATAGTTGACATCAACTGTGTCGACACCAGGAGGCTGAGTCGACACACAGAGGCAAAGTCGACAATATTTATGTCGACACCAGAAGACTGAGTCGACACATATAGGCAGAGTCGACAAAAGCTGTGTCGACACCTGAAGGCAGTGTCGACACATACTATGTTCTGAATCTACATCAACTGTGTCGACACACAGGACTTGTGTCGACACATTGCTAAGTCTAGACCAAGTCATTTGCTGAAGGATGATGAAGTGTTTGAGTCGACACAAATACTCAGTGTCAACTCATTCTCAAGTTGTAGTATGCAGAAGCTGAGTCAACTTAAAGGCAAACCTGTCGACTTCACCAGAGGCAGTGTCGACACCGAAGTTAATTGTGTCGACACATATAGATAGATGGTCTCGACACTTTCTGACAGACAGTCTCGACACTTTGCTGTCCAAGACAAAGACACATGATCTGTTTGAAGACTTGACAGCTGTGGGTTACAACAGATTAACTGAAGCTGTCAGACTTGTCAGAAGACAGTTAGAAACTGGACCAACCGGTCACCAAAAAGAAGGTCTATAAATAGACAGATTCAGAAGTAGAATGGAGTTATTGTTTTTATTTGAGAAGCAACACACATAAAAACTGCTTAAGGAATCAAATCAAGAAAGTGCAAGGCATTGAAGAAGATCTTCATCAGAAGATCTAAGAAGACATTCTGAAGAGAACAACCTCTCAGGATCAGTCTAAGGAGAATTCGTCCTAGAATTTTGAAGAATTTTTAAAGGGATTGGATAGAGAGGGATCCAGCCGTTTGAAGATTAAGGAGGAAGCTGTTACAGGTTTCTCAAGAAGCTGTTTGGAAATCAACTCAGCTAGTTCAGATTCAAGAAGCTTTGAAGAAAGCTAAGATTCATTTGATTTCATCCATCAGCTGATCAGGTGCTGTCTTGTCCTTTCTCTCAACAAGGGCAAGATTCTATAAAACTCTTTTCTAAATTCTGTAGGATCTTTTAATAGATCTGAGTTATAAGCCTGATTTATAAAGGCTGAGTGTATGAGAGATAATCTCTGAGTTGTAGGTCTTGAATAAAGACTGAGGTAGGGCTGGATTGCCTGAGTTATAGGAGTGTGGTATCACTCTGAGTTGTAGGAATCCATTTTGGATTCTGAGCTGTAGGATCTGAGGATCTGAGTTAAGGAAGGGAGTTTGGCTGAATCTAGCACACTGCTAGATAGGCGAAGGGGGAAAGTGGATGTACCCAGATCTTGGGGAACCACTATAAAACTGTGTGCAATCTGTGATGTGTGAATTTCTATGATTGCTGTGCTGTGTGTATATATTCAGTAGTTATATTCTGCCTAAAGTGAAAACAAGCATTAGAACCTATTCACCCCCCCCCCTCTAGGTGTTTAGGTTGTCTTGAAAGTAAAACTATCAAGGTGCCTATTTTAACCCATACAAAGCCTTGTGCAATTTGAAGACATGAGAGTTAAGTTTAGAGTTTACAAAACCTGGTGGCTTCTCTATATAGACTTCATCCTCTATTGTACCATTTAGGAATGCTGACTTTACATTCATCTAGTAGACCTTGTATCCTTTGTGTGCTGCATGAGCTAAGAACAACCTTATGGATTCTAGCCTAGCTACAGGTGCAAAGGTTTGGTCAAAGTCTATCCCTTCCTCTTGTCTATATCCTTTAGCCACTAATCTAGCTTTGTTCTTGACTATAACTCCATGCTCATCTAGTTTATTACTATAAATCCACTTAGTGCCTATAACATTGTCATCACTAGATCTAGGAAGTAGACACCAGACTTTGCATCTCTTAAATTGATTGAGCTCTTCTTGCAGAGCCATAATCCAGTTGGGGTCTGAATTGGCTTCTTCAAACTTTTTAGGTCTACCTGTGATAAAAAACTAGAGTATAGAACCTCATTGTGATGTCTACTTCTAGTAGTTACTCCTAGTCTGATATCACTAATTATTTGATTAATAGGATGATCTCTAAGACGCCTAACTGCTGTTGGGAGGTACCTACCATCACTTAGTTCTGCAAGAGGATTAGGATGATTTTCCTCCTCCCCCTGGGCAGTTACTGTATCTTCTATAAGAATTTCTACATTATCTCTAGTGTGTAACTCTAGATCAGGTGAATAACTTATATTTAACTTTTCCATCCTAGAATCTGCATCACCTATACTAGTGTTGTTAGAAATCTCATTATTAAGAACAGAAGTTCCATCAAAAACTACATTAATTGATTCTTCTACAACTTGATGTTTCAAGTTGTAGATCCTGTATTCTTTGTTATGAGCACTATACCATAAAAAGATTCCTTCATAGGATTTCTCTCAAAACTTAGTTTATATAAGTTTTCCCATTGTCTAATACATAACACTTACTTCCAAAAATCTTAAAGTAGGACATATTTGGTTTTCTGCCTTTCATTAGGTCATAGGGAGTCTTGTTGTGATTTTTGTTGATCAATGCTCTATTCTGAACATAGCATGCTATGTTTACAGCCTCAGCCCAGAAATATTCTGGGAGAGATGCATCACTCAGTATTGTTCTAGCTACCTCAATGAGAGTTTTATATTTTCTCTCAGCAACTCCATTTTATTGTAGTGTTCTTGGAGAGGAGAACTCCTAAAAAATCCCTAGTTCCTTATAGAAATTTATCATCTTTTCAGATTGAAATTTTGTACCATGGTCACTTCTAAGCTTGACCATAGAACATGACATCTCATTCTGAACTTGACTGACAAAATCAGCAAGGATGTCTAGTGTTTCAGACTTTCTCCTTAAGAAGAATACCCAAGCAAACTTAGAGTGATCATCCACAATCACATAGGTATAAGACTTCCTACCCAAACTAAGAACTTGCATAGGACCAAATAGATCCATATGAAGTAAGTACAGACACCTCTCAGTGTCTTTGGACTGAATGCTCTTAAAGGAAACTTTTGCCTGTTTGTATTTTTGACATGCAGGACATAAGCCTTCTTTGTAGTATTTGAGTTGTGGACTATTTCTAACTAAGTCCATAGAGAATAGTTTGCTCATTGCTTTATAGTTTAAGTGAGCCATCCTCTTGTGCCATTACACACATAATGAGTCTTTCTCACTAGCTACTAGGCATACATGTGATTTTTCATTTATACTTAAGAAGTTTAGAAAATAAATGTTCCCACTCCTAGTGCCTGATAAGTTTATCTCTTGATCACTTGAATACCTTATCAGACACTTGTCATTGTGGAAAACAATTTCATAACCTATATCACAAAGCTGACTTATGCTTATCAGATTGTGGTTCAATCCTTCCACATAAGCTACTTTAGTGATGGTAACTAGGCCATTAGAAATACTATCATATCCCTTGGTGAGTCCTTTCTCTGACCCTCCAAAGATGACTTTTGGTACATTCCTAACTGGAGTGTAATCTCTTAGCAAACTCCTTGTTCCAGTCATATGCCTGGAACAACCACTATCCAAGTACCATATTGGCCTTCCTGTGGTACTTGGCTCCACCTGCAAACACAGAATTAATTCACCTTAGGCACCCAAATAGTTTTGGGGCCTTGGTTCCTATTAGGCTTTATTGTGTGAAATATAGCAGGCTTTCTAACCAATCCATGTTGAGTCTTAAATGAAGGTGTTGTTGGATTGTACCAATAATATAGGGAAAAATGCCCAACCTTCCCACAGCACCAACACTCAAATCAATTATATCTTTTCTTTGGTTGTACATTTGAAGTTATTCTTTTGTGCAACACAGAATTGTCATCCAACTTCCAAGGTAGTGGTGCAAAATTCACACCCTTACCTTTCAGATTTAGGTGAGGTGCACTGGGATCAGCTCCAAGAATTCCTTGGCTTCTTGGATTGATCACCCTTTGTGGTGGTTTTTGGCCTATATTGCCTTTAGATGTCTGTCCCTTCCAGCAAGGCTCTTTGTTGACCTTGCCGGTAGAGCACTCAGACATCATGTGTCCAGGAACACATGATCTCAAGTATATATTAGAAGGCAGATACTTGATTGGTTACTTAACTAGACCAATTGTGGCTTTACCCTTAGGTACAGACTTCTTTTTGAACTTTTTGTTCTTTTCATACCCTACACCACTTATAAATGGTGCAGAGAAGGTGTCTATGATAGGTAACACTGACTTGGGTTTTGAGAATTGAGTCAGAAGTTGTCTTTCCTGGGTAAGCTTGGCTTCTAGATCCTTGACAGTCTTGACCTATTCTACTATTACCTCTGCCTGGCTATCTATCTTATTGGTTAGTTCAATAAGCTTCAGTTTTTGCAGGTCCAACTTTATGTTGGCCCTTTCCAACTGAAAAGATACACCCCTCAGAGATTCTAATTCTCTGGCCTGATCCTTAGTAAGCTATTTGCTTGCATTCAAAGCCTTGAGTAACTTCCCATATCTATTGATAAGGGAGTTAAAATTTGCTTCAACGTCTGAATCATGTTCTCTATCATTAGATGAGTATGAACATGATTTATTTTCTGATGCAGAAAAATAATCTGAGGCTAAACTATGAGATATTTATTTACCTTTGCAGGATCAGATCAATCCTGATCTCCTTCTCCTGATTGGGTCTCCTCAATAGCCATCAGGCCCATGAGAGCCTCCTCCTTTTCTGATTCTGATGAATCAGATTCACTATTAGACAGTATAGACTGTCTCTTTGCCAAGAAGCTTTTGTCAGCCTTCTTGTGTTATTCATCCTTCCAGTTCTCTAACTTTTTCTCCTTTCTTTTTGTTGGGCAATCAGCTATGACATGCCCTTTCCTGTTGCAACGATAACAAACAATATTAGTCTTAATATATTTGTTCTGTGAAGAACCATACCTGTCCCGAGATTTCTTTTTCCTAGGCTTATCTAGATGATTGGTCTTCTTGAGAGAAGAGTCTCCAGCTGGTCCCTTCCAGCTGCCTTACTTTCTTCTCCTCAACATCTTCTTGAACTGTAAAGAGAAGAGAGATAGTTTCTCCTAGGTCAGGTCTCCTTCTGATGAGGATGATTCTGAATATTCAGAAGTTGTTTTCAGTCTTTCTGAGAGTGTTGACTTCTCTCTGACTCTCCTGGATGACTCAGCCTTTAGGGCCATGGTCTTTTCTCTACTATGTGCTCTAGCTGAATCTTCTTCAGACTTCCTGAGATTGGGCTGTAACTCATAGGACAAAAGCTTGCCAAATAGAGCCTGGGGGTCTATGTTAGCTAAGTTTCCCATTTCTCTTATGACACAGATCTTGATGTCTCATTCCTTGTTTAGGGACCTCAAGAACTTGTCACTAAGCTCATAGTTAGTAAATTTCCTACCATAAGTTCTAAGGTTATTTATAATTTTGAAGAACTTTTCAAAACAATCAGCTACTGAGTCTTTCGTATCATATCTGAAGGCTTTATACTATTGGTTTAACAGAGATTTTCTATCATCTCTGACCTCTTTAGTTCCTTCCATATAGATTATCAGTGACTCCCACATTTCTTTTGAAGTTTTACAATGAATCAGATTTTGAAAAGTAGAATCATCTATTGCACTGACTATAATATTCTAAGCCCTCTTGTCAAAAGAGGCCAGAATGATTTCATCCTTATCCATCTCCATATATGTCTTGGGTGTCCTGATGTTTGCATCAAGAACTAACACTTTCATGGGAATGAATGGTCCTTCAATCACTGTGATGTATATTCTTGGATATGCTGCCTCCATGAATAATCTGACTCTTTCCTTCCAAATTCCAAAATTCTCTTTGAAGCAGACTAAGAGTTTGATGGAATTGATTTCCCTCCGAGCCATGATATATCTTTCTCTAGAATCCTATGGATTCTCACTAGGCTGTTATGTCTTTTTCAGTGAACCTCCCTCTAATACCAATTGTAAATGGTTGCTTTAGGATTGGAGTAACCTAGGGGGGTGAATAGGTCCAAGTTTAACCTTGGATTCCTTTTTTTTAATTCTGAGATTTACTTTCTTTTTGTTAATTATCTCAGTCCGATAAATCAAGATAATCTTAACAACAATTTAAAGAAAAACTACCATAGCACAGCAATCACAACACAGTACACACAGTTTTATAGTGGTTCCCCAATTTATGGGTACATCCACTTTCCCCCTTCGCCTATCTAGCAATGAACTAGATTCGGCCAAACTCCTTATTTATTTACTCAGATCCTCAAATCTTACATCTCAGAGCCCGGCTGGATCCTACAATTCAGACCATGCAAGTCTTACCACTCAGATCACTAAGATCCTATACCTCAAGTTCTTCCCAAGAACTCTACCTCAGAATGTATCCGCACTCTTACTCCTTAGGCAAAACCTACCCTACAACTCAGATAAATACCCACTTCTCCTACCTCAAGCAATCCCAGCCCTACCTCAGCCTTTATAACACAGGCTTACAACTCAGAGAAAATGCTTTCCCTACCCTCAGATCTTCAGGTAGATCTTACAAAATTAATGATGGTGAAAAGAATGATACAGAATTAGTCACCCAGCAAGAGAGAAAACGGGCGGCTGACTGGTTGTAGAAGATTTGATATGTCCCTTCTTAGCTTTTCAAAGCTTCTTGAAGTTGAAATTAGGGTAGATCTAGGCTGGAGAATGTTGAAGACGATTCTCGATTAGGCTTCTCTCCACCTTCTAAATTATAGCTGATGCTTCTTAGATCTGGCTTCACCAAATTGTTCTTTTTACTCTTTCTGAAGAGTTGATCCCTTTAAATTGGCTCTGTCAAGAGTAACCGGCTGATCCGATTAATAACTGACATCTGACAGTTCTGACAGTTGTCAGTACCTCTGGCTTGATTTCTGTACTTAGGAAACAATTCTGCTTGAAGTGATGAAGCTTGACTATTGGATGTGTCGACACCAGTTCTGGGTGTCGACACTACTCTTGTAGTGATGTCGACACAATTCTGAATGTGTCGACACAACCTTTATCTTATCTCGACACAGCTGATGTAGAATGTGTCGACACAGCTTTCACATTGTCTCGACATAGTTTGTGTGGTGTGTCGACACTTGTCCTTAGTGTCGACTCATTTACTTTCTGTCGACATAACTTTAGTATCGTGTATCGACACTAGTCCTGAGTGTCGACACAGTTACTTTCTTGTATCATAGTGTCGACCCAAGTCCTGGGTGTCAACACAATTTTCTCTTTGAATCAGCACTACTAGTTTAAGTGTGTCGACACTAGTCCTGAGTGTCGACCCAGCTCTCTCTTTGTCTCAGTGCATTATTGACAAAGGTGTCGACACTGGTCTAGTGTCTCGACGCTTTTGTACTTAGCTTTATTTGCGAGCACACATGAACTTAACTTTCATCAAATACAACTATGTGTATATCATTGAGCTGAAAGGACTTCTTCAAATCAAGTACATTGTGACCAATGTACCCAACAAGCCTAAGCAGTGAGATCCTCTTGGGATCTTGCAAATTTCCATCTCCCTTTCCTCCCCCCCCCCAAGCGAGCCTACGAACCTGCCAGCTAGTGAGAGCTTGACACCGGGTCTACTCTGGGCCGAGTGCGCCTTCCAGCCCTGCCAGCTAATGAGAGCCTGTGCAGCAGGATCCTCTCAGAGTCTTGCAAATTTCCATCTCCTTTTCCTTTCCCCCCAAGCAAGCCTACGTCTCTGTCAGCTAGTGAGATCCTTGAAGTGGGTCTACTCAGGGTCGAGTGCTCCTTCCAGCCCTGACAGCTAATAAGAACCTGAGCAGTGGGATCCTCTCGGGGTATTCCCTTACCCCCCAAGCGAGCCTACAACCCTGCAAGCTAGTGAGAGCCTAGACAGCGGGTCTACCCATGCCGAGTGTTCCTTTCATCCCTGCCAGCTAATGAGAGCCTGAGCAACGGGATCCTCTCGGGGTCTTACAAATTTTGCATTCCCTACCAGCTCTAAGAGAAAAAAAATGGAAGCAAGCCAACATATGTTACTATGATAAAATTTGAATATAAAGTTTGAGCATACAACTTCATCCCAACTATGGGTAGAAGCGCTTCAGGTCATCACAGCTCCAAGCATGACTCATGGATACACCTTCCACATTCTAGAGGTGTTATCCCCATGATCCCATGACCTTCTCTATAATGTAGGGTCCATCCCAATTGGGGTTGAGCTTACCAAGGACTGTTGACATTCCGGAAGCATCGACCTTCTTCAAAACTAGGTCCCCTTCATTGAACTGCTTTATCCTGACATGCTTGTCGAAGTATTTGGCCAACCTTCATTTGATCTCCTCTTACCTGACGGCGGCCACGTCATGAAGCTCTTCCACCATATCCAGCGAGAGCCGCAACTCTCCTTCATTCTCTTCCCTCCATGTCTCGTCTCCTTTGCCGGCGGTCACAACTGGTTGGGATAGAACCTCAAACTCCACAGGTAGGACCGCTTCACAACCTTGCGAGAGCTTGAAAGGAGTATCTCTAGTGGCTATGTTTGGGGTTGTCAACAAGGCCCACATCACTGAGGGAAGCTGCTCCACCCAGCTCCCCTTCAAGTTTTCTACTTCTTTTTAAGCAAGTTCATGGTGATTTTGTTTGCCGTCTCCACCTGACCGTTGCTCCTGGGGTGGTGGATGGAGGAAAACTAGAGGTCTATCCCCAACTGGGTGTAGAAGCTGATGAATTCTTTGCTAGCGAACTGGGGGCCGTTATCTGTGACTATGGCCTAAGGCAACCCATGTCAGCATACGGTATCTCCCCAAACAAAATTCCGGATGACTTGGGAGGTCACTTTAGCCAATGTCTTGACTTCCAACCACTTCGAGAAATATTCGATCACAACTAGGAGGAACCTTCTCTACCCACTTGCTAGAGGGAAAGGTCTAACTAAGTCCATCCAACAGATGGCAAAAGTCCATGGCGCCGTGATGCTTTGGAGCCTTTAAGCATGCGAGAGTTGGAGGGGGCATATAGTTGACACTTTGGGCACCTCCTTATAAACTCTGTCGTATCCTTCCTCAGGGAGGGCTAGAAGTATCCCTGCCTAATCACCCTTGCTTCCAAAGTACTTCCCCCTGAATGACTGTTGCACTCCCATGAGTGCACTTCCTCCAGGATCCTTGTGATCTCTTCCTCTGCCACACATCGGGCCAAAAGCCCCGAGAGCATCTTCCGATGTAACCCTCCTTCATGCATAAGGTAATGTGCTTCTTTGTGCCTAAAGCCTTTTGCTTCTTTGGACACTTCGGGAAGGCTACCCATAGTGAACAAGGCTATGAAGGGATCCACCCACGAGGGTTACCGATCCACTTCCATCAACTCCCCCTCCTCAATTGCTAGATGAAACACCTTAGTCGAGGCTCCCCCTCCTAGGTCCAAACTTGGCCAACCGATCGGCCGCTTCATTCTCCTCCCTTGGGACGTGATATATTGAGAACGCTCGGAACCCACCAATAATCATTCTCACCTTGGATAAGTACTTCAGGAGGGTGGGTTCCAAGGATTCATATTCACCCTTGATCTGTGACGTCACTACTAATAAATCCGTAAGCACTTCTATGTCCTGAATCCTGAGTTCTTGGCAAACCACAACCCGGCTATGATGGCCTCATACTCTGCTTGATTATTTGTGGCTGGGAAGTGCAGCCCCACTGCTTGCTCTATGGTGACCCCTTGAGGGCTTATCAATACTACACCTCCCCCCAAGGAGTGCTTCCTCGAGGCTCCGTCAACGAACAACTTCCATGCCTCCTGCGGCGGTGTCTCCTCCCCCTCTAGCTCCATGATGTAGTCAGCCAAGAAATCAGCCACTGCCTGTGTCTTGATGGAGAGCCTTGGTACGAAGGAGACATCAAACTCACTGAGCTCAATGGACCACTTGGCCAACCGCCCTGAGTGCTCCACCCCCTCAAAAATCCTGTGCGGTGGATGGTCCATCACCACCTTGATTGAATGAGCTTAGAAATATGGCCAGAGCTTCCTGGCCGAGACGATCAGAGAGTAAGCCAACTTCTCTAGGATTTGGTAGCGCAGCTCTGCCTTCTTCAAGATCCTGCTAATGTAGTAGATTGGGAGCTGTTTTTCCCTTCTTCTCTTATTAATACAGAACTTACCTCCTATGACCCTACACCAAGATACAAGGCTAGGTTCTCCCCTTCCTTTGGGCTCTAAAGGAGCGGTGCCTGGGGCAGTTGAGCCTTCAATGCCTGGAAGGCCTCCTCACATTCCCCTATCCATTCAAACTTTTGGTTCCCCCGAAGCGCCTTGAAGAAGGGTTAACACTTCTCCCCGGCTCGAGAGAGAAACCGACTCAACCCGACGAGCTTGCTCGTAAAATGTTGAACCTCCTTGACATTTTGAGGTGATCCTAACTCCATAATGGTGTTCACCTTACTCGGGTTAGGCTCGACCCCCGCCGGGGTTAGAAGGTGTCCAAGGAACTTTCCTCAACTTTCCCCAAAGACACACTTCTGGGGGTTTAGCCTCATCTTGAACTTTCGTAGGGTCACAAACGTCTCCTCCAAGTCAAGTAGCTGTGAACCCACATCCATGCTCTTTACCATGAGATCATCAGCATAGACCTCGAGGTTCTTACCCTTTTGGCTTTGGAAAACCCGATCCATCATGCATTGGTAGATTGCCCCTGCATTCTTAAGTCTAAAGGGCATCATTTTGTAGCTGAAGCACCCTTCCTTGTTAATGAAGGAAACATCCTTAACATCGGGGGCATGCATCTGAATCTGGTGGTAACCTGAAAGGCATCCAAAAATGCTTATAATAGAAAAACCAACGGCTGAATCTGAAAGGAGGGGTTAGATCTATTTTACTCTAGAGAGGGGGGGGGTGAATAGAGTATCAAAAATTTTGGTTATTTTTAATTTATATCAGAGTAAAAATAGTGATACCATATAATAGTTAAGTAAAAGAAAATAGGCTAACTATTCCAGCAATCACAAATACAGCAAGAACAGAAGAAGCAAAAAATGTGTAACCAAACGACACAAGAAATTTATAGTGGTTCCCCTAAACTTGGGTACATCCACTCTTCTACCACCCTGGTAGGTATCCACTAGCAGTTTTTTGATCAGGTGACTACCACCAGAATATCTATTTGCAGGGAGATATTGCAACCCTTTGAGCTTTTGACCAGGTGCCCAAAAACCAAACCCAAGTCTTTTGGAGGGAGACTTGTGAACCGATCTAAATTTTGAAGGGATTTAAAACCCTATATAGTGGGGTGGAAAGAGGTTGATGTAAGTCTTATCTTTTATCAAAATAGCTTGAGAAGACTGTGTGGATTTTGATGGTGTCAAAGCTCCCCCTGAGAAGTTGAAGGTTCAGGAAGAATGAGAGATTTGCTTCAGGGTGAGTAGGTCTTCTGCTTTGATCTGCAAATGTCCAGGAAATCCAGTAGACTGATGTTGAAAAAGATTTTTGTAGATTCCTGGAACAGAGGATGAAGAAGACTCTTGATTTCTTATGATTTTTCTTCTTCAGTCTTGAGTATTGGCAAAGAATGAAAAGCGCTAAGAGAGAATGAAAGAGTCGTCTTGTCAATTCTATTTGTTCTCTGTTCTGTGCTTTAATTTTCTTGTCTCTGCATCTTGAAAAGAGAGAATCTCTTTTATTATACTGATAATTAAATTCTCCTTTGAATTTGAATAATTTCCTTAAATGCTGGCTAAACTAGAGAATTCAAAACGGCTAGAATAAAAGCATTTATGAGTTTCCCCAACTGTCCTTGATAGAATAAGCAAATAATTATTCTGATGAATACCATATTTTATGCAGCCAATAACGGCTATATCCAGAAGAATATATGCATTAAATACTCAGAATAATACTGCTAATAAATGAGAGAATAAAGGAACAGGAGGAGAGAAAAACTCATTCTAAAACCAGACAAAAAACATCGAACTCTGAATGGAATTCATCGACCTGAGATCCAAGATCATCGACTAGATAATTCCAGTTCGTCGACCTGAGATCCAAGATCGTCGACTAGATAATTCCAGTTCGTCGACCTGAGATCTACGAACTGCTAACTGAGAAATACTTTCCAATTCTGCACTCTGAGTTCGTCGAGTTGAGAATCTAACTGAAGAAAACTATACATCGACCTGAGCTCGGATATCGTCGAGCTCAGTACAGAGAATTAACTCTGAGTTCATCGATATAAGATCGACGATTGTCGAGCTGAGTTTGAAGAATTTCAAACTGATCAAACTGTCTTCTGAAATCTTCTAAGACTGAGTCTTCTAAGGTCCTTTGCTGGCTGGTCCAAGGAAGTAGAACTAATAGGACTTATCCTAAACTCTAGGACTACTAGACATGACCCTGGCTATACAATGTTGGGTCAAACTCAGCCTATATTAGTTAACCTAGCCCAAATCCAACTAGGGATCCAACAATCTCCCCCTATTTGGGTGAGGTCACTAATACAACACAAAAATAAACAATCATAAAGTAAAAGAAAATATATCTGACAGAAATTAACATTCAGCAGATATTTACAGAATGTGCTTCATGATATAAACAAAAATAGAGTTCAAATGTAACTAAGAACAATACAATAAATAGACTTATTTTCTCTGCTTGGCTTTGTCTTTGTCTGATCCTTCAGCAGGCTGTTTGAATGTGATTTCCCTGTTTAGATTGCCAGCTTCTTTCTTTGATATATACATGTCAGATGCTCCAATAATAGTTTGAGATGAAGTTCTTAGAACAACGGTCTCCGGGTACAGTTTCATATAATCATCTACATTAAAGAACTTATTAGCTTTTGTATACCTTTTCAGCTCTTCTTTTCTGTAGGCTGACACTGTTGAGTATTGAGAAATGTCCTTGCCTTTAGCCTTTGCTTTGTTGATCAATGAAAGTCCTATAAGTTCATGGAATCTGGTCATCTTGGCAGAAGTCTCCTATTCTGAATCAACAAAAGGAATGAGAGGAGACTCTGGCCTTTTTGGACTAGAGTCCTACATTTGTTCTTCAATAGGAACTTTCTTGGAAGAGTCTAGAGGTGGGTTACTAGCATAGGATTGTTGACTTCTTTGCCTGGGTTGTCTCTGATATGTTTTAGTCACAGTAGCAGGTTTCTGAATGATATAGCCTGAGGAGCCTGAAGAGGGAGGAGGAGGAGGAGGGTCTTTCCTGAATTTATCTTGGAGGAGACCTGTACCTTCTCCTCTTCTTCCTTTCTTTTTATTTATTCTTGGATAACCACATCCACTGAGGCATTCCAGGATAGGGATTAATCTTTTGTAGTATATAGTATGGAGTGTCATTATTTGGGTTTGGCTTAGGAAAAGCCTTAGGTGGAGCTTTTCTTTTCTTGAATACTTTCTTCTTGCCATTATTAGAATCTGAATCATCAGCTGGATCAACTTTAGAAGAGCCTTGTTGGTTATCATACAATGCACCAATCTCTGCAATAACTTCCTTTGGAACTTGCTTTTTAGCTTGAGGAGGGATAACTAGAGGAAGAACTGCTAGAGGTGGAATGAATTCATCAGGAACTTCTTCAGTTTCTTGATCCATATCCTCAATATGTATCTCATCTATGTCAGGCAATGGAGAGGTGGAGAAAACAAAAGTGGGAGGAGAAAGAGCCATGGGCCCAGAAAGTTCATCCTCAGCCACCTTGATAAGCTCAGCCTCTAGAACTAAGACAAGTTCAGGCTCTGGAGCTTCAAAGCTATTCTGAATCTGTTGTAGAATCTCTGAACTGATAGGAGCTATGTAGCAAACTATATCTATACACAATTGAAAAGAGACAAAAGGAAGGCAGTCTCTATACAGAAGATCAAAAGACTTAAGAACTGAGTTCAGTTCAAGATCTGGAGAAATGAAACAATCTCCATAAAGAATATCCACAGAAAGAGGTAACTCAGTTGTCTCAAAATCTGAATCCAAAAATTCAGATAGTTCTGCATCAGGAATCTCTGCATCAGGAATAACTGTATCAACAATAACTTCTTCATCTGCTGCTGTTGCTGCTGGAGCTTCTACTACTGTTACTGCTGGAGCTAATTCTTCATAGAGTATCTCCCCCTGCCTGGTTTCAGTAGTAACTGGAGCCAGGCCCCTGAGAGAAGGAGGGATAGGGAGGGCAGAGAGCTTAGCAGCAAGATTAGAGATAGAAAAACTAAGAGGTGAAATGGCCTCTACTATAAGTTGTTGAAGGAGTGGTGTGATGGATTGTAGTATGGAGGAAATGGAGGGTGAAAGGATTTCCATAGATTTTGGTGGGGTCTGAGTAGAGATAGATGGATTGACAGTAGAAGATGATGGATGAGATTCTATCATTTGTTCATCTGGTGGAGATAGAGAATGGATGGAGGATGAAAGAAGGTTAAATGAAGGTAATGAGGTTAGATTATGAAGTGGAGGTATATATACAAGATGAGAAGGAAGGGGGGACAAAGGAGGAGTAATAGAAACTAGTGAAATAGCTTGCTCTAGATGTTGTGTTGTTGTTGTACTGGAGAAGAAATGGGGGATTGTGGAGGTATAGGTTGATGAACTGGTGAAGAAGGGTGGATGGGGGAAGCAGGAGGTGTAGGTGTAGGTGTGGGTTGATGAACTGGAGCTATAGAGATTTGTTGGATGGATGTGGAAGGAGTTTGAACAAGTGGAGGAGGAGGAGGAATAGAAGAGTCCTCAGCAGGGTGGGGAGCGGCTGGAATAGCCCTGGTACTCTCAGAAGTCTTGGAGGAAGCCCTGGCAGGCTTTGTGATGTTCCTTTCCCACCTGCCAAATAAGGCACAGGTCAGCCTCTTCGAGGTATTGATGAATACAGTCGGGGCGACCAGTGATTCAACGGTCTTTGCCTAAAGGAAGATACCAAGAATCCTTCCAAAGCACACTTATTTCATAGTATTTTTCTTCCTTATCAGATTGAACAGAATCCTAGCCCAATTAACGGCTTTCTTATTAACTACAGCACACATAACTAGAAACTGCTGTCTAGTAATATGGTCATGGGCGGTATGCTTGCCCAGTAAGACCTTGCTAACTACGTCTGCAAGAAACTTATACTGGCAGACAAGTGTTTCTTCAACAATTTGTTTGGGTTATCTCCAGAATAACCCATCAAAGTCAGCATCTCATCAAATTCAGAAGATTCAATTTCAAGTTCGTCTTCCCCATTTACTAAACCTGGAAATTTCAGTAAGAATTTCTGGAGTAAAAGGGATGGTGTTACTCGATATGGTTCCAACCATCGTATCAACATCTGGAGCTGATGAAGTGTAAACCCATTCTCTGATTTCAGTCGCGGCTATCTTCATTCTTGTTATCATCAAGTTCTTCAGGTACAGTTCTTCAAACAACTACAGAATATCGAGAAATATCTGGTCAGAATGTTGAAACGATTCAAAATCAATGTAGAATCCCATGTCAAACTTCATTCCTGCGAGAGCACCAGCCGGAATCGCCATAGTCGCCTGTAATAAGAAAATAGAAAGATCAAGTGCGAGGGAACTGAAAGCGCGGGATGGAGGTCGAAGGAAACCTAGTTATAAGGTATTTCAGAATATGAAACGACAAACTCCGTCCTGCGAAACAGAAGAAATCTTCGATCTAGGGTTGACGAAATATTTTATTGACAAAAGAGTTCATCGATCTCAGTCAGAAGAAGAGAAAACTTTTCGTCGTACTCAGGTCGATGAAAAATTTTTTGAAGCCAGATCGTCGATCTCAGGTCGACAAAAAATGTCTTCCACAGAGAGTTCGTCGATCTCAGGTCGACGAAATATCTCAAGAACTTCCCTCAGTTCGTCGAGCTCCGTTCGACGAATTTTGGCAAATTCTTCGACCACAGACAGAGAATTAAATTAAAGTATCATCATTTATCATGCCTAGATGATTCATAAAGGATAGATGTTTCTTCTCATCCATGGGTTTGGTGAAGATATCTGCCCTTTGCAAATCAGTGGGAATGAAGGTAATATTAATTTTCTTCCTGTCAACACACTCTCTAATGAAATGATGCCTAACATCTATATGCTTAGTCCTACTATGATGCACTGGATTCTGTGTTATGGATATAGCACTAGTATTATCACAGAATAGAGTTGAATTATTTAAGTTATATCCATAATCCAGGAGTTGATTTTATATCCATGACATTTGTGAACAACAACTGTCAGCTGTTATATATTCAGCTTCTAATATTGATGTAGACACAGATGTTTGCTTTTTACAAAACTAGGAGATAAGTCTAGCACCAAGGAACTGGCATGTTCCTGATGTGCTTTTCCTATCCACTCTACATCCAGCAAAGTCAGCATCTGAGTATCCAGTTAACTCAAATTCTGACTCAGTTGGATACCAAAGTCCTAGATTTGGGCAACTCTTTATATATCTTAAAATTCTTTTTAGGAAAATTAGATAAGATTCTTTAGGGTTCACTTGGAACCTAGCATAAAGACAAGTAGCAAACATAATATCAGGCCTACTTGCTGTGAGATATAGAAGGGACTCAATAATGGCCTATACAATTTCTGATCAATAGGTTTCCCTTGTTCATCAGAATCAACCACAATATTTATAGCCATAGGTGTTTTCTTAGCTGAGGCATCAGCCATCCCAAACCTTTTGATCAGCTCTTTAACATATTTGGATTGAGATAAGAAAATGTCATTAGGTGTCTGCTTCACTTGGAAGCTAAGGAAGTAGGAGAGCTCACCCATGCTACTCATCTCAAACTTAGAGTGCATAAGGTTGGAAAACCTTTTGCATAGTTTGGGATCTGTAGAGCCAAATATAATGTTATATACATATATTTGTACTAAAAGAATTTTATCATTACAATGCTTAAAGAATAAAGTCCTATCTACCATGCCTCTAGAAAACTTATGCTTTAAAAGAAAGCTAGCTAAGGTTTCATACAAATCTCTTGGAGCTTGCTTTAGACCATAAAGAGTTTTATACAATCTAAAAACATAAGAGGGATGAGATGAAGAGATAAAACCTAGAGGTTGTTCAGCATAAACCTCTTCCTTTAGTTCTCCATTCAGAAATGCACTTTTTACATCCATCTGCTAGACTTTGAATTTCTTGAAAGCAGCATAAGCAAGGAAAATCCTTATTGCCACTAGCTTGGCAACAGGTGCAAAGGTCTGGTCATAATCAATGCCTTCTTCCTGCCTATAGCCTTGAGCAACAAGTCTTGCTTTATTCCTTATGATTGATCCTTGGACATCAAGCTTATTTCTGAATACCCACTTAGTTTCAATGACTGGATAGTCTTTAGGTCTTGGAACAAAGTCCCAAACTCTGCATCTCTCAAATTGATTGAGCTCCTCTTGTATAGCAATAATCCAGTATGGATCTTGCTCAGCATCTTTGATGTATTGGGGATCAATTTGAGATATGAAGCAGGCATGCATCATATCCTGGTGGAGTTGATGACTTGTCTGCACACCAGCTGATATGTCTCCAATCACTTGAGATGTAGGGTGATCTCTAAGTGTGACAAGTTCAGTTGGTGGAGTTGGTTGAGCAACAGCCTAGGGAGTTAATTCCTCTGGTGGAATTGGATTAGCTGTTGTTGGTTCAATATATATATATCAGCTTCTTCATCATCACTTTCTTCAGCAATATGTGGAGAAGAATGTGTAACGACCTCATTGGTGAGGATCAACTCATTTAGCCTCTCACACATGTTAGGTACCTGCAGAGAGTTACTGGTAGAAGCTATCTTCTCCTTGTAAAACATGTTAGTCTTATCAAAAGAAACATGAATAGATTCTTTAATTTTTAAGGTAGATTTGTTATAAACCATATAAGCCTTACTTACTTGGGAATATCCAAGAAAAATTTCAACTTCAGCTTTGGCTTCAAAAATTTTAATGTGTTTCTTGTTGTTATTGTGAATATAACATAAATATCCAAATATTTTAAAATAATCTACTTTAGGTTTCTTCCCTTTCAGTAACTCATAAGAAGTCTTATTCTTAAGTTTATGTATAAGATTTCTATTCAGCACATAATTTGTTGTGCTTACAGCCTCTGCCCAAAAGGATAAGGGCAAATAAGCATCTGCAAGTAATGTGCCTGCAGATTCACTTAGTGTTCTATTCTTCTTTTCAGCAACCCCATTCTATTGAGGTATTCTAGGAGCTGAGAAGCATTGTCTGATACCTTCCTTCGTACAGAACTCTTGCATAAGAAGAGACTCAAACTCAGTACCATGATCACTTATGATGAATGCAACTAGAGTAGAGTACTCAATCTGTATGTTCTTGAGAAAATCAGTAAGAATCTTAAAGTTATCAGACTTAGATCTCAAAAAGAAAACCCAAGTGAATCTAGAGAAGTCATCTAATATCACTAAAGTATAAGATTTCCCTCCTAGACTTTGTACTGCTATAGGGCCAAAAAGGTCCATATGTAATAAGTACAATATCCTAGGTGTGTCACTTTTGTTTAATGATTTAAAACTACTTTTAGTTTGCTTGCCTAATTGATAAGCCCTGCAAAGACTTTCCTTCTTATAGGGGTAAGAAGCCAATCCTCTAACAAGGTTGTCCCTAGATAATTTGGCAATGTTTTTCAAATTAACATGACCTAATCTCATATGTCAAAGGTCAATATCATTACTAGTTGAATTAAATAAGCAAATTTCAGATTTGGCTGACTGGAAGTTAACTAAGTAAATATTTCCTACTCTAATGCCAGTCAATACTACATTATTGTCCAAAGAAGTGATAATACAAGAGGTTTTAGTAAATGATACCTGAAACCTTTCATCACATAATTGACTTATGGAGATGAGGTTGTGCTTCAGTCCACTTAAATATGCTATATTCCTGAAGGTGACAGCTCCAACTTTAACTTTACCATAGCCTTCAGTCTAGCAATAATTGGAGTCACCAAATATTACTTTTGGTCCTAACTTTGCCTTATAGTGTTTTAGGTTGGCCTTATTCCCTTTCATATGCTTAGAACAGCCACTGTCCAAATACCATTATTGCTCTGTGGTAGAACAGTCTTTCTCCTGCAATAAAATAGAGTAGTCATTTTTGACCCAGGTTACCTTGGGTCCTTCATTTTTCACATAACTAAAACTAGAAATGTAAGAGTATTCAGGTTGGTTTTTATAACCTAAAGGATGATATTTCCTAGGTGGGATAATCTATTGATTAAATTTATTATTAAATTTTCTTGGTGGATTATAGATTTCAAAAGGATTGAGATATCTGTTATACTGATCTGCGTTCGACGAATTCTGGTGAGTTCGTCGACCTGAGTTCGATGAATGGGGATGAGTTCGTTGAGCTCCACTCATAGAATGAAAATATTCATTTTCTGAGCCCCAATATCGTCGATCTCTGGTCGACGAACCATATTGGTTTCATCGATCGTAGTTCAGAGAATAATTATAGTACATGTTTGCGTTCGGAGTTCGTCGACTAGAGTTCGACGAACTGTACACATTTAGTCGAACTGAGTTTGACGAAATATGCTGAACATAGTTCTGATTATTGTTCTTATTACTTCTTTTCTTTTTCTTAATCTTGTGTTTTAGATCTGTTTGTTTAGGACTATTATTTTCTATCTTTTCTTTTCCTTTTTCAGAAACAAATTTAACTGATGTTGTTAGTATATTTTTCTTAATTAAGGGGGTAGGCTTGATGAAGCACTCAAGCCCAGCTTGCCATTCAACCTGGTATTTACTATGCTTGTTATGTCCATCAGCTTAAGGCTTCTCCCATTGAGAGATTCCTCAAGTTGCCTGGCCTCACATAATTCAGACTTTAATTTTATTATTTATTCATTTGCTAAGGTTATTTCATTTTTTAACTTATCATTTTCTAGCATCAAGTTATTTTGTTCAGTTAGTTTCTCTTTAAGTTGTTTAATTACTTTTTTAGAGTTGATTAAATCTATACACATGGTTTTAAATTCAATTTTAAAGTTATCAGAGCTATAATCAAATGATGATAGTACCTGATCAGCTTCTGATTCTGAAACTTCTTCATTTTCAGATTCTTCTTCAGCATCTGATGGGCTGGAAGAGGCATTGATAGCCATGAGGTAGATTTCCTTTGCCTTTGCCTCTTCTTCCTCTTCACTAGAGCTGGAAGATGTAGATTCATCTTCTGTATCACTCCAGGTTTCAGCAACAAAGCCCTTTTCCTTCTTTTTGTGCTTGCTGGAGGAAGGCTTGCTGTAGTGCTTGCTCCTGGAGTATTTTTCTCTTATCGTCTCCTTCTTCTGATTCTCAGGGCACTCAGAGATGAAGTGTCCAGGTTTCCTGCATCCAAAACACACTATATCTTTAGTAGGAGTTTTGTCATACCTGGGCTTGTTGTCATTCCTGGATGACTTTCTCCTGAAGTCCTTTCTTGCCATTTTATAGAATCTCTTAGCAAAGAGACTCATCAGTTCTTCATTGACTGTTGAAGCTTCAGTATCTTCAGCAACTTTGAATGCTATATTTTGCTCCTTTCTTGCTGGTGGAGGAGTCCTTTGTTCTATAGCTTCCTTGGATTTGATCAACTGCTCATATGATTTGAGATTTCCAAGGAGAGATTCTGTGGAAATCTCATTCAAGCTTCTGGCCTCTTTGATTGGCCGGATCCTGGAGTCTCATGAGCTTGGGAAGCACATTAGTATCTTATCATTCACCTTTGTCAGAGAGATGTTTTTATCCAAGGTCTTCAACTCACAGATGATGGAGCTTAATCTATGTACATGTCACTAACAGATTCAACTTCATCTTTCTTGAAGTTTTCATACTGTGAGATGAGAGTTGATCTCCTATCCTTTCTCTCATCTGCTGAGCCAGTAACCATTTGGTTGAGAGAATCCCAGATTGCTTTTGCAGAGGTGCATTCAGCCACCTTTTGAAAGATGTCATCTGACATGGTTTGAGCCAATATGTTCATTGCTTTGGCATCTGCAATTTTGGCTTTCTTCTATGCATCTGTCCACTCAGGTGGTGGAACAGCATGAGTGCTTGAGGTAGAAGTTGAAGCAGTTGCTGCAGCAGGAGGTCCTGTCAAAATGTATTTAAATATGTCCTCAACAATAGAGTTCATATAAAGCTTAATTCTTGTCTACTAGATGACAAACTTATTTAAGTTGCACACTGGAGGTCTGGTGCTTGCATAATCCTTGTTCTGTGCCATTGTGATAGAAGAAAAGTTGAGAAGAAGAAAATCTGATCTAACAGGGATCTTGGTTCAAGTGTTAACTTGTACAACCAACCAAACACACCCTCTGATACCAATTTAAAGGAGGGGTTAGATCTGATTTACTCTAGATGGGGGGTGAATGGAGTATAAAAATTTTTAGTTATTTATAATTTATATCAGAGTAAAAATAGTGATACCATATAATAGTTAAGTAAAAGAAAATAGGCTAACTATTCCAACAATCACAAATACAGCAAGAACAAAAGAAGCAGAAAATGTTCAACCAGACAACACAAGAAATTTATAGTGGTTCCCCTAAACTTGGGTACATCCACTCTTTTACCACCCTGGTAGGAATCCACTAGCTATTTTTTGATCAGGTGACTGCCACTAGAATATCTATTTGTAGGGAGATATTGCAACCCTTTGAGCTTTTGACCAGGTGTCCAAAAACCAAACTCAAGTCTTTTGGAGGGAGACTTGTGAACCAGTCTAACTTGACAGGAGTTAAAACCCTATACAGTGGGGTGGAAAGTGGTTGATATAAGTCTTCTCTTTTCTCAAAACAGCTTGAGAAGACTGTGTGGATTTTGATGGTGTCAAAGCTCCCCCTGATAAGTTGAAGGTTCAGGAAGAATGAGAGCTTTGCTTCAGGGTGAGTAGGTCTTCTGCTTTGATCTGCAAATGTCCAGGAAATCCAGTAGACTGATGTTGAAAAAGATTTCTGTAGATTCCTGGAACTGAGGATGAAGAAGACTCTTGATTTCTTATGATTTTTCTTCTTCAGTCTTGAGTATTGGCAAAGAATGAAAAGCGCTAAGAGAGAATGAAAGAGTCATCTTGTCGATTTTATTTGTTCTCTATTCTGTGCTTCAATTTTCTTGTCACTGTGTCTTGAAAAAAGAGAATCTCTTTTATTATACTGACAATTAAATTCTCCTTTGAATTTGAATAATTTCCTTAAATGCTGGCTGAACTGGAGAATTAAAAACGGCTGGAATAAAAGCATTTATGAGTTTCCCCAACTGTCCTTGATAGAATAAGAAAATAATTATTCTGATGAATACCACATTTAATGCCGCCAATAACCGCTATATCCAGAAGAATATATGCATTAAATACTCAGAATAATACTGCTAATAAATGAGAGAATAAAGGAACAGGAGGAGGGAAAAACTCATTCTGGAATCGGACAGAAAACGTCGAACTCTGAATGGAATTCTTCGACCTGAGATCCAAGATCATCGACCAGAGAATTCCAGTTCGTCGACCTGAGCTCTGCGAACTGCTAACTGAGAAATACTTTCCAATTCTGTACTCTGAGTTCGTCGAGCTGAGAATCTGACTGAAGAAAACTATACGTCGACCCGAGCTCGAATATCATCGAGCTCGGCACAGAGAATTAACTCTGAGTTCATCGATCTGAGATCGACGATCGTCGAGCTGAGTTCGAAGAATTTCGAACTGATCAAACTATCTTCTGAAATATTCTAAGACTGAGTCTTCTGAGGTCCTTTGCTGGCTGGTCCAAGGAAGTAGAACTAACAGGACTTAGCCTAAACTCTAGGACTACTAGACATGACCCGGGCTATACAATGTTGGGTCAGACTCAGCCTAAATTAGTGAACCTAGCCCAAATCCAACTAGGGATCCAACAGAATCAACCAGCGCGTCGATCCGAGGCAGTGGATAGCAATCCTTAGGGCATGATTTATTTAATAAAAAGAAATTTACATATATATTCCACTTACCATCACCCTTCTTTACCATTACCACATTGGAGACCCAGCATGGATACTAGATCTCCGAGATAATTCCTATGTCGAGAAGCTTCTTGACCTCCTCGCGGATGGGTTCCTCCAGCTTGGTGGCGATAGTCCTCATCTTCTGGAAGATCAGACGTGTCTTGAGGTCCAGGTTCAGGCGGTGGCAGGCCACATCCGCATCGATGCCCGGTATAACACCCCCATCTGTCACATGGCATATAGCAGTAGATCCGGCTAGGGCCCGACACCATATACTACAGACAGACCGAAGGGTTACTAAATGAAACCATTCATCCGACATAACACGTCCTACATAGAGCACATTCTAATGGAAGCATGTTAAAGGTTGAAGAGTAAAGATCCCAAACAGAGCATGAATGTCCACTAAACCCAAAGTAGGAATGACAGAATAAATACATCAAATAGTTGGCCTTTTGGCCTTACAAGAGTTTACTTAAAATAATAAATGTCTTCCATATATCGACACGCAGGCCGGTCACACAAGAGCATAAAGAGTAAACATTCTCTTTGGACTTCAAGTGTCGGCTCATCAACAAGGGCTTCAGCCCACTACTTGCCACTAGGCTCCGCAGCACCTGCAATCAACATTCCACTGTAGTGGTGGTAAACAAAAGCAACGGTCAGCTAATGCTGACCAAATTATAACGACCCCATCCCTTACTTGGGGTGGCGGTGCTCCTTCCCTGCATTTTATTAGCATAACCAAACATGGTATTGAAAGTACATTCTAAGCACACTTCAGCACATGTGTGGGGCCGTGCTCTCAGGGCACTAATTCGATGAACCTGGTCTGAACCCAGCTCATTCCGCTGTCCACCACCACCCCAAGGATGGCAAATAACTTTAGCATTAAAGTCCTTTCAGCCAAAGCCTAGACTCTCTCTCCAAGTCAACGGTAAGTCCCATGTACCTTAGGTTGCTTTATCCGAACCACTTGGAGTGGGTAAGGTTCCAACAGCCCGTTGCTCACCTCACCACGGTCATTTAGCCATCGATGCGGGACAAGCTTCACCAAAGCCTAATGTATCGATCATACAACTATACATAGCCCGACTATGTACAAGGCTGGCTCCCAGGCCACCAAAACGGCAGAACCTTGCTTCTGCCCAGATTTTTGGGTGCACCTTGGAGTTAATCCCCAAGGCTCCCTGCTACAATCTACCATGTAGAAACCCGAAAACCTATGGCATAGAGTCATCTCCGGCAATCCATGCAAAATGAAAACATCACCGATCCAGACCAACTTGTCCGGGTAAGCTTCACACACCATACATATGTTCGTACTGTAACACCTCCCCTATAATGACCGTATAATATGGGTCCGGCTGGGGCCCCACAACATACAGACGCCACAGCTTTGACATTAAAAGATGATATTAACTACCCAAACTCAAAACTCAGAATGAAACACAGCAGAAATAAACCAAACAACTAGAAGTTATCCACTACTAAAATAGGAGTATCACTACGGCCTTATGGCCTTACAACAAATGAGTCCAAAACAAAAAGACCACAAGGTCAAACATCAACGTACAACAGCACTCCTAGGCTACCTCAGCATGCAAGCCAGAATATACCAAAACATGAAGCATAAACTCAAAAGGAAACAAGCTAGATAGCACAGTAAACACTTCATGAGGCTTAGGGCTTTTCAGCCGATGCACATGCTCCCGCTTGCAATCCTTGCCCTGTAAAAATTTGTAGTAATGTGGATCAGTAAAGGCTGACCACTACTATATAACCAACACATCTCCTCCCAGCTTCCCCTAACGGACCTCGGGGTACCCCTCCAACCTGCAAGTCAGCACTTCGTATACCATATACATAAACATGTAAAGTTTTAAAACAGGTTTGGATTTCTCATACAACAATCACATTTTCTATATTGAGCACAGAATTAAAGGGGCTTACTATGCAACATGTATGCAAACCCGGGCTTCACCCAAGGCACCCTATAGCGTATGTAACTAGCACATCATCATATCAACTGGGTACTTCCATTTCCCCATTGGCGTAAAGCCGCAAACAAAAGGGGACTACAATGCCCCTAACAGCCCAAAAGCCGCTACACGGAAATTTTGCCAAGTCCCCACCCGCACATGGGTCTTAAACCCGGGCTTGCCTGCAAATTCTGACATCTCGCGTCAGGATTCCATCTCACACAAAAACCGATTCTAAGAACCCTTAATAGACCCAGCCTGCTCATGGCTTCAATGCCCGGGCTTGCCCGAAGCTTGGTGTTCTCGTCAGTCTCACAGAAGGGGACTAGTCTCGCCGAGACACTCTCTCCAAATGACTTGCACGTCATGGGATAGCATGCCGATCACGGAGACATAGCCACGCCTTAGCATAACACAACTATAATCTTTCCCACCCTAATCCACCATTTGTACTGCAACGTTCCTGCGCACCAAGGAAACCATCTACCGCCAATGCGGAGCTATCCTTGTCCGGTTCCGGCTATATGTACTCACTCAAGAAAAGGGGGGAAATGCATACATAACAACGGCATCTTACCGCAACGGATTTCTACCGAATCCTTAAGGCTCGCTATGCAACATCACCGAGTCAGACTAACGGTCGCGACTACGGCTTCACCCAAAATGCCTAATCCACTAACGAAGCGGATCTCTAATGCAAAATCATGTCGGGGGCGAACACAATCAACCCGGAGGTTCCACTTGAACCAAGGCAACCCAAACCCCTCTCATTTGAGAGATCTGGAGCCCAAAAACTGAAAAGAAGAGATGTTAAGCGTGCATCCTAAAAACCAAGAGGAGAAGTGTCGTTACCTTACGACCCTCTTCCTAGCCATGGAGAAACTTAGTCGGATAAACACCACCGCAACGGTCTTGCCTTCACGGATCTGGACTCAGCTCGAGAAACGGGCCTCCGAAGCTTCTCTGGCGCCCGGAGTTGACCTCCTCCTTCTTCCTTTCTCTCCCCTCTCTCTAAACCTTGGAAAGAGAAAGCTCTAAGTGCAAATGAGGGTTTGAAAACCCTATTCCTGGCCAAATACCAGCAGGGGAGAGCCTGAGCCATCGGATACTTCTTGATGGAAATGAACGGCAACGATTCGCCCTGAAATAGAATTTCCTGAGCCGGACACGGCTTGTGACACGCCCATGTCCAAGGCCGTGTTCCCTCACTCGCCGTCAAACCAAAAATTACAGAACAGGACACGGCCTGTGATACGGCTTGGGACACGCCCGGGTCCCAAGTGACACGCCCATGTCATGGGCCGTGTGCCTCAATCAACACAGGACCAAAACATCCCGAATAGGACACGGCCATATGACACGCCCGTGTCACATGCTGTGTGCTACACACGCCCTGGGGTACGGTTGTGTAACAAACTCAGCGCAACTCACCAAACTACCCGAGCAGGACACGACCTATGATATGCCCCTGTCTCAGGCTGTGTGCCCTGTCTCGACGCTCGTCGACTGAAATTCGTCGACCTCTCAGAAACTCGTCGACCTCAAGCACGACACGCCCTGTGACACGCATTTGTCACAGGTCGTGTCAGCCTATTCAGAACCCAACTTGGCCTGAAAATGTCATCCATTCCTCTTTTGAGTTTCGGGGCGTGACAATTCCTTCCCCCTTAAAAGAATTTCGTCCCGAAATTTAAATAGAAAGTACACAAAACTTAAACGGTACCTGATAAGAAAAGCTCGGGGCACTCCTCAAGAATGGCCTGCTCTCGCTCCCACAAAAGCTCCTCACGACCACAGTTGTGCCAACGAACTTTTACGCGTTTGACCTCATTGTTCCGCAACTGCCGAATTTCTGAATCTTCTATACTAATTGGATGAACTCGCGTCCTCAAGTCCTCTTCTATCAGCACTGATGATGATTTGATCACCACACTAGCCTCTACTAAAGCTTTTCTCAAGACGGAGACATGAAAGACATCGTGTAATCCACTCAGTTCCGTGGACAATGCCAACCGGTACGTTGCTTTTCCCACCCGTTATATAACTTTGAACGGTCCCAAAAACCTCTGACTCAACTTCTTGAGTTGGCAAATCCGCAAAATGCCTTTAAACGGCTTGATTTTTAGATATACCCAGTCGCCTACCTCAAACTCCACCTTCCTGTGGCGAGAATTAAAATATTTTGCTTGCCGATCTTGAGCTACCTTCATGCGCTCTTGAATGGTTCGCACGAACTCACATGCATCAGCTATCACTTATTTTCCCAAAAGCTTGGTGTCTCCCACCTCTGTCCAAGACATCGGTGTTCGACACCGCCTCCTATACAAAGCTTCATATGGCACCATCTTTATACTTGCTTGTTAACTGTTGTAATACGTGAACTCTACCATGAAGAGGTGATCCTCCCATTTCTTGTTAAAGTCAATAGTACACATCCTCAGTATATCCTCCATCGTATGGTTCGTTCTTTTGGTTTGCCCATCAGTTTGAGGATGGAAAGCCGTACTAAACTTAAGCTTCGTGCCCAGACTTTTCTGAACCAACCTCCAGTCCTTAGACGTGAAATGTCCATCGCGATCACTAACTATGCTCTTAGGAATCCTATGTAGTCGTATAATGTTGCGAACATACAATTCCACCAGCTTCTCCACACTGTCCTCCTTCTGATTTGGGATGAAGTGTGCCACTTTGGTCAAGCGATCCACGATCACCCAAATTACGTCGTTACCCTGCTGCGATCTAGGTAACCCATGTACAAAATTCATGGAGATGTCATCAAACTTCCACTCGGGGATAGGAAGAGGCTTCAAGAACCCACCCGGGTTCTGACACTCGGCGTTCCCCAAGGCACAAGTTTGGCACGGACTCACGTACAAAGCTACGTCCCGCTTCAGACCAGGCCACCAATAAGATTTCTTCATAACCAAGTACATCTTTGTACTGCCCGGGTGAATAGAGTACTTTGTGAAGTGGGCCTCAAACATCAACTCCTCACGGATTTTGCCAAATTGCGGTACACAAATCCTCTCGCCCTTCCTCAGAATCCAATCAATCATCTCCCAGGCACTACACTTGCCCTTTTGAGCTTCCTCCACGTATGGTTGGAACTCTGTATCCAAACGGGTCGCTTCCCTAATATGATCGGAAAAATCATTCTGCATTTCAATCCAGTTCAACCGAGCCGCACTAGACTCACCTCTGGCTACATATTCCATGCCAAGGGACTCCCAGTCCCGCCTCAATCGCTCATCATGAGCTTGGATCCAATTCCCTTGCCCAGAGTATTTTCTACTCAAGGCATCAGCCACCACATTGGCTTTGTCTGGCGTATACTGAATCGCCACCTCATAGTCTCCAAGAAACTAAACCCACTTGTGCTACCGCATATTCAAATCTTTCCGATCTAGGAGATACTTCAGACTTTTGTGGTCCGTGAATATCTCCACTTTCGCACTATAAACGTAGTGCTGCCACAATTTCAGCGCAAAAATTACCGCCGCCAATTCCAAATCATGGACGGGGTAATTCCTCTCTTGAGGCTTCAACTGCCTAGACCCAAAGGCGATCACACTGCCATGTTATACCAATACGCACCCCAAACCGCATCCGGATACATCGCTGAAAATTTGAAATCCTTCAGTCTCTTTCAGCAGATTTAGGATTGGAGCTGTCATCAGCCTTTCCTTCAGGGTGTCAAATGCCTGAATGCACTCCCGAGTCCACACGATCTTTTGATCCTTATGAGTTAGTGAAGTGAGGGGTAGAGCTATCCGCGAAAAGTTCTCCACGAACCTTCGATAGTACCCGGCTAGTCCAAGAAAACTTCGGACTTCTGCTTCCTCAATACTAGCCAATCCAAGATAGCATCGACTTTTGTTAGATCTACCGCCACCCCATCCCCACAAATCACATGGCCCAAAAATGCCACCTTATCTAATCAGAACTCGCACTTTGAGAACTTTGCATAAACCTGGTTCTCTCTCAACACTTGCAAGACTATTCTTAAGTGAGCCTCGTGCTCCGCCTCTGACTTGGAGTAAACCAGAATGTCATCAATAAATACGACTACAAAAGAGTCAAAGTATTTATGAAATACTCAGTTCATCATGTCCATGAAAACGGATGGTTCGTTCGTCAGCCCGAATGGCATCACCGAGAACTCAAAGTGACCATACCTCGTACCAAACGCTGTCTTGGGTATGTCCTCATCTCGAATTCGCAACTGATAGTATCCTGACTTCAGGTCTTACTTTGAATACACCACCGACCCCACTAACTAGTCGAATAGGTCATCTATCCGAGGAATCAGATACTTATTCTTGATAGTCAGTTTATTCAACTCTCGGTAGTCTATGCACACCCGCATACTGCCATCTTTCTTCTTCACAAACAACACCGACGCGCTCCACGGTGAAGAATTGGGTCTGATATACCCCTGCTCCAACAGTTTCTGTAACTATACTTTGAGTTTGGCCAACTGTTTTGGTGACATCCTAAAAGGTGGATGTGACACCGGCCTAGCCTCTGGCACTAACTCAATTGAGAAATCAATATCCCGTCGAGGAGGTGCCCTAGGAAGCTCCTCAGGAAACACATCCTCGAATTCTGTAACTACGGAAACTTCTCCAAGGGATAACCTGGAAAGGCTAACCTCCAATAACGCTACAAGGGCTACCCCTCCCTGGTTAACTACCCGCACCAACTGCATGGCTGAAACTAGGGAACAGGCCACTCCATGAAGACCCTCAAACTTAACTTCCATTTTCCCTTTGCTCCTCAGTGTTACTACCATGGATAGGCAGTCAATATAGGCATGCTGCTCTGCTAGCCAATCCATTCCCAATATTACATCAAACTCAACCAATGGTAGGACTGCCGCTATCAACATGAAGTCGACACCGTCTAAATTCCAACAAATGCATCCCTTAGCCCTGGTAGTCATGGATGACCCATTGGCCAAGCGCACCTTCAACTCTACGTCCGTTGAGAAAGATTCAACTCCAATCCTCCGGATAAAGCTCTCCGCAAGGAAGGAGTGTGATGCTCCCGTATCAAACAATATCCTAGCGGGGTATCCAGAAACTATCACAAATCCTAAACACAGGCAACCAACATAAACAACTTGAAAGTATGAAACCCAGGGCTAAAATTTAAACTCTCATACCTGTCACCACATCGGGTTGATAGATCGCTTCCTGCTGCCCAAGGTTGTAGGCCCTTAGTTACACCGGTTGGAACCGTGAAGCGCTCGACTCCACCATCTTCCCTTTCTCTGTGGCACTGGGGCCGGAGCGCACAGTCTGCTCCTGCCTTGGCTCTTGCTCAGTGCCTCCTTGAGTACAAAATCGAGCTATGTGCCCCACTTTGCCATAATTAAAGCACGTCAGAGGTCCCTTAGAGCGAGATCCTCCGGACGTCCAGTTTCCTCTCTCACCGGACTTGTATGGGTGAGGCTTTTTCTTCCATCTGCTCCCTTCAGACTTTCCTTGGGATTGAGAAGGCTTCCCTTCCCCTTGCTTTGGTGCGAAACCCTTGCGGCGTTGGGTTCGCTCCATATTGCTCTCCAAAATTCTGGCCGCCTCAACCAACTCATTGAAACCTGCGTGTTTCATAGATATGAGTGGTTGCCTCAGGTTCTCCCTCAATCCCTGGTAGAAGAGGTTGTACCTCTCCTCATCGTCCGCCATGGTCGTTCCTGCATAACGACCCAACCGAGTGAATTCTTGAACATATTCATCCACTATCTTATCTCGCTGCACCAAGTTAAGAAATTGCCTCTAGAGGGCTAACCTTGTCGAAGCAGGAATGTATTTCTTCAGGAAAGCATTCCCAAACTCATCAATGGATGGGGTGCGTCCAGGCAACGATGCCAAAAACTTGATACGCCGGTAACGTATATATAAAATCACGCAAGTGTACGTGCCGGTTCAAGTAATATAAAGTGAGAAAAGAATCATTCCCTTGAGGAGATGGTTGATTCAGCGCTTGCAATTACTAGTTATGCATGTTCTTTAAATTCAAGTAAATTAAGATGATGGTTTCAGAATACTAAAATCTTAGAACACAATTTCTAATTCATGGAAATAAACTAAAGATCCGGAAGGAGAATACTTTGTGTTAGTGTGACAACCTTTTGAAGATGGTTTTTATGTGATGATGAGTGGTGAAACGTCTTGCAACAATTTTAGAGTAGAAATCCGTACCTCTCGATATCGGAAGTTCCTAGTTCTCTATTACCCCGTGGGTGAAATAAGAACCGCTTAAAGATTGAAAATCCAAGTTGCTAACACCAAAGGGAAATCTCTTTCTCCCTTCAAATGTTATACCGAATCTGCGATATACTTACGCAACTCCTCTCTCGATTTATGAAGCGTAGTAAAAAAAATCGAGATCTTGGCCAAAAACCTCGAATTAAAGATCATAAATTAAGTACAAACATTCACCAAGCATTCACAAATTAAGAGAAGTTAATAAATTGTCATCACAAGAGACGAAGTATTCTCATAATATAAGATTAAAGCAAGTTAGTTCATCACGATGGCGGGAGCACATCAACAAACAAGAAAGATCTTACAGCGTATGATGGAGGAAAAGCAAAATAATGTAGGAATTCGCTCTCCGAAGTGTGCCGAACCAGTCCGTCTTCAAGATCCGGCGTGCCCTAATCCTTCTTCTTCAAGACAAGTTCTCCCTTTCTCTCCCCCTTCTTCTTCTTCTCTATTCTGGTCGAATCCCCCTCTAAAAACGTCAGCCCCCCCTTTTCAAAAGGTGTGATCTTTCATATTTGAAAAGGCAGTAATTTTTATTTTAAAAGTCTGAATTTTCGGAACAGATGATGTTGCAACATCAAAACAAGTTGTTACAATAACTTTCTTAGACAAAAATGAGAATTTCAGTTTTTCTTCTTCAAATCAATTTCCTTGGTGTCACCTGCATGGAAACTATGAATATGAACAAATAAGTAAAATATTTCTTAAATATAGATTTAATCATATTTTTATAAATTAACTTCAATATGTTCTCCTTTTTAATAAATATCAGTAGAAATAATGTGCTGAGATAACTTCTATTGAGAAGTTATCACACCCCCATACTTGAACTATTGCTAGTCCCTAGCAACGATAATTCTTGACAATCATATGAATGGAGAAATCGTGGCACGATACAAATCCGGATGGTTCTCCTGTCTTAAACACCTTAATCAAAGTTTACTCAAAAATTTCACAACCATTCACAAATTCATTAGTTAGATGGAAAATAAAGCTCAAGCAAGTCACTTAGTGTGATACATGATTTTCTCGAAAATAGGTAATTTACTTCCAAGAAATACCTCTTATTGAACCCCTGCAATTTTAGGAAGGGATGAGAGTAAGCTAAGTTTCCGATTTAGCCATCAAAAGAGATAGTAGTGCAATTGAAAATATGATAGAAACAAGCTTTGTTGGGAATTGTGGATCAACGTTAATAGTATATTTATATTCCTTAGTTAGCAATCAAAATAATTCACCATGTTATGGAGTTTATCATCACACACATTTTTATATATCATAGTTGGGATCATTCCAAATATAAGTGCACATACCTAGGCCACATATCACTATGATCTTTAATCATTCTTCTTTTTGTTGTTTTGTTTTGTTCTTTTTTTGTTCATAGTAGGGATCATTCCAAGTATATAAACATATATCTAGGCCGCATATCACTATGAATTTCATCTATTCTTTTATAATGAAACACCCATAACAGGCTAACTTATTAAGATAAAACTAATGGGAACATCGGGGATGTTTAACATGTAATGATGTGAATGAAAAGGTTCAAGCTCAAAAGATTGAGTGGATGATCGAAATGGTGTGACTAACTAAACTCATGCTTGGCTTATCACTTTCACTCCACTTCCGCTCACCCATCCCCGTTATTTTTAGAGGTCAATAACAAAAGATTGCAAGGAAAGTAAACCAAATATTTTGTGCATAAAAATTTTGTACATAAAACATATGCTTAAGTGAGCTTTATAGAAGTGTATATATATCTTACTAACTTCAGATTCATTGATTGCACTCCTAGGAATTTCAACTATACCAATCGATTGTCATTGAAAAATCAGAATAACCTATTGATTAAGTATTTCAGACATCAAGACCATTAAATCCGTGATCGATCAAAGTATCCTCACCCAATATATAAGGGCTATACCACCCCCACACTTTAGGTCGTTGCTAGGCCCTAGCAACACTACTACTTGAGGCATGAAAAGCCTTTTTATATATTATTACTACCAAGCAAGTGAAATAAAGTAGAAGAAACTTTAAAGTTTAAATTACTCCCCTGAAAGCGACTGTGTAGGAGATGTGTTCTCAGTACGGCCACAACTCCTTAAGGTTTTATTCCACCCCCCTATTTGACAAGCTCCATCGTTAGAATTCATTCAGCACCTGGAAACAAACTGGACTATGCCATTTTCATGCAACATAGCATCCCAGCGTCTCCTCCGGCTTCTATTGATAACACTTGAGAGGGAAAATGAGGGTCAACTCCTCAAATTGCATAACTCTACTCCTCCCAGCCGTCCTAGCGAACCCCGGGGAACATCATCATCTTGCAAGTCAGCACTTCGTAATAATAACAACCTTAGTTGTCAAGGCTCGCCTGAAGCGCCAGGCATACCGGGCGCAGCCCGTCGCGCCTCAGCACGGCTGAGGTGGGCGATGAGCCCCAGGCACGCCCAGGCGCGCGCTTGGGCTTTTCAAGGTGTTTTAAAAAAAAATTACGATGGGAAAAAAACACGATCTTAGACGCACCTGAGGCACCCCTAGGCACAGTTGGGCGCCCAATTCACCAAAATTGAGCGAATAGGACGCCCAATTCGCTGATTTTCATTCGCTGATTTTCAGCGAATTGGGCGCCCAATTCGCTCAATTTCCTTTTCCTCCCATTTTTGCGCCTCACGTGCCTCAGGTGCGCGCATGCGGCTTGCGCCTAAGCTCCACGGGCCATTTGCACCTCGGCGCGCCTTACTCCTTTGATAGCATAGATAACAACATATTCAATTCATATCAAATGAATTTAAGTAGGTGTCATAAGCATCATACACCTTCTCTATGTTGAGTATTCTAAGATCCTTACAATGCAACATGAATGCAATCAAGTGTCTCCTACGGATTTACCAAGGCACCTGTCACGTTGTGTATGATTCTAACACACCATCAAATCACCATCATTCAGTGCACTCATAACATTTTCATTTCACAAACAAGAGTCCATACCCCTTTTTCACATGCCTCTTCTACCAACACCTATTTATGTATTAATGAGAGTAGGATGGTTATCCTTTCTCGTATCCTTCTTCTAATTCCCTAATACATTTAGCTACGGGAGAAGATAGTTACCCTTTCTCGGCCCTTCTTCCAATTCTCTAATTCATTTAGCTATAAGAGAGGATGGTTAACCTTTCCGGTCCCTTCTTCCCAACCCCGAGTCCATTTAGCTATAAGTGGGGGTGGTTAGCCTTTTGGGGTATTTCTTCCAAATTCCAAGTCCGTTCAGCTACGAGGAAGGATAATTACCCTTTTCGAGATCTTCATCATTCACCGGGGTCCGTTTATACTTTTCTAACGTATACACACATTACCATAGGCGGATCCAGCGGGATTTTTCAGTGGGGGCGTGCAATAAAATAATGGTGAAAAATATTGATATGTATGATAAAAAATGCTACAAGTTTGCAAAAAAAATCTAACTTAAGACATTTTTAGTTAATAAAATAAAATTACATATTTGATTACAATACTCCTATTCGATGCTTCATGTTCTAAAAACAAACTGATTATAAATTAAACAATTGCACTATCAAATAAATAAAAGGAAGGTAGAGGGGAGGGGAGGGCGCTAACCTGAAGCTTGTCAAATGCCAAACTAAACAACTATAGGCTAGTTGAAGTGGTTTAGAAGCTCATAGAGTTTTATGTTCTCGGTCCCAACTCCCAAAGCAATTGTTCAAAACAAAATTGAATAAATGTTCTGCAAAGGTTAGCAAGTAGCAACTGATTAAGTCAAAGCCCATCAACTGGATAACAACATTGCATCTAGCTTACCACAGATAGCCTTTTCCATGAACCTGAATTACTCTGATAATTGAAGTGTTATAACATCAAATGGATGTTGAACCTTTTGGTAAGGAAAAAAAATTCTTTTGGTTTTTTTTTCAAGAATGTTAACTCGTGCCCTCCATTTAGAGGTCATGAGATTCATAAAATTCACTATCCTGCCACAAACAATTCCAATCTAAGAAAATACAAATTGAACATAAAAAATAGGGATGGAGATACAAAACTATTAAACAATATGAAGCTATAATCATCCTTCTTTCTTAAAACTCAAGAAAGAAAAATCTAAGGTCTGAGTTAGCAGAAAAAAATAGGGGAGAAGAGAATGTCGATAAGCGGCCACAGCCTGTGTTGCTTAAGACATCGTCTATATACCAGATTTAATGGGCTTGAAACTTGAAAGTAAAATCATCATAATCAAGGAGTGGTGCAACTGTGCAAGAAGAAGATGCTTGCCTGGAAACTCAAACCACAACACGTTGTCGCAGAGGGCAGAGGCTGGTTGGTCGTCGCTACAGAGGGCTCGTCACCTCATCTACGTCGTCGCTGAAGAGGCTCGGTGGTCGGTGTTGTCGCTGAAGTGGGCAAAAACTCGGTGGTTTGCTTTGTCGCTGAAGAGGCAGATTAGCAGAACGATGGTTGCAGAATGCAGAGTCACGGACCTAGCCACAAGCACAGGAGGTGTTTGCGGGATATTAGGGAGGAAATAATTAGCGGGATATTAGGGCAGATATAATTAGTGGGATATTAGAGCAGAAATAATAAGCGGGATCAGAAATGAAATAGGCGGGATCACTTCAGATCAAAAATAATCATCAGGATTGGAACTAAACCTAGTAATTATTATTTAAAAAATGAGTGTGGGTGGCCGCCCACACTGGGCCTATGTTAGGTCTGCTCATGCACATTACAGTAGGTAGTCGGCGTGAGGGCACACACCCTCCCCGCTCTAGTAGTTTGTATACCTCCACTTAATGGTAAGGAATCAAACGCCACCCCCGCTATCAAGCGACCATCACGACCAGAGATAGCAAAACGCCGTGCACACGACCTTCATTTCAATTGTGACGAACCATATTATGCCAGACACAGGTGCAGGTGTCTTTTTGGCTCTAAATGGACACTCCCTCGGATGACGAGAACGATATTGGTGGCTCGGTGGAACTCTCGTACTTCAAACTTTATCCGAACAGGGGATGACGATGTTATGGGCACACGCAGAGGGCGATGGCGCATATCCGGGATGACGTGTATCTATTATTATATTATATCTTTACTGTGACACACTGTAATTTTCTTTTTATATCTGCACGCTGTTATTTCTTTCTCTTCCTCAGGTAGTTCCTACTTCCTCTAATCCATAGCTCTTCGACACTGGACAAGCAAAACAATGAGGCTCTGGTCGACGACAAATACATAAATAGTAAATAGCCAGAAAAGGGATCCTTGTGGCCTACTGCTTCTTCCTTTGAGTTGCTAGGTTCCTCTTCCTCTGCATAACTGTCTACCGCTGCGTCGCCAGGCGTCGTCATCGTCGGCATAATGTTAGGGCTTTAGCTTCTAAGTCGGCATTATGTTGGCGTCGACGACAAGGTAGGGCAAATTTTTTTCGAAATCGCTGCGGAGCGGGCTTCAGCGATGCAAAGAGGTGGTGCCAGCGAAAATTTAGCGCCTATTTATTCGGTATGGTTCTCACGGTATGAGTTGTGTACCCAAAAAACTATCACTCCATCCCAACAGCAGTCGTTTCTTCATAGTCAGCGTCTTGCAATTTCATTAGTGTACAAGCCCGTACCTGGCCGAGTGGGATCCTCCCCAAGTGGCGGGCGAGGGGCGTGCTATGAGCGACGATTTGGTGCAACCCCGTTCGAGGACGTGCGAGCACTTGTGCATGCGCATGGAGATTTTTATGTAAAGTCTTTATATGAATATATTTTTAATATCATAATATATAAATTTGTTATATATATATATATTTTTACGCTTATATTTATGAGGGAGAAAGAAAAAAAAGACAGGAGGGGATAGGGCAAGCAGGGTTTCTGGAGCAGGAAAAAATGCAACGCACAGCTCTCCCGATCACTCTCTCTCTCAGCGCCGCAGCAAGGAGGGGCTCTCCCTAGCCCTTTTCCTCTCCCTCCATAGGCCAACAGGGGCAGCCCGAGCCCCCTCTCTCCCCATCTCTTTTCCTCTCCCGCCGCCGGCCAATACGGGCAGCCCGAGCCCCCTCTCTCCTCAGCTCTTTTCCTCTCCCGCCGCCGGCCAACAGGGGCAGCCCGAGCCCCCTCTCTCCCCATCTCTTTTCCTCTCCCGACGCCGGCCAACAGGGGCAGCCCGAGCCCCCCCTCTCCCCATCTCTTTTCCTCTCTCGTCGCCGGCCAACAGGGGCAGCCCGAGCCCCCCTCTCCCCATCTCTCTTCCTCTCCCGCTGCTTGGAGTGATGCCTATTTACCGAAATTCGACCCCATTCCTAGAGGCCGTCAAATTCTTTTTCAAAGAAATTATATTTATGGAGTAAGTTGTATGCATCTGGTGAAAAGATGATTGCTTTAACAGAGAGTTGGGAATTAATTGGTTGATTTGAGTAACCAAAGTGTGAAGAGAGGGTGTGTTGATTCCTGTGGATTTACACCTTTATCAGTGTGATTCGGTATTGTGGCTTCTCATCAAGTGGGATGGTCGGCCACTAGATGTTGAACGAGTAAAGCTATCGCTGGAGCATAAGAGCCTTGGGGCTCAAGTTTGGCCGACCAAGAGGACGGGAGATCTTGAGTGGTCTTCTTGGAGCTCGAACCGTTGCATCATCAAGGCATGAACAACAGTTACGCTCACTAGACATCGAGCCCCTTGCGAGATGTCCAGTTGCGGCTCCGCCAAACACGCGTCAAGGGTAATGAAGTTTCTTCTTGGGCAGGTGAAGTCCTCAATTAACATATTTGTATGGAAGCCCCTCTCTACCAATGGGTGGGGGAAGGGAGTTCTCCGATGGGTCGATGCGTACGTCCCCGCAGTTAATTGCATTTAGTATCCGGAAGCATGAGTACGGATTTAGACATGTTGTGTGAAGCTCATCCAGAGGTGTAAGCCGGATTGATGATGTTCTGGGGTTCCCGGAGAGGACTCTGAGGAAGTTGTATATTATCTGTTTGCAGGGAATAAGCACAATAGCCCAGAAAAAGGGGTGAGCGCGATGTAATTGTTCTGCTTTTAGTCAACCGATGTTTAGCTTGTCGCCGCTTGTCGAGACGTCGACGTACTGGTGTTGCAGTACCAAGCGGGGAATATCGGGCTTAAGCCCAAGTTTGTGTCGGCCTTCGAAGGCCTATTTTGCTTTTGTTGCCGGCCTGCGTGCCGAAGTATGGTATTTATTTTCCTGTAATTTAAAATGCTCGTGATGCCTTGTTGTAACACCCCAAATTTTGGAAGAGGAACCGATGGTGTTATTTTTGGCCAAAGTGGGTTCTGGGTAGGCTGACACGGTCTGTGACACGGGCATGTCACAGGGCGTGTCGTGCTCAGGTTCGACATTTTTCTGTCAACGATCGTGAGTGAGAACACGGGCTTTGACACGGGCGTGTCAGGTTCGACACGGGCGTGTCACCTGAGACACGGTCGTTTCTCAGGGCGTGCCGAGCACTCAACGATTTTGTGGCATTGAGGGGGGGCACGGGTCGTGACACGGGACTTGACACGGGCATGTCAGTCGTGACACGGGCGTGTTCGAAGACGTGTCAAGGGACGTGTCCTTCTCGGGTAGTTTGGAGGAGTTTGGTACACGGGCTTGACACGGCTAGTGACACGGCTAGTGACACGGCCGTGTCGGGTCTGACACGGGCGTGTCAGAGGCCGTGTTCCAGGCCGTATCCTGGTTGGGAATTTTGGGATGATGGCAAATGGTTGACACGACCCTGCACACGGCTGTGTTGCAACCCGTGTTCGGCCCAGATTTTTTATTTTAGGTTCCGATCGTGGCCGTTCATTCTTTTCTTGGGAAGATCCAACGGTGGGGAGCCTCCCTGGGCGGTTTAAGGCTAGGAATAGGGTTCCAAAACCTCATTCCCCACTTTCTTTTATCTCTCTAAGTTCTAGAGAGAAGGGAGAGCAAGGAGGCCAAGTTCCGGCCGTCGGCGAAGCTTCGGAGGTCCGTTTCGCGAGCGGAGTTCAGATCCGCGAAGGTGGGAGCATTGTGGTGGTTTTCAACCGAGCAAATCTTCTCCATGGCTAGGAAGAGGGGACGGAAGGTAACGATACTTCTCCTCTCGGTTTTTAGGATTTAGGATGCATGAATAGCATCCCCTTCCTTTCGTGTTTTGAGCACCGGATCTCTCAAATGAGAGGGATTCGTGTAACCTAGGTTCAAGAGGAACCTCCGGGTTGAGTATGTTCATCCCGGCATGCTTGCATTAGAGATCCGCTCCGTTAGCGGATTAGGCATTGTGGGTGAAGCCGTGGTCGCGATCGTTAGTCCGACCCGGTGATGTTACATAGCGAGATTTGAGGATTCGGTAGAAATCCGTTGCGGCAAGACGCCGTTGTGTGTATGCGTTTTCCCCCTTTTATTTGAGTGAGTATGTTGGAACACCCTATTACTATTTGGACCAGGATGACTATACTTCTATAGGGATTTTGGTTTGTGACCTCCTTGTTGTTATAAAGGTCACATAGGCTAGTTAGAATAATCTTCAGCTCGACGAAGAGTCGATCTCAGCTCGACGCAGAGTCGATCTCAGCTCGACGCTGAGTCGATCTCAGCTCGACGCTGAGTCGACCTCAGCTCGACGTGGAGTCGACCTCCGCTCGACGTTCCGTCGAACCCAGTTCTACTTACAGAAAACACTCTCTGGCCGACGTGTGTCGTGCTCAGATCGACGTTTTATTGTGAGCTCGACGCTTTTCAGTCCTCCATCAGTTTTGAATAGGAATTCAAATTCCTTCTATCAGACAATTAATGCTGAAGATTTATTGGCCGTTACAGCATATCTGGTGCATGGCTCAAGGAATTTTCTAAGGAATGTCTGCCTGTCATTTCCTTGGAGGTATGGACATTTAAGGAAAGCAATTAATGCTGACTTCCAACGGCTATCAAAGAAAAGGAAGGAGAAGACCCAGATATATAATTAATTTCTTGGATATACAGGATATAGAAAAGAACATACACAGGACTTCAGCTTCTTTCTCTGTGTGATATTGTTTTGAAAGCTCACTCACAGGAATTCTGATTGCTTCAGACACAATCCTCCAACCTTCTTGGATCATCTCTTGCTGGAGCAAATCAGATCTTTTGAAGACCTGTCACCCTTGTGCAGAGCTCTCCTTCCTGAACCTCTTCTTGATCTCAGGGGGAGCTTTGACAACAACTACAGATCCACTTTTGCTTCTCTCTGCTTGTTGATAGAGAAGACAACCTCACCCCTTTTTCTTTTTCTTTCTGTACAGGGTTATAACTCCCTTCAAAAGTTACTTTTGGTTTTGCTGAAACCTGGTCAAAATCAGCTTCTTTGGTTTGTGAGAACCTGGTCAAAAACTCTCTGGTGCTCAAGACACCTGATCAACTCATCTTGAAGTGGATTGCTATCAAGGGTGATAGAAGAGTGGATGTACCCAGATTTGGGGAACCACTATAGCTCCTTGTGTCGTCTGGATTGCTTGTCTCTTTGTGTTTTGCTTTGTGCTGTGAATTTCTTTTTACTCTGATTATTTGCTATAGCACCATACACTAAGTAAATACAAATTTTCTCTGCACACAAGTTTTTATTTGCAAAATTATTTTAAATAACTCTATTCACCCCCCTCTAGAGTTAGGATTGATCTTATCCTGCACTTTCAATTGGTATCAGAGGGAGGTTGATCATTCATACAGGCTAATACCTGGATCAAAAGATCCCTGATAAGATCATTTCTCTCAAAGGGTTATTTTCCTTAGTTTTTCTTATCTTTAAAACTCATGGCACAAAACAAGGACTTTGCTAGTACCAGACCTCCTATGTGCAATCTATCTAAGTTTGCACTATGGAAGGCAAGGATTAGACTTTACATGAACTCTTTTGATGAAGACATTTTTAATTCTGTGTTGACAGATTGTCCAAGACCTCCCACAGGAACAAGTACATCAGCTGTTCCTCCTCCTTCGGGAACTGATGCTGACATAAAGAAGTGGAAGGCAGCAGATGCTAAAGCCATGAACATTTTGGCTCAAACCATGTCAGATGACATTTTCCAGAAAGTAGCTGATTGCAATACTGCTAAAGAGATCTGGGAAAAACTTTCAGAAATTGTATCAGGTTCTGCAGATGAAAGAAAGGATAGGAGATCCTACCTCATCACCCAGTATGAGAACTTCAAAAAGGCAGAGTCTGAGTCAGTTGCTGACATGTACAACAGACTGAGTCTAATCATCAGTGAGCTTAGATCACTAGAGAAGGACATATCTCTCACTGAGATAAATGACAAGATACTGACTTGTTTCCCTAGCTCTTGGGACTCAAGAATCTGGTCAATTAAAGATGGAAGAAATGTCTGTGAGTTATCCACAGAAGCTCTTCTAGGAAAGCTCAAGAGTTATGAGCAATTCATTAAGAAGAGAGAAGAAGAGCAGAAGACATCCACACCAACAGAAAAGGTTGAGAAAACCATTGCCTTCAAGGCACAGGAAGAACAACCTAAAGAAAAGGTGTTGGGAGATGAAGAGCTTATGAGCCTACTTGTCAAAAGGTTCAATAAGCTGAATAAAAAGAACTTCAGAAGATGGTCGTCCAAAGACAAAGACAAGCCAAGGTATGACAGATCTACTAATAAAGATGTTATCTGTTTTGGCTGCAGGAAACCAGGACACATTGTCCCCAACTGTCCAGAAAATCAAGATAAGGACAGAAGGGACAAGAAGGAAAGAAAAGACAAAAGGAAGGATAAGGAGTCAAGGAAATACCATGACAAGCCCTCCTCCAGCAACAGCAAGCACACCAGAAAAGGATTTGTGGCTGAATCCTGGAGTGACTCTGATGAGTCTGATTCATCATCCAGCTCTAGTGATGATGAGGATGATGCAGAAGAAAAAGGATTCTACATGATGGCCATCAGTGCATCTCAAAAGAACACTGATTCAGAGCCTGATGCTGACTACCTATCTGATCAGGAACTTACTGAGGATCAGGTAATAGATTCATTTGATTTTACTTCTGATGAATTTAAATCTGAGTTCAAATCTATGTGCATTGACTTGATTGAATCTCAAAAGTTGATTAAAACTCTCAGAGAACAATTAATTGAATGCAAATCCATTAACTCAGATAATCTTAGACTCTTAGAAGAGTTGAAGCAGTGTGGGGAGGAGATAGCTTCACTGAAAAGTGAGCTATCTAAGGCCAGACAATTTGAAGAAACCCTTAATAGGAGAAGTATCAAATTGATGGACATCACAAGTACAGTGAACTCAAGATTGAATGGTTCACTGGGCTTGGGTGCTTCATCCAGCCAACCCATAGTGCTGATGACTCCAATCAAATTTACAAGTGAAAAAGGTAAAGGAGTCTTGATAGTGGCTAGGAAGAATGCTGACTTAACCCAGGAAACTGGACAAGAAGCGTCGAACGAAGCTCGACGGACGTCGACCAGAGCTCGACGTAATCGCAAGAAAACGTCGAACTCAGGTCGACGTCTTCTACCCTCTGAACAAAGCAAGCCTTCGCCGTCGAATGGAGCTCGACGCACTCACCAGAGTCCGTCGACCGAAGCTCGACGTGCGTCGAGCCAAGCTCAGAGCAAAAATCAGTTCTCAGGGGTTAACTCAAGATTTAATTCCAGCTCCACATCTCATCACTTTAACCCTTATGCTGAATGGATAATACCTCCTAGGAGATATCATCCTGTAGGCTATAAGAGTCAACCTGAGATGTCTTTTATTTCAGAATTTAAAGGATATCAAGAAAGGCCCAAGGTAAACTGGGTCAAAAACAATTGATTTGTTGTATGTGCAGATAAAGACCTATCCAATTGAGAACCAGCAGTGGTACTTGGATAGTGGGTGCTCAAAGCACATGACTGGCAACAAGGAGAACCTTGTGTCCTTCAAAGCTAAACATGGACCCAAAGTAATCTTTGGAGATTCAAATTTTGGACAAACAAAAGGCTATGGCCAAGTCAAAATAGGGTCAATCACATTTAAGAAAGTGGCCTATGTGGAAGGACTAAAGCACAACTTAATCAGCATCAGCCAGCTATGTGATGCTGGTTATCAGGTTTGGTTTACCAACTCAGCATGTAATATTGCATTAAATAACAACATTGTTTTAATTGGTAATAGACAAGATAACATATATCTAGTTGATTTCAATTCATCTAAAGTAGATATTTGCTTATTTAACTCCCTTAGCAAACCTAATGAACTTTGGCATAAAAGACTAGGACATGTGAACCTTAGAACCATTGCTAAGTTATCCCAAGACAACCTTGTTAGAGGACTACCTTCTAGTCCCTACAAGAAGGAAGGACTTTGCAAGGCCTATCAGTTAGGCAAGCAAACTAAAAACAGTTTCAAGTCACTTAATAAGAGTGACTCACCTAGAATTTTGTACTTATTGCACATGGACCTTTTTGGACCAATTAATGTACAAAGCCTAGGAGGGAAATCTTATGCTTTAGTAGTTGTAGATGACTTCTCAAGATTCACTTGGGTGTTCTTTCTGAGAAAGAAGTCTGATAACTTCAAGATTTTGACAGATTTTCTCAAAGGCATACAGATTGAGTTCAATACTCACATTACCCTGATCAGAAGTGATCATGGGACAGAGTTTGATTCTCTTCTTATGCTAGAGTTCTGCCAGAAGGAAGGTATCAGGCACACTTTCTCGGCTCCAAGAACTCCTCAACAAAATGGGGTAGTTGAAAGGAAAAACAGAACCCTTATTGAATCTGCCACAACATTGTTGACAGATGCTCACCTTCCTCTAACCTTTTGGGCAGAGGCTGTGAACACCTCCAACTATGTTTTGAATAGAAGCCTGATACACAAACTAAAGGGTAAGACTCCCTATGAGTTACTCAAAGGGAAGAAACCTAAAGTAAATTATTTCAAGATTTTTGGTTGCATTTGTTTCATTCACAATAATGACAAGAAATACCTAGCTAAATTTGAAGCCAAAGCTGATGAAGGAGTGTTTCTGGGATACTCCATGACTAGCAAGGCTTATAGGGTCTTTAACAAGTGCTCAAATAAAATTGAAGAATCCATGCATGTTACATTTGATGAAACTAACATGTCTTATAAGGAGAAGGAGACTTCTATCATAAGCAATTTGCAGGAACATTCAATTTCAGAAAATCTGAAGCAGCTTACCATCACAGACAAAGGGTCATTACCTTCAACAACTCAGCAAGACACTGAACTTAGTGACAATGAAGAGGAATCTCAGGGTTTGGAAAGCTCAAATGGTCAACAAATTGAAGAACCAGTTGTTGTTCCACAAGAGGAAATAACAACACAGGTTGGTGCATCATCAACACCCCTTGTTGACTTTGCAACAGCAAGAGATCACCCAATCTCACAAGTAATTGGAGATATCTCAGTGGGTGTGCAAACAAGGAATCAAGTTAATCAAAATATTATGCACACCTGCTTTCTTTCTCAAATTGAGCCTCAAACCATACAAGATGCAGAGCAAGATCCAAACTGGATCATTGCAATGCAGGAAGAGTTGAATCAATTTGAAAGGAATAAAGTTTGGGAATTAGTACCAAGACCAAGGAACCAGCAAATTGTTGGAACCAAATGGGTATTCAGAAACAAGTTGGATGATCAAGGAATAATTGTGAGAAACAAGGCAAGACTTGTTGCACAAGGATATTGCCAAGAAGAAGGAATTGATTATGACCAAACCTTTGCACCAGTTGCAAGGTTGGAGGCCATAAGAATCTTCCTTGCATATGCAGCTCACAAGAGATTCAAGGTATATCAGATGGATGTCAAGAGTGCATTTCTCAATGGAGACATCAAGGAAGAGGTTTATGTAAAGCAACCTCCAGGTTTTATCTCTCCAACCTCTCCTGATCATGTTTTTAAACTGCATAAAGCTTTATATGGTCTCAAGCAAGCCCCTAGAGCATGGTATGAGACCTTAGCTTGTTTTTTGTTGGAAAATGATTTTAAAAGGGGTAGAGTAGACCAAACTCTTTTTGTTAGAACCCATAGGTCCCATACCCTACTAGTACAAGTTTATGTAGACGACATCATATTTGGGTCTACTGATTCAAACTTATGCAAAAAGTTCTCACAACTTATGCACTCAAAGTTTGAAATGAGTAGCATGGGTGAGCTTGCTTTCTTTCTAGGATTGCAAGTTAAACAATATGTGGATGGCATTTTCATTTCTCAAACCAAGTATGCTAGAGAATTGATTAAGAAATTTGGAATGTCTGAAGCATCCTCTATGAAAACACCTATGCCTACAAATGCTATTTTAGATGCTGATGAATCTGGAAAACCAGTTGATCAGACAAGCTATAGAGCAATCATTGGCTCATTACTTTATCTAACAGCTACTAGACCAGATATAATGTTTGCCACATGCATTTGTGCTAGATTCCAAGTAAGCCCTAGAGAGTCCCACCTCACATTAGTTAAGAGGATTCTTAGGTATGTAAAAGGTTGTCCTAATCTAGGTCTCTGGTATCCACATGACTCAGGATTTGATCTAACTGGATTTTCAGATTCTGATTATGCTGGATGTAGAGTAGACAGGAAAAGCACCAGTGGAACTTGTCAATTCCTTGGTGATAGACTTGTCTCCTGGTTCTGTAAGAAACAAACCTCTGTGTCCACATCAACTGCTGAAGCTGAATACATGGCTGCAGGCAGTTGTTGCTCACAGATTTTGTGGATTCAAAACCAGCTCCTAGACTATGGGTACAACTTAGAGATGTCTAAAATCTTTTGTGATAATACCAGTGCAATATCTATTGCTCAAAATCCAGTTCTCCATAGTAGGACCAAGCACATAGAGATCAGACATCACTTCTTAAGGGATAATGTAGAAAAGAAGAAAATTGCACTAGAATACATTTCCACTGAACTTCAAAGAGGAGATATTTTCACCAAGCCCTTGGATGAAAAGAAGCACTTCTTTTTCCTCAATCAGTTGGGAATGCTAGATGGAGACAGCATAAATTAAAACTCCAAGATTTTGAAACCCATAATTAACAGGAATAAGAAAATTTCATTTTAAAAATTTTCCTGTCTGAGTGGTTGTTCTGAGCTCTGAACTAAGCTCGACGCTGCGTCGAACGGAGATCGACGGTCCGTCGCCCTCAAAAGCGTCGAACGTCGAACTCAGCTTTTAGGGTCGAACTAAGTTCACAGCTCCCTAGCTTCTTCAGTTTATCTCTCCCCGGTCGACATCTTCGTTCAACGTCGACCTGAGCTCGACATATAGCTTCAGCCAAAGCGTCGAACGTCGACCTAAGCTGGACGCTGTTGAGTCGTTTCAGTTCTCCTAGAGCCTTAGAGCGTCGAACTGAGCTCGACGTTCTTTCCTTTTCTGCGTCGAACCCTAAGTATAAAATCATTTTCTCATCGTCGTTCGCAGTTGCGCTTTCATATCTTTCTGCTCAAGCTTTCTCCCTCCAAATTCCTTACTCTTGATCTTGGAAGGTATTCTTTTTGCAGGAAAATGGCGATCACAGCAGGAGCTCTGGCGGCCATGAAGTTCGATTCTGGATTCGATATCGACTTCGACTCTTTTGATGGATCTTCACAATATTTTTTGGATATACTGGACCTCTTCAAGGAGCAGCACCTGGTTAACTTTATGTCAACCAGGATCCCTCTCCCAGAGTCAGAAATCAAAGAGTGGAGTCTTATAGCAGTTATTTCAGATAACAATACATTGACTGGGAAAGTTTCAGGAAATGAGGTAGCCATCTCACCTCAAATCATTACAGAAGTTTTCAACTTTGCTGCTGGAGATGATGGCATAGAACTATCTGTGGAAGAGTATGCCTTGATGCTGGACAGGATGGGGCATGCTGCTGGTAACCCCTCTAAACTCCTCAAAGTTAACCTAGCCATTGAATATAGGTTATTAGCAGACATTACAGGCAAAGTGATCTGTGCAAAGAGGACTGCACATGATGCAATTACTAGGCATCAGTTCTGCCTTATGGCTGCACTTATAGATAAGAAACATCCCAACTGGGGATTGATTGTGTTTGAATTGATTAAGAAAAAATTGTATAAAAACTCTGTCCACTTTGGAAGAGTTCTTGGGTTGATTCTCAACCATTGCTGCCCTCAACTGCTTGTGTCCTCCAAGAAGCACATCAATGCTTCCAAGAGGCTCACATGTGCCCTAATTGGCAAGTGGGACAGAAGAATTGTGAATCCCAGGGCAGCAGCAGCAATGAAATCCTCTGCAGACACCAGGACTGTAGAGGTCACTCCCTCTCAGTCCACTGGTCCAGAAGCAGGGACTGTGCCATCTGACTCTCTCACCCTCCCATCCACTTTCATCCCCTCAACCACAGTTCTCTCATCCTCTCAACCTCTACCTTCCTCCATCTCTACCATTGCCTCCTCCCTTCCACCTCACACTACTTTCCTTCCCATAAGCTTGGATTCCTCCCCTCATGAGGATCTCTTCTCTTTTGACATACATGAAGACTCCTTCATGGATGCCTCTACCTCCTCTCCTCATGAATTCCCCCATTCATCTACTTTTTCAGAGCTACTTTTTTCCTCCATCCATGAGCCAGTTACACCTCCACTGTCTGCACCACCCTCAACATCTTCCTCATTTACAGTTTCTGCTACTCCATCTACCTCTACTCAAGATCCCCTTGAGCAAGTAGCCCTCCTGCCCTTAGCCAATCAAATCTTTGACCTTCTGTCCCCTAGGCTCTCCTCCCTCCTGGATGCCAAGCTGGCTCCTCTAATTCTTTCCCTGAGCACTCTTTCTGCCTCTGTCTCCTCCCTCTCCTCTCAGTTGGCATGCCCTTCTTCTGGGGGCCTAGAGTCAGCTGTCACTGATTCTAGGCAGGGGGAGATGTCAGCAGAAGAAGAGCTGCCTCCTTCTTCAGTTCAGTCTGTTCAGACATGTTCAGAGACAGTATCAGTTGCAGAAGTTCAGATAGTATCTGAGGCTCCTCCTCCAGCTTCTGTTCAGAGCTTCCCCCCTCCAGCTCAGATTCAAGAAGATCTGTCCAGGGCTATTGTCCCTTTTCTGAAGATCCCTGATGTAGCAGTGGTAGCAGTGGCTCCTGCTAATAATGAAATTGAAATGTTAGCAGCTGTTGAAACTTCAGGTGAAGCAATTGAGACACCTGATGCAGTTGAGACCCATGTCTCCCAAGCCCTTCAGGAACCAGCCTCTTTAGTCTCTATGGCTCCTGAGGCTGTGCTCTCTCCTGCAGTGGTAGACTCCTCCTCCCCTCTGACAGCAGCTCTTCCTTCAGTTTCCTCCTCAGCAGCTCCAGACTCCATCAATTTTCCTATCTCTAAAAGGAAGTACATAGATCCATATGAAGAATCTCAAAGTTCAGAAGATGAGTTTGCTACAGATTCTGATGACTCCTCTGCAACAATTGCAAGGAAGAGGAAAGCTAGATCAAAAGCTTTGAAAAGAGTCCCAATTGCCAGAGCTACAGACCATGACATTCCCTACTATATCAAATACAATTGTGAAATCACAGAGCCATGGATGCAGTACTCCCAAAATCAGAGAAAAGCAATGAAGAAGAAAAGAAAGTTTAATGAAGGACCATCCAAACCTGTCCATCAGCCTCCACCTCCACCTCCTCCAGATGCAGGTGCATGTGCTAATCTATCTTCCAATCCAGCCCCTTCAGCTCTACATGGAAAGACATATCAAGCAAGAAGATATCAAGGAGACAGTCAGCAAAGGGGAGGTCAGCAAAGAGGAAACTATAGGGGCAGGCAGTCCAGAGGAAGATCAGGTTCTCAACCTTATCAAAGGGGAGGAGCCATTGATCCAACCTCTGGTCCCTGTCCCTATAGACCTAGAACTGACCTCACCCCATCTACCTCTCAAGAACTCTCCTCTAACAGATTTGAACCAGCTGTACCCTTTGAAGATCCCACCAAAACTCCAGCCTACTGGAAAGCTAGAATGACAGAAATGGCTGCTTTAAATGAGATTAATAAAGCTAGAGAAAAAGGTCTGGACACCTCTCATATCAGTACAATGTCAGACCAAAGAAAAGAGGAATTGGAGAAATATAAGTCTAAGAAATTCTTTGATTCAGACAGATATATGCAACTCCATCCTGCAGCTGTACCACCCAGTGCAAGAGATCAAAAGTCTTTAGGTGCAGCTGATGATTACAGATCTAAAAAGGAAGCTTCAAATCCAAACAGAGAAATCATCTTCAAAAAGAGTGATCAAGACAAAGCCTCAAAGGGAAAGTAAAGTAAGATGCTTTAATTCTTTCTATATATGTTGGACTCAGGACACTTGAACATTTGTGCTGCTATATAATGTTATATATGCTGCTTTTTATTCTGTCATGTCTGGTTGTATTGTAGTGTATTGTATCTGCTTTATCTTTCTTTGAATCCCAAAAATTCATGTAAATAGTAATCCTAATCCAAATAGGGGGGAGATTGTTGGAACACCCTATTACTATTTGGACCAGGATGACTATACTTCTATAGGGATTTTAGTTTGTGACCTCCTTGTTGTTATAAAGGTCACATAGGCTAGTTAGAATAATCTTCAGCTCGACGAAGAGTCAATCTCAGCTCGACGCAGAGTCGATCTCAGCTCGACGCTGAGTCGATCTCAGCTCGACGCAGAGTCGACCTCAGCTCGACGTGGAGTCGACCTCCGCTCGACGTTCCGTCGAACCCAGTTCTACTTACAGAAAACACTCTCTGGCCGACGTGTGTCGTGCTCAGATCAACGTTTTATTGTGAGCTCGACGCTTTTCAGTCCTCCGTCAGTTTTGAATAGGAATTCAAATTCCTTCTATCAGACAATTAATGCTGAAGATTTATTGGCCGTTACAGCATATCTGGTGCATGGCTCAAGGAATTTTCTAAGGAATGTCTGCCTGTCATTTCCTTGGAGGCATGGACATTTAAGGAAAGCAATTAATGCTGACTTCCAACGGCTATCAAAGAAAAGGAAGGAGAAGACCCAGATATATAATTAATTTCATGGATATACAGGATATAGAAAAGAACATACACAGGACTTCAGCTTCTTTCTCTGTGTGATATTGTTTTGAAAGCTCACTCACAGGAATTCTGATTGCTTCAGACACAATCCTCCAACCTTCTTGGATCATCTCTTGCTGGAGCAAATCAGATCTTTTGAAGACCTGTCACCCTTGTGCAGAGCTCTCCTTCCTGAACCTCTTCTTGATCTCAGGGGGAGCTTTGACAACAACTACAGGTCCACTTTTGCTTCTCTCTGCTTGTTGATAGAGAAGACAACCTCACCCCTTTTTCTTTTTCTTTCTGTACAGGGTTATAACTCCCTTCAAAAGTTACTTTTGGTTTTGCTGAAACCTGGTCAAAATCAGCTTCTTTGGTTTGTGAGAACCTGGTCAAAAACTCTCTGGTGCTCAAGACACCTGATCAACTCATCTTGAAGTGGATTCCTATCAAGGGTGATAGAAGAGTGGATGTACCCAGATTTGGGGAACCACTATAGCTCCTTGTGTCGTCTGGATTGCTTGTCTCTTTGTGTTTTGCTTTGTGCTGTGAATTTCTTTTTACTCTGATTATTTGCTATAGCACCATACACTAAGTAAATACAAATTTTCTCTGCACACAAGTTTTTATTTGCAAAATTATTTTAAATAACTCTATTCACCCCCCTCTAGAGTTAGGATTGATCTTATCCTGCACTTTCAGAGTACTCGTAGTCGGAACCGGACAAGGTTAGCTCCGCTTTGTGCGGTAGATGGTTTCCTTGGAGCACGGGAAAGATACGGTACGAATGGTGATTGGGGTGGGGAAACCTTGGTTTGTGCTGTGCAAAGGCGCGGCTATGTCTCCGTGGTCGGCTGGCTGTCCCGTGACGCGCAAGTCATGTGGGGAAAGTGTCCCGGCGAGACTAGCCCCTTGTGTGAGACTGACGAGAATGCTGAGCGGAGGGCAAGCCCGGGCATTGTAGCCATAAGCGGGTGGGGTCCAGCAAGGCTTCTTAGAATCGGTCAGTGTGAGACGGAACCCTGACGTGCAAAGTTAGAATGTGCGGGCAAGCCCGGGGTTTATGACCCTTGTGCGGGTGGGGCCTTTGCAAGGTTCCATGTGACGGCGTGTGTGCCATTAGGGACATGGTGGTTCCCTTTTGTTTGCGGCTTTAAGCCAATGGGGAAACGGAAGTACCCAGTGTTTGATGTTGTGCTAGATGCATACGAGCTAGGGTGCCTTGGGTGAAACCCGGGTTTGATAGTTTTACTTTCAAGACAACCTAAACACCTAGAGGGGGGGGTGAATAGGTTCTAATTTCTTATTTATAAATCTAGGCAGAATTCAATTGCAAATTAAATTATCTAGCACAGCATTCACAGAAAACTAAGCATCACAGATTGCATAATGTTTTATAGTGGTTCCCCAAGATCTGGGTACATCCACTTCCCCCCTTCACTTATCTAGCAATGTGCTAGATTCGGCCAAACTTCCACTATACTCAGATCCTCAGATCCTACAGCTCAGAACCTGGATAGGTTCCTACAACTCAGGCACAACAGCCCTACCTCAGCCTTTCCTCAAGACCTACCACTCAGAGAATAACCTTCTCTTACACTCAGGAAAATAGCCCTACCACTCAGAGATTACCTCTCCTACACTTAGCCTTTATAACACAGGCTTACAACTCAGATCTGTGTCAACAGATCCTACAGAAATTTAGAAAAGATATTTTGATGTCTTGCCTTTGTTGAGAGAGAAGAGGACAAGACACTTCTTGATCAGCTGATGAAATCAACTGAATCTGAGCTTTCTTCAAAGCTTCTTGAATCTGAACTTAGCTGAGTTGATTTCCAAACAGCTTCTTGAGAAACCACTGATGGCTTCCTTCTTCTTCTTCAAGATGACTGGATCTCCCTCTATCCAACACCTTTTCTGATACTTCAGACTTCTTCTTCTTAGACCTTCTGATGAAGATCTTCTTTTTCACTTTCTTGAATTGAAACTACAACAGGATCGTAATCCTTCTGTTTCTTCTTCTTTTATCTTCTTCTATTATATTTCTTAGCTTAGCTTCATGTCTAATTCCTTCTGAATGTGTCTATTTATAGACTTTCTTCATGGTAACCGGCTGATCCGGTTTCTAACTATTTTCTGATAGGTCTGACAGCTTCAGTTAAACGGTGGCAACCCACAGCTGTCAAGTCTTCAAACAATTCTTGTACCTTAGCTTTGGACAGCAAAATGTCGAGACAGTCAGTTAGAAAGTGTCGAGACCAATCTGTCTATCTGTGTCGACACAAGTGACTTTGGTGTCGACACAGTCTTTGACGATGTCGACAAAGTTGCCTTTAAGTCGACACAGCTTCTTCAGAAAATAACTTGGTCTAGACTCTGTAGTGTGTCGACACAAGTCCTGTGTGTCGACAAAGTTGTTGTAGATTCAGAACTTAGTATGTGTCGACTCAGCCTTCTGGTGTCGACACAGCAATCTTCAATTCTGCCAAAATGTGTCGACTTAGTCTTCTGGTGTCGACACAAGCATAGTGGACTTATGCCAATATGTGTCGACACAGTCTTCTGGTGTCGACACATCCACCCAGTGTCGACACAGTTGTGGTCGACTATTTTTCTCTGGTCGACTATCTTTCACTAGTCGACTAACTTTCTCTGGTCGACTATCTTTCACGGTGTCGACGATGCTTTCTCTGGTCGACTATCTTTCACTAGTCGACTATCTTCTTCTGTGTCGACACTGCTTCCCAGTGCTGTGGTCGACGATTTTCTTTATGTGTCGACACTGCTTCCCAGTGTCGACATAAATGTGGTCGACTATCTTTCTCTGTGTCGACACTGATATTCTGAAGTGTCGACACAATTTCTTCAGGTGTCGACATGTGGACTTCGAATAATTTTCTGCATTATTTAATACTTCTTCACCTGCACATGTCAACTCAAAACAACATCAAATACACCTTGATGTATATCATTGAGCTAAGTTGGGCTTCTTCAAATCAGGTACACATTTTCCAATGTACCCAACAATCTCCCCCTATTTGGAGAAGTCATAACCCTATAGCCAATGATATACACCATTTATAAAAAGTATAAACTGATGATATATGACATAACAGGAATACTTAATATAAACAAAATAAAAACCATACATCACAGAATGAACATTATATGATTTCACACAACATTTTGTTTATAACTTGATAATGTTTGAATACAGAGATTTACATCTAATGATTTAATCAAAACATTACAAAACACTTTGAAAGAACTAAGAATTAAGACTGATCAGGCTCTTTAATGACAATTCCTTTGCCAGATAGAACTTGAGCCTTCACAGGAGCTTCAGAATCTTCAGCTGGCTTCTTGCCTTTTAGATCAGCCTTCTTCTTTGCTTCTTCCTTGAGCCTTTGCCTTTCAAAATAATGAAAGGGCTTTGGGAAGTACTTGCTTGGCTCCTGAGCATCTGGAGGCAGCCTACCCAGCTTGGCTTTTCTTCTAAACTGTACAATGGCCTCTTGCCTGGCTTCATACTTCTGCCATTCCATGTCATTGTACCACTTGCCTCTTTCATGCACTTGGTCTTTGACAGCCTTCCATGCAGTGAGTATTATATTTCTGGAAGTAGGACTCCACTGCTCAAAGTCTGGCTTAAGTTCAGCCTGCTCTCTAAACCTTTTCTTAGATAGAAGAGCATCTTGCTGGTCTTTCAAAGTAGCCTCAGGCTTATCAACCTTCCCAATAACAATATTAGTAACCTCCTTTGGAGGACTATACATCCCTTGAACCTGCTAATCAATCATATCATAATCTGGAGGGGGGTAAATGACTTGGGCAACCTCAGGTTGATTGCCTTCAAGTAGACTTATTTGTATTCCTGACTCAGCCACCTATAGCATCATCACACAATGGTGGATATCCCAATGTGGCTCTAATACTATTGGTCACCCATTTGGTGTGCTCTGAGCCTGCATGAACTAGCATCCTCTCCCCCTTTATGGCTTCTCTAGAAACATGATCTCTTAAATCTTCCTTCTGAAATCTGATTTGACCATCTAGATAATTCACACCCTCTTTAAAAAATGGTTTTAACTTTTGAAGCTTGTCAGATATTTCCTTTTGAGAGGTTGTGATAGCAGTTTTAACAGAATCAATAGCAGCTTGAAAGTTCTTATCAAATTCTTCCATTTCCTTTGATCTAGTTGCAGGCAGACTTGGAACAATCTTTTTCAATTCCTCAATAATCTTATGATGAGATTCAGTTAAATTGTCATTCATCCTTATCTGATTTTCCAAGACATAGCTTTGCTTTAAAGCAATGTCATCCACCTTAGGGATGATAGTCTGATGTTGTTTTGCCAGATATACCACAGCATTACCTCCCTTATGGAAGCAATCTGTCATTTCCTTCTTATGCATATTGACCTCAAACCTAATTGATTTTATATCTTGAGCTAAGTCAAATTGCAGGGACTTGTTGTTCTCATCAACATATTTTTCTATAGCCACTCTGTGGTCATCCAATTTCACTTGTAAATCTACCAAGAACTTGTTATAATCAAAGTTAGAAGGAGTGTGATGTGCTGTAGACTGTAGAGCCTGCTTATAGCTCTTGCTCCTTCTCTGGAATACCATAAGTTTTCTCTTTTTAGCCACCCTGGCTTCTTCATTCTCAGAATCAGAAGTACTCTCAATTTGAACTCTTTCTTTGGGAGGAGGAGAAACAGCTGCTTCAGTGCCATGTTGTACAGTCTCAACATGCACTGGCTCCCCCTCAATTCCTTGCTCCACTTCCAGACTATCAGTAATTATTTCATCATTTGGAAATAACTCCTCCAGAGTATATTCCTTCTGGGCTTGCTCATTTGCAGTATTCAAATCTGGAGATTGATCAATTTGAGCATCTTCTTGCACTTGCTCCCCCTGGACCTGTGCAGAAATAGAAATATTAGAAATCTCTTTTGTAGGAAAATTCACCAGCTCCCCCTGCACCTGTACCTGGTCATGAGTAGATACAGTTTGTGTAGGTGAATAAACTTGCTGAACTGGTTTACTTACTTCTTCTTCTTGAACTGCAGGTATTGTGGCATCCTGATCTTGTGTAGATGCAGGCTGATCTTCAACCTCTAGTCTTACTTGCTCTTCTTGTGGATGCCCAGTACTAGTAGCATGACCTGGGGATTTCTCAGGTGAATCCTGCCTTTCTACTTCATGCATTTCTTTGGTCAGCACCCTATCCCATCTGGAGAATAATCTCATGTCCATCCTTCTCATGTGATTAATTTTAGTTCCAGGTTGTTGTTGCATAACCTCAGGAATCTCCTTACATAGGCATATACTCATTATCCTAGCCAGATTTGGCTTCTTGACTCCTTCCTTAATCTTCTCAAAGATTACAGATGACCAATCCGTAGGAATTGTAAAAACAATCCTGGTCATTAGGCTGAACATATAGGCAGAAATCCTATCATGTCCACCTGGCTTGCACAGAATAACTTTTCCAACTACTTCTGACAGGAACTTGCCCTGTTGATTCATTCCTTTCCTGTTGAATGCTGCTCCAATTTTCATGGTGGAATCCAATCCACACCATTGAAGAGCCTCCCTAGATTTAGAAGCAGGGACATCCTCTTCATTCTCAATTATAGATAATTGCAGAATTGTTTTTAACTTTCTTGGTGTAATCTCCACAGGTGACCCATGAACTGTGGATTTTATCTCATGACTTTCAGAGTTTACAGATGCAGAGGTAAAGAACTCGTGCACCTCCTTCTTCCAGATCTTTGATGGTTCGGAGACCAGAAATTCTAAACCTGAGTCGGAGAGGAGAGAGATAACCCCAAGAACATCTGGAGGGGCAGCTGCAAAGGCCTGGCGCACCAACTCATATCCTTCATTTACATTGTCTTCAATCTTTGGCGCCATGGATCAGTCGAGAAAGCTTGAAAGATGAGAGAAAGAGAGAGAGAGAGAGAATGTCGACACAGGGTTTCGAAAACCTTGTAAGCGTGTCGACAGAATGAGTTCTTGACCTATTTATACCTTCTGTTTAAAGAAGATCAAAAGACGCCAAAAACAGACTATAAGTATCGACACAGATGGAATGTGTCGACACAAGCTTCTCTAGTCTCGACATCAAGTCCGTCTACTATGTGTCGACACCAATTTGTGGTTATGTCGACACCAGAGATATATAGTAGAGCATCAGAAATTCTGTGTCGACTCTTAGTATAAGTGTCGACACAAAATCTGTAAGTGTCGACACCACTATCCTGGTGAAGTCGACACTACATTCCTGGATAAGTCGACAATAAGATTCTTAAGTGTCGACACATATTTTCTGTGTCGACACAATATCTCTGACTTGTCGACATTACTACCCTGAGTCGACACATTATTACTGAATGTGTCGACACCATCTTACTTAGCCAATTTCTGTTTGATCATCACAACTTATAAGTACAACAAAGTACTTTATACTACTTCAATGTGTCTTAATATCACTTGAATGTCTTGTTACCACTTCAACTTTATTGTTGATGATTTTGTGATTACACTAATCAATGGTTAACATACCTAATTTAATTTTGAATTTATTGAATTTTGTCTCATCTAGGGGCTTAGTAAACACATCTGCTATTTGATAATCTGTTTTCACAAATTCCAATGAGATGTCTTTTTTTTCTACATGTTCTCTAAGAAAATGGTATTTTATTTCTATATGCTTAGTTCTACTATGAGAAACAGGATTATTAGCAATAGAAATTGCACTCTTAGAGTCACATAAAAGAGGTGTTCTACTTACTTGAATACCATAATCCTTTAGCTGATGCTGCATCCATAATAGCTGTGCACAGCAGCTTCCAGCAGCAATATACTCTGACTCAGCTGTGGAAATTGCCACACTAGTCTGCTTCTTACTACTCCATGATATTAGTCTTCCTCCCAGGAATTGACAAGTACCTGTAGTACTCTTCCTATCCTCTCTACATCCTGCAAAATCTGCATCTGAATAGCCTGTTAGTTGAAAATCTCTATTCCTAGGGTACCAAAGACCTAGATTAGGTGTGCCCTTAAGATATCTCAGAATCCTTTTAACTGCAGTATAATGAGATTCTTTAGGGCAGGCTTGGTACCTAGCACAGACACATGTAGCATACATAATATCTGGTCTACTAGCAGTGAGATATAGTAGTGAGCCAACTATTCCTCTATACAAAGTCTCATCAACAGTTTACCTGCATCATCTTTGCATATAGGCATACTTGTTCCCATAGGAGTTCTCATGGTGGAGGATGACTCCATACCATATTTCTTAATCAATTCTTTGGTGAACTTAGACTGGGATATGGACAAGCCATCATCAGTCTGTCTTACTTGGAGTCCCAAGAAGAATTTCAGTTCCCCCATACTGCTCATCTCAAACTTCCCTTGCATAAGTTTGGCAAACTTTTTACAAAGGTTGTTTTCAGTAGATCCAAAGATTATGTCATCAACATAGATCTGAACTAAGATGATCTTGCTTTTGGATTCCCTAAGGAATAGAGTTTTGTCAATTTTTCCTCTTGAGAATTTATTCTCAATAAGGAAAGTAGACAGGGTTTCATACCAAGCCCTTGGAGCTTGCTTTAACCCATACAGAGCTTTCCTAAGCTTATAAACAAAATCAGGTTTAAGAGGATCTACAAAACCTGATGGTTGCTCTACATATACTTCTTCTTTAAGATCACCATTCAGAAATGCTGACTTCACATCCATCTGGTATACTTTGAAGTCTTGATAGGCTGCATAGGCAAGGAATATTCTGATTGCCTCCAGCCTTGCTACAGGAGCAAAGGTTTGATCAAAGTCAATCCCTTCTTCCTGCCTGTATCCTTTTGCAACCAATCTTGCTTTATTCTTTACTATTATTCCACTTTCATCTAGCTTGTTCCTATAGATCCATTTTGTGCCAATTATGTTGTGGCCTCTTGGTTTAGGAACAAGCTCCCAGACATTGCACCTCCTGAATTAATTCAGCTCCTCTTGCATAGCATCAATCCAGTGCTGGTCTTGGATAGCTTCTTCAAACTTCTTAGGCTCCATTTGTGACAGGAAACTTGAATGTAGAACTGTGTTTTGATTTCTACTTCTAGTTTGCACCCCTTGTCTTGGATCACCTATTATCTGATCAGCTGGATGATCTCTTAAATGTCTTGTAGCTGGAGGAAGATTTCCTTCTGGTTGAACATCTCCAGCTCCTTCATTTAACTGATTCTCTTGACTTTCATCAGCTTCTATAGTGTCTTGTTCTCCCCCTGGACTGAAGCCTTCATTTTCCAATGCCCCATCTTCCTTTGATACTTCAGTAATGGAAAGCTTGTCCATACTTTTGCTTATACCTGTTGAGTCATTTGATCTACAAGACAACTCACAGTTGATTAATCTTGTTTCATCAAACACAATATGCACAGATTCTTCAACAACTTGAGTAGTCAAGTTGAAGACTCTATAGGCCTTACTATTTGTGCTGTACCCAACAAATATCCCATCCTGGGATTTGGCAGCAAACTTAGTCAAATATGACTTGCCATTGTTAAGTATATAACACTTGCAACCAAAGATCCTAAAGTAAGATAGATTTGGTTTTCTGCCTTTCACAATCTCATAGGGAGTCATTTTGTGGCTTTCTGTGATAGTAGCCCTATTGATTACATGACAAGCAGTGTTAACTGCCTCAGCCCAAAAATATTCTGGGAGAGAGGTGTCACTCAATAGAGTTCTACCAGCTTCAATTAATGTTCTATTCTTTCTTTCAGCAATTCCATTTTGCTGAGGTGTTCTAGGTGAGGAGAACTCTTGGAAAATCCCAAAGTCTTTACACAATTTTGTTATGCTTTCAGATTGAAACTCAGTACCATGGTCACTTCTGATTTTGACCACTGTACTATTCAGTTCATTCTGAATTTGCTTTACAAAATTAAGTAAAACACCTGGGGTTTCAGATTTTTGTCTCAGAAAGAACACCCATGTAAATCTAGAATAGTCATCTACAACCACAAAAGTGTAGACCTTCCTACCTAGACTATGAACTGGCATAGGACCAAAAAGATCCATATGCAAAAGGTATAAACACCTCACAGAATCCTTGTTTTCAAGGCTTTGAAAGGAGGATTTTGTCTGCTTGCCCTTTTGACAAGCTGAGCATATCCCTTCCTTTATACACTTAACTTGAGGTCCATTCCTCACTAACTCTTTGCTAAAGAGTTGACCAATTGTCTTGTAGTTTAGATGAGCCAATCTCTTGTGCCACTTAACACAATGAGAAGCATTGTCATCAGCTACAAGACATATGGGAGAAGCCTTATTCTCACATTCAAAATTAAGACAATATACATTTCTCTTCCTATACCCAGTCAATATGATCTTTTGATCACTTGACCTTTTGATATGACATCCATCTTTAACAAATGAAATGTCATATCCTAAATCACTTAGCTGGCTTATGCTTATTAGATTATGTTTCAAACCTTTTACATAAGCCACTTGAGTGATAGTGATAAGGTTAGAAGAAATGTTACCAAACCCTTTGATGACTCCTTTTTCAGATCCACCAAAGATCACTTTAGGTCAATCTTTGACAGATGAATACTCCTTCAGCAGCCCCTTTGTTCCAGTCATGTGCCTGGAACAACCACTATCCAAGTACCATATAGGGGCATGGTTACTTGGATTCACCTGCAACACAGAATTACTTACCCTTAGAACCCAAGTAAGTCTTGGGTCCTTGGTTCAGGTTAGCATTACTAAAGCTACCATAACCTCTTCTAACAGGTAGACTATTGTTCTTTATAGCACTTGGGTTATACCAACAGTCTAGTGCAAAATGGCCTCTCTTGCCACAGCACCAACATTCAAACTTATTGTATCTAGATCTAGATACATCCTTGTCAGAAGAATTTCTGTTCATTGCTGGTGCTGCAGCAACTTCACCTACTGATTTCTTAAAACCATTAGGTTTATGACCATAGGTAGGCCTGCTTGCATTTACACCCTTGTTCTTCAGAACATTAGTCTTAATATAACCTTGAATATCTTCATGATCATATTTGTTAGAAGGCACTTTCACCTTACTAAACTTTATGGGGACTGAAAGATTTAGTGGCTGAACAGGGGCTTTGCCTTTCCTCTTGAATCTGCCAGCCCTGGAGTTACCTTTAAATCCTAATCCAGCCTTACCCTTTTAAGTGACAAATTCATCTATCAAGGGTAAGACAGATTTTGGCTTAGAGTAACTAGCCACTAAATCCCTTTCAATTCTAAGTCTGGCCTCCAGACTCTTCACTTGATCATTAGTATAATTAATTGTGCCCATCTGAATAATAGTTATATTCTTCAGCTTGGCAATTTCATTTAATTTTTGATCAATAACTTTCCCTAACTCAGTTGTAGCAACCCTTAGTTCAGCAATTTCCTGAGCCTGAGATTTAACCAGGTTCTTGCTTTTCTTAAGGGCCTGCAACAAATCCCCATACTTGTCTATCAATTGATAGACATCTCCTTCAGATTCAGATGCATCTACATCACTTGATGCAGATGTAGCTGATTCTTCACTTGTACAACAAACAGATGTAATAAAAGGACATTGTACCTTACTAGGACCAGACTGATTCTGGCATATGTCCTCTTCTGATCCTGCCATTAGCCCCATACACTGATGATCCTTTTGTTCATTGATGGAGTCTAGCAACTGCAGAAACTCCTCTTCTTCAGACACAGCATATAGTCCAATATATGCTTCAGCTTCAGATTCTGACTCTGAAGTTGACTGGTCTGTTAGACTCCTATCTTTCTTTGCAACAAAAGATTTCTCCTTCTTGCCTTTCTGATGAGTCTTCTTCTTGTCTGAAGACTCCTTTCCCTTATCAGGACAGTCAGCCACTACATGTCCAGGCCTATTGCAATAATAGCAGACAATCTTTGAAGTAGTGGCTTTGCTGGGCTTTAATCTGCTCTTCTCTTTCCTTGATGACCTTTTCTTCTGATAATAGTCATCATCTTGCTGTGATGAGAAAGGCCTAGACTTCCATTGCTTCTTTTTCAAGAACCTCTGGAATTGCCTTGTGAATGCAGCAAAGTCTGCATCTGAATCACAGCTTTCTGAACCCTTATCTGAATTTTCAGAACTATCTTCTGCAACTTCCTTAGGAGGAGATGGTGATTTCCTCCTATTCTTTCTGGTGGCTTCTGCATTGAATGTCACAGTCTTTTCTCTATGCTCTCCTCTTGAATTCTTTTCCTCCTCCTTCCTCACCATAAGTTGCATTTCATAGGATAGCAACTTTCCAAACAAGGTGGGAGGAGATATCTCTGCCAATTTAGCCACTTCTCTTATGGCACAGATCTTTGTGTCCCAATCCTTTGTTAAGGATCTCAAGAATTTGTCATTCAGTTCATAAGTACTGAAGACTCTTCCATAGGACATAAGCTCATTCACAATTCTATAGAATTTCTTGTAGCACTCAGTTATGCTATCAGATTTTCCTTGTCTAAAACTTTCATACTCCTGATTAAGCATAGATTTCCTGTCCTGCCTTACTTCTTCAGATCCCTCCATGTAGACTATCAATGTGTCCCACATCTCCTTGGAGGTCTTGCAGTGAATCAGATTCTGAAATGTTGAATCATCTATGGCACTAACAATAATGTTCTGAGCTCTTTTATCCAAGGTTGCCAAGATGATTTCATCCTTGGTCATCTCTGAATAACTCTTTGGAGTTTGGATATTTGCATCAAGAACTGATACCTTCATTGGTATGAAGGGGCCTTCCTGTACTGTGATGTAAATCCTTGGGTCAGATGCCTCCATAAACAATCTGACTCTTTCTTTCCAAATTCCAAAAATTTCTTTCTTGCATATGGGTAATTTCATAGACCCTAGCTCCTTATGATTCTCACCAGAACCCATCTTTTTGAATCTTGATTCTGCCTATCAGATCTACCTCAGACTGTTAAGTCCTTTTTGAGGAACCTCCCTCTGATACCACTTGATAGTTTTACTTTCAAGACAACCTAAACACCTAGAGGGGGGGTGAATAGGTTCTAATTTCTTGTTTATAAATCTAGGCAGAATTCAATTGCAAATTAAATTATCTAGCACAGCATTCACAGAAAACTAAGCATCACAGATTGCACAATGTTTTATAGTGGTTCCCCAAGATCTGGGTACATCCACTTTCCCCCTTCACCTATCTAGCAATGTGCTAGATTCGGCCAAACTTCCACTATACTCAGATCCTCAGATCCTACAGCTCAGAACCTGGATAGGTTCCTACAACTCAGGCACAACAGCCCTACCTCAGCCTTGCCTCAAGACCTACCACTCAGAGAATAACCTTCTCCTACACTCAGGCAAATAGCCCTACCACTCAGAGATTACCTCTCCTACACTCAGCCTTTATAACACAGGCTTACAACTCAGATCTGTGTCAACAGATCCTACAGAAATTTAGAAAAGATATTTTGATGTCTTGCCTTTGTTGAGAGAGAAGAGGACAAGACACTTCTTGATCAGCTGATGAAATCAACTGAATCTGAGCTTTCTTCAAAGCTTCTTGAATCTGAACTTAGCTGAGTTGATTTCCAAACAGCTTCTTGAGAAACCACTGATGGCTTCCTTCTTCTTCTTCAAGATGACTGGATCTCCCTCTATCCAACACCTTTTCTGATACTTCAGACTTCTTCTTCTTAGACCTTCTGATGAAGATCTTCTTTTTCACTTTCTTGAATTGAAACTACAACAGGATCGTAATCCTTCTGTTTCTTCTTCTTTTATCTTCTTCTATTATATTTCTTAGCTTAGCTTCATGTCTAATTCCTTCTGAATGTGTCTATTTATAGACTTTCTTCATGGTAACCGGCTGATCCAGTTTCTAACTGTTTTCTGACAGGTCTGACAGCTTCAGTTAAACGGTGGCAACCCACAGCTGTCAAGTCTTCAAACAATTCTTGTACCTTAGCTTTGGACAGCAAAATGTCGAGACAGTCAGTTAGAAAGTGTCGAGACCAATCTGTCTATCTGTGTCGACACAAGTGACTTTGGTGTCGACACAGTCTTTGACGATGTCGACAAAGTTGCCTTTAAGTCGACACAGCTTCTTCAGAAAATAACTTGGTCTAGACTCTGCAGTGTGTCGACACAAGTCCTGTGTGTCGACACAGTTGTTGTAGATTCAGAACTTAGTATGTGTCGACTCAGCCTTCTGGTGTCGACACAGCAATCTTCAATTCTGCCAAAATGTGTCGACTCAGTCTTCTGGTGTCGACACAAGCATAGTCGACTTATGCCAATATGTGTCGACACAGTCTTCTGGTGTCGACACATCCACCCAGTGTCGACACAGTTGTGGTCGACTATTTTTCTCTGGTCGACTATCTTTCACTAGTCGACTAACTTTCTCTGGTCGACTATCTTTCACGGTGTCGACGATGCTTTCTCTGGTCGACTATCTTTCACTAGTCGACTATCTTCTTCTGTGTCGACACTGCTTCCCAGTGCTGTGGTCGACGATTTTCTTTATGTGTCGACACTGCTTCCCAGTGTCGACATAAATGTGGTCGACTATCTTTCTCTGTGTCGACACTGATATTCTGAAGTGTCGACACAATTTCTTCAAGTGTCGACATGTGGACTTCGAATAATTTTCTGCATTATTTAATACTTCTTCACCTGCACATGTCAACTCAAAACAACATCAAATACACCTTGATGTATATCATTGAGCTAAGTTGGGCTTCTTCAAATCAGGTACACATTTTCCAATGTACCCAACAATCTCCCCCTATTTGGAGAAGTCATAACCCTATAGCCAATGATATACACCATTTATAAAAAGTATAAACTGATGATATATGACATAACAGGAATACTTAATATAAACAAAATAAAAACCATACATCACAGAATGAACATTATATGATTTCACACAACATTTTGTTTATAACTTGATAATGTTTGAATATAGATATTTACATCTAATGATTTAATCAAAACATTACAAAACACTTTGAAAGAACTAAGAATTAAGACTGATCAGGCTCTTTAATGACAATTCCTTTGCCAGATAGAACTTGAGCCTTCACAGGAGCTTCAGAATCTTCAGCTGGCTTCTTGCCTTTTAGATCAGCCTTCTTCTTTGCTTCTTCCTTGAGCCTTTGCCTTTCAAAATAATAAAAGGGCTTTGGGAAGTACTTGCTTGGCTCCTGAGCATCTGGAGGCAGCCTACCCAGCTTGGCTTTTCTTCTAAACTGTACAATGGCCTCTTGCCTGGCTTCATACTTCTGCCATTCCATGTCATTGTACCACTTGCCTCTTTCATGCACTTGGTCTTTGATAGCCTTCCATGCAGTGAGTATTATATTTCTGGAAGTAGGACTCCACTGCTCAAAGTCTGGCTTAAGTTCAGCCTGCTCTCTAAACCTTTTCTTAGATAGAAGAGCATCTTGCTGGTCTTTCAAAGTAGCCTCAGGCTTATCAACCTTCCCAATAACAATATTAGTAACCTCCTTTGGAGGACTATACATCCCTTGAACCTGCTGATCAATCATATCATAATCTGGAGGGGGGTAAATGACTTGGGCAACCTCAGGTTGATTGCCTTCAAGTAGACTTGTTTGTATTCCTGACTCAGCCACCATAGCATCATCACACAATGGTGGATATCCCAATGTGGCTCTAATACTATTGGTCACCCATTTGGTGTGCTCTGAGCCTGCATGAACTAGCATCCTCTCCCCCTTTATGGCTTCTCTAGAAACATGATCTCTTAAATCTTCCTTCTGAAATCTGATTTGACCATCTAGATAATTCACACCCTCTTTAAAAAATGGTTTTAACTTTTGAAGCTTGTCAGATATTTCCTTTTGAGAGGTTGTGATAACAGTTTTAACAGAATCAATAGCAGCTTGAAAGTTCTTATCAAATTCTTCCATTTCCTTTGATCTAGTTGCAGGCAGACTTGGAACAATCTTTTTCAATTCCTCAATAATCTTATGATGAGATTCAGTTAAATTGTCATTCATCCTTATCTGATTTTCCAAGACATAGCTTTGCTTTAAAGCAATGTCATCCACCTTAGGGATGATATTCTGCTGTTGTTTTGCCAGATATACCACATCATTACCTCCCTTATGGAAGCAATCTGTCATTTCCTTCTTATGCATATTGACCTCAAACCTAATTGATTTTATATCTTGAGCTAAGTCAAATTGCAGGGACTTGTTGTTCTCATCAACATATTTTTCTATAGCCACTCTGTGGTCATCCAATTTCACTTGTAAATCTACCAAGAACTTGTTATAATCAAAGTTAGAAGGAGTGTGATGTGCTGTAGACTGTAGAGCCTGCTTATAGCTCTTGCTCCTTCTCTGGAATACCATAAGTTTTCTCTTTTTAGCCACCCTGGCTTCTTCATTCTCAGAATCAGAAGTACTCTCAATTTGAACTCTTTCTTTGGGAGGAGGAGAAACAGCTGCTTCAGTGCCATGTTGTACAGTCTCAACATGCACTGGCTCCCCCTCAATTTCTTGCTCCACTTCCAGACTATCAGTAATTATTTCATCATTTGGAAATAACTCCTCCAGAGTATATTCCTTCTGGGCTTGCTCATTTGCAGTATTCAAATCTGGAGATTGATCAATTTGAGCATCTTCTTGCACTTGCTCCCCCTGGACCTGTGCAGAAATAGAAATATTAGAAATCTCTTTTGTAGGAAAATTCACCAGCTCCCCCTGTACCTGGTCATGAGTAGATACAGTTTGTGTAGGTGAATAAACTTGCTGAACTGGTTTACTTACTTCTTCTTCTTGAACTGCAGGTATTGTGGCATCCTGATCTTGTGTAGATGCAGGCTGATCTTCAACCTCTAGTCTTACTTGCTCTTCTTGTGGATGCCCAGTACTGGTAGCATGACCTGGGGATTTCTCAGGTGAATCCTGCCTTTCTACTTCAGGCATTTCTTTGGTCAGCACCCTATCCCATCTAGAGAATAATCTCATGTCCATCCTTCTCATGTGATTAATTTTAGTTCCAGGTTATTGTTGCATAACCTCAGGAATCTCCTTACATAGGCATATACTCATTATCCTAGCCAGATTTGGCTTCTTGACTCCTTCCTTAATCTTCTCAAAGATTACAGATGACCAATCCGTAGGAATTGTAAAAAACAATCCTGGTCATTAGGCTGAACATATAGGCAGAAATCCTATCATGTCCACCTGGCTTGCACAGAATAACTTTTCCAACTACTTCTGACAGGAACTTGCCCTGTTGATTCATTCCTTTCCTGTTGAATGCTGCTCCAATTTTCATGGTGGAATCCAATCCACACCATTGAAGAGCCTCCCTAGATTTAGAAGCAGGGACATCCTCTTCATTCTCAATTGTAGATAATTGTAGAATTGTTTTTAACTTTCTTGGTGTAATCTCCACAGGTGACCCATGAACTGTGGATTTTATCTCATGACTTTCAGAGTTTACAGATGCAGAGGTAAAGAACTCGTGCACCTCCTTCTTCCAGATCTTTGATGGTTCGGAGACCAGAAATTCTAAACCTGAGTCGGAGAGGAGAGAGATAACCCCAAGAACATCTGGAGGGGCAGCTGCAAAGGCCTGGCGCACCAACTCATATCCTTCATTTACATTGTCTTCAATCTTTGGCGCCATGGATCATTCGAGAAAGCTTGAAAGATGAGAGAAAGAGAGAGAGAGAGAGAATGTCGACACAGGGTTTCGAAAACCTTGTAAGCGTGTCGACAGAATGAGTTCTTGACCTATTTATACCTTCTGTTTAAAGAAGATCAAAAGACGCCAAAAACAGACTATAAGTGTCGACACAGATGGAATGTGTCGACACAAGCTTCTATAGTCTCGACATCAAGTCCGTCTACTATGTGTCGACACCAATTTGTGGTTATGTCGACACCAGAGATATATAGTAGAGCATCAGAAATTCTGTGTCGACTCTTAGTATAAGTGTCGACACAAAATCTGTAAGTGTCGACACCACTATCCTGGTGAAGTCGACACTACATTCCTGGATAAGTCGACAATAAGATTCTTAAGTGTCGACACATATTTTCTGTGTCGACACAATATCTCTGACTTGTCGACATTACTACCCTGAGTCGACACATTATTACTGAATGTGTCGACACCATCTTACTTAGCCAATTTCTGTTTGATCATCACAACTTATAAGTACAACAAAGTACTTTATACTACTTCAATGTGTCTTAATATCACTTGAATGTCTTGTTACCACTTCAACTTTATTGTTGATGATTTTGTGATTACACTAATCAATGGTTAACATACCTAATTCAATTTTGAATTTATTGAATTTTGTCTCATCTAGGGGCTTAGTAAACACATCTGCTATTTGATAATCTGTTTTCACAAATTCCAATGAGATGTCTTCTTTTTCTACATGTTCTCTAAGAAAATGGTATTTTATTTCTATATGCTTAGTTCTACTATGAGAAACAGGATTATTAGCAATAGAAATTGCACTCTTAGAGTCACATAAAAGAGGTGTTCTACTTACTTGAATACCATAATCCTTTAGCTGATGCTGCATCCATAATAGTTGTGCACAGCAGCTTCTAGCAACAATATACTCTGACTCAGCTATGGAAATTGCCACACTAGTCTGCTTCTTACTACTCCATGATATTAGTCTTCCTCCCAGGAATTGACAAGTACCTGTAGTACTCTTCCTATCCTCTCTACATCCTGCAAAATCTGCATCTGAATAGCCTGTTAGTTGAAAATCTCTATTCCTAGGGTACCAAAGGCCTAGATTAGGTGTGCCCTTAAGATATCTCAGAATCCTTTTAACTGCAGTATAATGAGATTCTTTAGGGCAGGCTTGGTACCTAGCACAGACACATGTAGCATACATAATATCTGGTCTACTAGTAGTGGTATCTGGGTACCCCGCTAGGGTACTTTTTTTATACGGGAGCGTCGCACTCCTTCCTTGCGGAAAGTTTCATCCGGAGGATTGGAGTTGTGTCCTTCTCAACGGACTCAGAGTTGAAAGTGCGCATGCCCAATGGGTCGTCTATGACAACCAGGGCTAAAGGGCGGATTTGTTAGAGTCTTGAGGGAGTCGACTTCATGTTGGTAGCGGCGATCTTGCCGTTGTCCGAGTTCGATGTGATTTTGGGGATGGACTGGCTAGCGGATCAGCGTGCCAGTATCGACTGTTTGTCCAAGGTGGTAACCCTGAGGGGCGTGGGGCAAGCGGAAGTCAAGTTTGAGGGCCTGCATGGGGTGGCATGTTCCCTAGTTTCGGCACTTCAACTAGTGCGAGCTGTTAACCAGGGAGGTGTAGCTCTAGTAGCGTTGTTGGAGGTTAGCCTTTCCAGGCTGTCTCTTGGAGAAGTGCCTGTGGTGGCGGAGTTTGGAGATGTATTTCCTGAGGAGCTACCGGGAGCACCTCCTCGGCGGGAGATTGATTTCTCCATCGAGTTAGTGCCCGAGGCTAGACCGGTGTCACGTCCACCCTTTAAGATGGCACCAAAGGAGTTGGCCGAGCTCAAGGTTCAGTTGCAGGAGCTTTTGGAGCAAGGGTATATCAGACCCAGCTCTTCACCGTGGAGTGCGCCGGTGTTATTCGTAAAGAAAAAGGACGGTAGTATGCATTTGTGCATAGACTACCGAGAGTTGAACAAATTGACGGTCAAGAATAAGTATCTGATTCCTCGGATAGACGACCTTTTCGACCAATTGGTGGGGTCGGTGGTGTACTCCAAATTGGACTTGAAGTCCGGATACTATCAGTTGCGGATTCGAGACGAAGACATACCCAAGACCGTGTTTGGTACGAGGTATGGTCATTTTGAGTTCTCGGTGATGCCGTTCGGGTTGACGAACGCGCCATCCGTGTTCATGGACTTGATGAACCGAGTGTTTCGCGAATACTTGGACTGGTTCGTAGTCGTCTTTATTGATGACATTTTGGTGTATTCCAAGTCGGAAGCGGAGCACGAGTCGCACTTGAGGACGGTGTTGCAAGTATTGAGAGAGAACCAGCTTTATGCGAAGTTCTCCAAGTGCGAGTTCTAGTTGGAGAAGGTGGCATTTTTAGGCCATGTGATTAGTGGGGATGGGGTGGCGGTAGATCCAACGAAAGTAGAAGCCATCAGAGAGTGGCCAGTTTTGAGGACCGTGGCGGAAGTCCAGAGTTTTCTTGGACTAGCCGGGTACTACCGAAGGTTTGTGGAAAACTTTTCGCGGATAGCTCTACCCCTCACTTCACTAACTCGCAAGGATCAGAAGTTTGTATGGACTCAAGAGTGCAATCAGGCGTTTGAAACCCTGAAGGAGACGCTAATGACGGCGCCGATCCTAAGTCTACCAAAGGGGACCGAAGGATTCCAGATTTTCAGCGACGCATCTGGATGCGGTTTAGGGTGCGTATTGGTGCAGCATGGTAGTGTGATAGCTTTTGGGTTGAGGCAGCTGAAGTCTCATGAGAGAAATTACCCCGTCCATGATTTGGAGTTGGCGGCGGTAATTTTTGCTTTGAAGTTATGGAGGCACTACGTTTATGGTGCAAAGGTGGAGATCTTCACGGACCACAAGAGTCTGAAGTACCTCCTAGATCAGAAGGACCTAAATATACGGCAGCACAGGTGGGTCGAGTTCCTTGGGGACTACGAGGTGGAGATTCAGTATACGCCTGGGAAAGCCAATGTGGTGGCGGATGCTCTGAGCAGGAAATACTCAGGGCAAGGAAATTGGATTGAAGCTCATGATGAGCGGTTAAGGTGGGACTGGGAGTCCCTGGGTTTGGAATGTGTGGCAAGAGGCGAGTCTAGCGTGGCTCGGCTAAATTGTATTGAGATACAGAGTGACTTATGCGATCGTATTCGGAAAGCGACCCGTGTGGATGCGGAGTTCCAACCTTTCGTGGAGGAAGCTCTAAAGGGCGAGGGTAGCGCCTGGGAGATGGTTGATGGGATTCTGAGGAAGGGCGGAAGGATTTGTGTACCGCAGTTCGGCAAGCTCCGCGAGGAGTTGATGTTTGAGGCCCACTTCACTAAGTACTCCATTCACCCGGGCAGTACAAAGATGTACTTGGATTTGAAGAAGTCCTATTGGTGGTCTGGGATGAAGCGGGACGTAGCTTTGTCTGTGAGTCGGTGCCAAACTTGTGCCTTGGTGAAGGCCGAGTGTCAGAAGCCGGGCGGGTTCTTGAAGCCTCTTCCAATCCCCGAATGGAAATTTGAGGACATCTCCATGGATTTTGTGCATGGGTTGCCTAGATCACAGCAGGGTAATGATGCCATTTGGGTGATTGTGGACCGCTTGACCAAAGTGGCACATTTCATCCCAAACCGGAAGGAGGACGGTGTGGAAAAGTTGGTGGAGTTGTACGTCTGCAACATTGTACGACTTCATGGGATTCCGAAGAGTATAGTCAGCGACCGGGATGGACGTTTCACGTCTAAGGATTGGCGGTTGGTGCATAAGAGCTTGGGCACAAAACTCAAGTTCAGTACGGCCTTTCATCCTCAAACCGATGGGCAAACCGAGAGAACGAACCGCACTATGGAGGATATGCTAAGGATGTGTACTCTTGACTTCGGCAAGAAGGGGGAGGATCACCTCTTCAAGGTGGAGTTCGCTTATAACAATAGTTACCAAGCTAGTATCAAGATGGCGCAATACGAAGCTTTGTATGGGAGGCGGTGTCGAACACCGATGTCTTGGACAGAGGCGGGAGACACCAAACTTTTGGGAAAAGAGGTGGTAGCCGACGCTAGTGAGCTCGTGCGAACCATACAAGAGCGCATGAAGGTAGCTCAAGATCGGCAAGCTAAGTATTTCAACGCTCGCCACAGGCATGTGGAGTTCGCGGTGGGCGACTGGGTTTATCTTAAGATCAAGCCATTCAAAGGCGTTTCACGGATTCGCCGACTCAAGAAGCTGAGTCCGAGATTTTTGGGACCATTCAAGGTCGTCGAGCGAGTGGGAGAGGCAGCGTACCGGTTAGCGTTGTCCACGGAGCTAAGTGGATTACACGACGTATTTCACGTCTCCGTCTTGAGGAAAGCTTTGTTAGAAGCCAGCGTGGTGATTGAGCCGACGGCGGTGCCGGTAGAGGAAGACTTGAGGACGCGAGTTCGTCCAATCGGGATAGAAGATTCAGAGGTTCGACAATTACGGAACAAGGAGGTTAGACTCGTACAGGTCCGTTGGGACAACTGTGGCCGCGAGGAGCTCTCATGGGAGCGAGAGCAGGCCATGCTGGAGGAGTACCCCGAGCTTTTCTCCTCAGGTACTGTTTAGTTTTGTTTACTTTCCATGTTTTAAATTTCGGGACGAAATTCTTGTAAGGGGGGGAGAGTTGTAACACCCCAAATTTTGTAAGAGGAACCGATGGTGTTATTTTTGGCCAAAGTGGGTTCTGGGTAGGCTGACACGGCCTGTGACATGGGCGTGTCACAGGGCGTGTCGTGCTCGGGTTCGACGTTTTTCTGTCAACGATCATGAGTGAGAACACGGGCGTGTCAGGTTCGACACGGGCGTGTCACCTGAGACACGGGCGTGTCTCAGGGCGTGTCGAGCACTCAACGATTTTGTGGCGTTGAGGGGGGCACGGGCCGTGACACGGGACTTGACACGGGTGTGTCAGCCGTGACACGGGCGTGTTCGAAGACGTGTCAAGGGACGTGTCCTTCTCGGGTAGTTTGGAGGAGTTTGGTACACGGGCTTGACACGGCTAGTGACACTGCCGTGTCGGGTCTGACACGGGCGTGTCAGAGGCCGTGTTCCAGGCCGTGTCCTGGTTGGGAATTTTGGGATGATGGCGAATGGTTGACACGGCCCTGCACACGGCCGTGTTGCAACCCGTGTTCGGCCCAGATTTTTTATTTTGGGTTCCGATCGTGGCCGTTCATTCTTTTCTTGGGAAGATCCAACGGTGGGGAGCCTCCCTGGGCGGTTTAAGGCCGGGAATAGGGTTCCAAACCCTCATTCCCCACTTTCTTTTATCTCTCTAAGTTCTAGAGAGAAGGGAGAGCAAGGAGGCCAAGTTCCGGCCGCCGGCGAAGCTTCAGAGGTCCGTTTCGCGAGCGGAGTTCAGATCCGCGAAGGTGGGAGCGTTGCGGTGGTTTTCAACCGAGCAAATCTTCTTCATGTCTAGGAAGAGGGGACGGAAGGTAATGATACTTCTTCTCTCGGTTTTTAGGATTTAGGATGCATGAATAGCATCCCCTTCCTTTCGTGTTTTGAGCACCGGATCTCTCAAATGAGAGGGATTCGTGTAACCTAAGTTCAAGAGGAACCTCTGTTGAGTATGTTCATCCCAGCATGCTTGCATTAGAGATTCGCTCCGTTAGCGGATTAGACATTGTGGGTGAAGTCGTGGTCGCGATCGTTAGTCCGACCCGATGATGTTGCATAGCGAGATTTGAGGATTCGGTAGAAATCCATTGCGACAAGACGTCGTTGTGTGTATGCGTTTTCCCCCTTTTATTTGAGTGAGTACTCGTAGTCGGAACCGGACAAGGTTAGCTCCGCTTTGTGCGGTAGATGGTTTCCTTGGAGCATGGGAAAGATACGGTACGAATGGTGATTGGGGTGGGGAAACCTTGGTTTGTGTTGTGCAAAGGCGCGGCTATGTCTCCGTGGTCGACTGGCTGTCCCGTGACGCGCAAGTCATGTGGGGAAAGTGTCCCGGCGAGACTAGCCCCTTGTGTGAGACTGACGAGAATGTCGAGGGGAGGGCAAGCCCGGGCATTATAGCCATGAGCGGGTGGGGTCCAGCAAGGCTTCTTAGAATCAGTCAGTGTGAGACGGAACCCTGACGTGCGAAGTCAGAATGTGCGGGCAAGCCCGGGGTTTATGACCCTTGTGCGGGTGGGGCCTTTGCAAGGTTCCGTGTGACGGCGTGTGTGTCGTTAGGGACATGGTGGTTCCCTTTTGTTTGCGGCTTTAAGCCAATGGGGAAACGGAAGTACCCAGTGTTTGATGTTGTGTTAGATGCATACGAGCTAGGGTTCCTTGGGTGAAACCCGGGTTGCATTCATGTTGCATAGTAGGCCCCTTTCACCTTGTACAAAATATAGAAAACATGTATGTTGTATGAGACATCCAAGCCTGTTTTACCGCTTTAATATATATATGCTCTTTTGGTATACGAAGTGCTAACTTGCAGGTGGAGTGGTACCCCGGGGTCCGTTAGGGACGGCCGGGAGGAGATGTGTTTGTTACACAGTAGAGGTCAGCCTTTGCTGACCCACGTTACTTCAAATCCTTAAAGGGCAAGGATCGCAAGCAGGAGCTAGCGCGCCGGGCGAAAAGCCCTAAGCCTCATGAAGTGTTGTTGTGCTTGGATTTTCCTTTTGTGTTTGCTACTCTTGTTATGTTTATGTCCGGCTTGCATGCCGAGGTAGCCTAGGAGTGCTTGGCACATTTTTATTTGGACTATTATTGTGTAAGGCCGTAAGGCCATCTGATACTCTACTGCTAGTGGATAATTTCTGTCTGTTAGCGTTCTGTTCCCGCTGTGTTTGTCTGGAGTTATGAGATTGGGTAGTTTTCATATCATCTTTTAATACTAAAGCTGTGACGTCCGTATGTTGTGGGGGCCCGGCCGGACCCATATTATATGGTCATTACAGGGGAGGTGTTACACTTGTGCAGGCCCTAGAAGGCCTATATTACGTAGTTGGCGGCCTAATTGAGGCTACGTAAAGAAGAATTGCTCGGCGAGATTGCGTCATTGGTAGGGCGGGTGAGGAGCATTTTGCATAGACCCAAGGAGACACATCTGGATAGGAGAGAGTTGGTCTTGAGATCCTCCTTAGATGTCCTGGTCGGCCAAGAGTGCCCTCCGAAGGTGTCTTAGCTCAGTCTTTGGCTTGGGAGGGGAAGAGTTTGTTAGTGTTTCGGGTATGCGGTGTGACCTCCACGCTGAGTCCTTGGGTCTGTCCCTTGTGTTCCTAGTTCTGTTCCTAGATCGTTCGCTTGAGGGTAGTAGGTGCGCGGTCACCCCTCTTTTGTGACCCCGAACTCCACAAAGGTCAAATTTTGGCTTCAACACTTTTGGTACGGTGAGCGTGAAGAGTGACCAGCACAGAAGAACTCAGGCGAACGTCATGGACATGGAAGAGGAACCAAGTGATGACCAAGGTCGTGCGCTGGCGCTTCGTATGAAAGGTCCTTATACTTGGAGTTGTCCCATCCTGTAATTGTTCTCACCAATCCATTGCAGATAGAGTACTTGAATAAGTTTTTCTTGTGACCTTTTATTTTCTGAACCTATTTCTATTTCAGCTTTATGGGGTAGGGTTTCTCTGAACATGTAGTACTACTGAATTACTTTCATGTGAATGGTGGCCACTTCTTACTGGCCTTAAATCTTTCCGTTTTTCTGCTTCTTTATGGACACCTTTTTACAAGACACTGAGTTTTCATGTTCTGCTGCACTTTGCTTCAATGCAAGAAGCACCTTTTGAAGCACGCTTCTCTTTTGGTCTTTTTATCGTATGGGTCAGTCATTTCCATGTGCTTTTAAAATATATATCCCCACATAGATATTTTGGCTTTGTTTTTAAAATTATTTACAGACATTAAATAATTCAATTATCTTCTGTTTTGACTTCTGCTATATTCTTTGACAAGAATTATATCAATATTTAAACACAAAAAATATCTTCCCTTGATCTTAGAGTTTAGTTTATTGTTTATGAAGTTTGTACGCTGGACATACTGTTTGCGTCGTACGGTATATTTTGTACGGGCCTATAATTTTGTATTTGGAGTTATTTATGAAAGAACTTGAGGTAAATAGCAAAAGTGAACAAACATTTTGTATGAAATAAATTGTGAAACTAACATTCATGGAGCAACATAACTAGACATTTATGAGATAATCTCACTCTGAACTAACACCAAAAACTGAACTAATCTTTAACCATTGATACGAACTAACAATGAACTATTGACTGGAGCAAACACCAAATGCAAGGATCTATTCAGAAATAAGGAGACAACTAAAAAAAACAATATGGATCCGTTTATAGAGCACCGGAATCTGATCTAAAACTGCAGGAACATAAAACTGAGATGAAAGTTATGCATGGGTCCATTAGGGTTATTTTTGAGTCACCAAAGAGGATCGAAGATGAAGCTCACTGTGTAGTGAGCTTAATGACCGTGAGCCGGGTAGCAGCCGCTGCGATGATCACCGGAGGAGGACACCACGTGGTAGCTGAGAGAGGCGTCTCCGTCGCACTGGAGCACAGCCGAGTCCCGGCCGCTGCGAATGCTGTCGGAGGATGTGGTAGCCGGGAGAGGAGTCGCCGTCGCACTGGAGCAGCGCCGTCGTCGTCGCTTGATGGCACACCATCGGATGGAGGGGAAGGCGCGCCGTCGCCGAGTCGAGCACAGGAGCACGAGGGAGAAAGTTCTTCCTTGACCTAAGCACACCGCTCGGGGTATTCCGGATTTTTTTGGCAACTTAAAACCTAATGCTAAGCCTTTTCTTGCCTTATATCCTGGGTCCAATGAACCCCTTTTTGCTTAGGTGTTGGGGACTTCAACCCTAATGACCTAATGGGTCATTATTGAGTCATGTGAAAGACTCAATGATGACCCTATGGGTGTTTCTACACGCTTAATCCAAATTTCAATATATATTAATAGTGTATGTGCCGTCACGATTTACGCGCTTTAAAAGGCCTAAATACTTTAATCCTTACAATCTCCCACTTAGGCTTTTAAACGCACAAAACCGCCTTTATTCTTTATGTGCACATAAGACGGTCATACACTACTAAGCAAGCATTAGTTGTCTTTATTGTAATCTGGTCCATTGAGTATATGAAAGATGGACAATAAGAGCTTTCGCTATTAGGACAAAGCTAGACTCAATTAATAATCACTACGTTCATATACTTAATGACATAGATCAAAAGTGAATGTGTAGCATGGCAATAACACTTAGTGAGATTTACCTTTTAGTGTTCATTTCCAACTCGTCCTACCAAAGTTCTTAATGAGATCAATTCAGAATACATTAAAACTCAAATTGTTCAGAGGGAAAACATATATTCTTAAATTCTGCAGAAAAACAAATAAATGTCTCATCTTATGTGAGCACTCGATTGAACAATAAAAAAAAAACTCCCACTGAAGTCATATATCACCAAATGATATGACTCCCATGCTAGCTCTATGCTCATGGAAAACCTTAGGAATCAGCCCCTTTGTAAGAGGGTCTGCAATCATGGAGTTTGTTCCAATGTGCTCAACTGACATTTGTCCATTCCGAACCCTTTCTTTGACTACCAAAAACTTGATATCAATATGCTTCGATTTGGTGGCACTCCTATTGCTGTTGGAGTAAAGTACAACTGAGTTGCTGTCACAATATAGCTTCAATGGCTTCTTAATGCTATCCACAATTTTTAGCCCTGTGAGAAGGTTTCTCAACCAGATACAATGATTTGAAGCCTCATAAAAAGCTATGAACTCAGCTGCCATAGTGGAAGAGGCAATCAGTGATTGTTTAGTACTTTTCTAAGAGACAGCTCCTCCAGCCAACATGAACACATATCCTGAAGTAGATTTTCTGCTGTCTTGACATCCAGCAAAATCTGAATCTGAATATCCAATGATCTCTGTCTGTTCTGATCTCTTGTATGTTAGCATGTATTCTTTGGTCTTTTGTAGATACCTCATAACCCTTTTGGCTGCAATCCAGTGTTTTATTCCCGGGTTGCTTAGGTATCTGCCCAACATTCCAACTATGAACGCTAAATCCGGACGCGTGCATACTTGAGCATACATAAGACTTCCTACTGCCGATGCATATGGAATCTTAAGCATCTCCTTTTGTTCAACTTCATTCTTAGGACACTGATCTAGGCTGAATTTATCTCCCTTAGAATTGGGAGTATCACCAGGCTTACAATTTTTCATCCCATATCTTTCTAGTACTTTATTGATATAGTTCTCTTGTGATAAATCAAGAATACCTTGAGATCTATCTCGATGAATCTTTATTCCTAAAACATAGGAAGCAATACCAAGATCCTTCATCTCAAAGTTTTTAGCCAAGAATTCTTGGTTTGGTTCAACATTCCTATATCATTGCTCGCTAATAGTACGTCATCTACATACAACACTAGAAAAATGTATTTGCTCCCACTGAACTTGTGATATACACAATCATCAACAACATTTTCTTCAAAACCAAAGGAAACAATAATTTGATGAAATTTGTAATACCACTGGCGTGAAGCCTGTTTGAGTCCATAGATGGATTTCTTAAGTTTGCAAACAGTCCTTTTTGGGTCTCCCGACACAAAATTTTCTGGTTGCACCATATAGATTGTTTCATCAATGTCTCCATTGAGAAACGTTGTCTTTACATCCATCTGATGTAGCTCAAGATCAAATTGGGCAACTAAGGCCATGATGATTCTAAATGAATCCTTTGAAGAAACAGGGGAAAATGTCTCGTTGTAGTCAATTCCCTCTCTTTGAGTGAATCCTTTTGCCACGAGACGTGCTTTATATTTTTCAACATTGCCACTTGCATCCCTTTTGGTTTTAAAAATCCATTTGCAACCAACAGGTTTTGTTCCTTCTGGCAAGTCAACTAATTCCCAAACTTTATTTTCTTCCATTGATTTGATTTCATCATTCATGGCTTCTACCCACTTATGAGAATTAGAACTCTTCATGGCTTGATGGAAATTGAATGGGTCATTATCCATCATCCCTATAGCCTCATGTTCTTGAAGAAATACAATATAATCATTCAGAATTGCATTTCTTCTTTCTCTAGTAGATCTTCTTAGTGGTAAGTTTTCTTGAGGTTGTTCATTAAGAGTAGTATCTTCATTTTGGTTGGGAGGTTCTTCCAGAGTAAATTGATTTTCTTGATTTGTTTCATGTAATTGATCATCCGATGGTTGATCAATCCCATCAACAAGTGTAGGTAGAGATGTGGTTATCTCACTAAAATTAATTTTCCTTAACTTATCCTCCCCCCCAAACGCAATATCCTCAAGGAAACGAGCATTTCCAGTCTCAAAAATGGACTCAGTAGCGGGATCATAAAATTTGTATCCTCTTGACTTTTCAGAGTATCCAATGAAATAGCAAGTAACAGTTCTTGAGTCTAATTTTCTTTCATGAGGCTTGTAAGGCCTAGCTTCAGTTAGACAACCCCAAATATGAAAATGCTTTATACTGGGTTTCTTTCCAGTCCAGAGTTCATAAGGGGTTTTTGTTACTGCTTTACTTGGAACTCTATTCAAGATATAAGCCGCAGTCTTTAGTGCTTCCCCCCATAGGGAATCAGGCAAAGTTGAAGTACTCATCATACTTCTTACCATGTCTTCAAGTGTTCTATTTCTTCTCTCAGATACACCATTCATGGTAGGAGAACCAGACATTATGTATTGAGGAAGAATTCCACATTCCTCCAAGAATTTTGCAAATGGTCCTGGACGTTGTTCACCAGATCCATCATATCTACCGTAGTATTCTCCACCACGGTCTGATCTGACAGATTTGATGCTTTTACCTAATTGAAGTTCAACTTCAGCTTTATATTTTTTAAATACATCCAGTGATTGTGATTTCTCATGTAACAGGTATACATAACCATATCGAGAAAAGTCGTCTATGAACGTAATAAAATATTGTTGACCATTCCAAGAAGCTGTAGGGAATGGTCCACAAATGTCTGTGTGGATTAGTTCTAAGACTTCTCTGCATCTTATAGATCCTGTTTTCCTTATGTTTGTTTGTTTACCTTTTACGCATTGAACACAAACTTCAAAGTCTGTCAAATTTATAGGATCGATGATCCCATCTGACATAAGTCTTTTCATTCTCTCTTTGGAGATATGTCCTAATCGTTTGTGCCATAATGCGGCTTGATTTGTATCAGTTAATTTACGTTTTGTACCACTTGAACTAACATACAAGGTTTCATTAAATGAGGCATTTGTATTAAGCATGTATAAATTGTCATTAACAAAAAAGAGAGCCAGTTCCTAACACAGTATTGGCATATGAAAGAGTAAATATTCTGTTTCCAAATGAACAAGAAAAACCAGATTTGTCCAACACAAAAATAGAAATAAGGTTCCGTCTAAACGACGGTACAACAAAAGTGTCTTCCAAATGCAAAAAAGAACCAGCGTCTAACAACAATCTAAAGGTACAAATTGCCTCAACTTGTACTAATTTGCCATCGCCCACAAATATGAATCTTTCAGCATCATTTGGTTTTCGGCTCCTCAGGCAACCCTGCATTGAAACACTTATGTGAGTAGTAGCACCAGAGTCTATCCACCAAGTGTTTCTAGGTACTGTACTTAAATTAACTTCCGAACAAACAGAGTTAAGAAGTTCACCTTTCTTGATACGCCAAGCAGCGTACTTAGCACAATCTTTCTTCATGTGTCCATCCTTCTTACAGAAGAAGCATGTAAACTCTGAAGGCTGCTTGGTTGGCCCTTTCTTGAAGGGTGTAGATACTACAGCTAACTTGCCCTTCTTCTTCCCTTTATCCTTATGGGAAGTGGTCAAATGAGCACTTTCAGAAGTGTCTGCCTTGAGTCGTTCTTCTTCTTGCACACAGTGAGAGATTAACTCATTTAAGGACCATTTGTCCTTTTGAGTGTTGTAACTCACTTTAAACTGACTGTATTGTGTAGGAAGAGAGATCAACACCAAATGCACAAGTAGATCATCAGAAAGATCTATCTTTAGTGCTCTCAATTTGGAAGCCAAATGAGACATCTCCATGATGTACTCCCTTATGTTTCCATTTCCTTTATACTTCATGCAAACAAGCTTATCTAAGAGTGCACTAGTTTCAGCTTTTTCACTCTTAGCAAACCTTAGTTCCAATTCCTGAAGGAACTCTTTAGCATTGTCCTCATTTGACATTGTTCCCCTGAAAGCTTCTGGTATTGCACGTTTCATGATCATTAGACTCATCCTATTAGATCGTTCCCATCTCTCAAAGTCTCTCTTTTCATCAGGAGAGCTTTTATCGGTAAGAGTTTGGGGACGATCTGTTCTCAATGATAAGTCTAGATCCATGCATCCAAGAACTATCTGAATGTTCTCTTTCCAGGCCTTAAAGTTAGTGCCATTAAGAATCGGGATGGAATTTATGTTGGCAGAAATTGTGGAAGCATTTGTATTCACTGGGTCCATGAGATAACAAAAAAAACAAATAAATAAATGTATTGCTTAACAAAAAAAAAGATCTAGAAGCATGTTGATTGAAAAAATCAATCTAAGATACCAAATACAACGGTGAATTCTTAATCTTTGGATAAAGGATTCATCTGTAAGCGGTACTCTTGTGTAAAAATCAAATGTTAACAAAGGGATCTGTCAGACAATCGTCCTCCTTTGGGCTGACTTATTGTCTACATGATCAACTTGAGTTTGTTACACATTTATTTCTACATGTGATCTATTTATTTTGGCCAAAAGAATATCACCTTTGGGTTGACATTCATAATGCATAAGATAAAATATCACAAGTTCTTAAGTCTTCCTTAATAAAAATAATTTAGTGGTAGGGATTGTTTTGACAATATTCCACCATATTAAGTTATTAGGAGCGGAAAAGACATGAATAGAAGGATCTTTAGGCCACATAGAGGTATGTAAGAATACAAGTTAAAAAATTCATTGAATGAAAAAACCCTACAAAGCTCTATGCGAGGCTCTGATACCATTGAAAGAACTTGAGGTAAATAGCAAAAGTGAACAAACATTTTGTATGAAATAAATTGTGAGACTAACATTCATGGAGCAAAATAACTAGACATTTATGAGATAATCTCACTCTGAACTAACACCAAAAACTGAACTAATCTTTAACCATTGATACGAACTAACAATGAACTATTGACTAGAGCAAACACCAAATGCAAGGATCTATTCAGAAATAAGGAGACAACTAAAAAAAACAATATGGATCCGTTTATAGAGCACCGGAATCTGATCTAAAACTGCAGGAACATAAAACTGAGATGAAAGTTATACCTGGGTCCATTAGGGTTATTTTTGAGTCACCAAAGAGGATCGAAGATGAAGCTCACTGTGCAGTGAGCTTAATGACCGTGAGCCGGGTAGCAGCCGCTGCGATGATCACCGGAGGAGGACACCACGTGGTAGCCGAGAGAGGCGTTGCCGTCGCACTGGAGCACAGCCGAGTCCCGGCCGCTGCGACTGCTGTCGGAGGATGTGGTAGCCAGAAGAGGAGTCGCCGTCGCACTGGAGCAGCGCCGTCATCGTCGCTTGATGGCACACCGTCGGATGGAGGGGAAGGCGCGCCGTCGCCGAGTCGAGCACAGGAGCACGAGGGAGAAAGTTCTTCCTTGACCTAAGCACACCGCTCGGGGTATTCCGGATTTTTTTGGCAACTTAAAACCTAATGCTGAGCCTTTTCTTGCCTTATATCCTGGGTCCAATGAACCCCTTTTTGCTTAGGTGTTGGGGACTTCAACCCTAATGACCTAATGGGTCATTATTGAGTCATGTGAAAGACTCAATGATGACCCTATGGGTGTTTCTACACGCTTAATCCAAATTTCAATATATATTAATAGTGTATGTGCCGTCACGATTTACGCGCTTTAAAAGGCCTAAATACTTTAATCCTTACAATTTATTTTTTAGAAGAGCTGAATATACACTAGGCCAATCCGGTTAATGAAGCTGTTTGTCTAAAAATACTAGATGCTCTAGTTTCATTTATGGAAAATGTTTTAAAGTGTAAACTTTGCTTAGAGCTTATTGGGTTGCTTGTGTTACAAAACATGTTTTAAGTTTCTAGATTTTCCATCATTTGGTTAGATTTAGTTAAATTTTTTTGTTGGATTTCAAATGTCAGAAGTTTTATCAAAGTCCTTCAAAAAGTAATTGTAATATATTTTTTACTCTATATGAAATTGAACCATTGTTTTCTATTCACAAGCAATCAAATGAGGTCTCAGTGAAATCAATTGGTCATGGGATCATCATGATCTTCTATCTATCGAACCCGAAAATAATGGTACTAGTCAATGCTCTACAAGTACTAGGTTGATATCAATTCCCCCATATAGTGCTAAAAGGGAAACTGTTATCTATACTAGAGTCTCAAGGTTATGCGCCAAAATGCTTCAAAAGTGATTGAATTACCCTCCTCAGCTTTATGGAGCCTAAAGTCTGTGCTTAATCCTTCACAAGCTATGAGTAATTTCTCCAATTTTGTATCTCTTTTGCTTTCCTTAAAAGTTTGTCACCTTTGAGAAGCATATGCAGAGGTATCTTCCATTTTTCAATATCTATAAATATGTTGCGCCCTTCTAATATAATGAAATTTTAGGTGGTTTCTTCTATGGCATGAGAGTAAAACAGATGGATGAAAAGGCCCCGAGAAGACCTGCTGACCAGGCTCCCATCTAGCTGACAGGTATGTTGTCTCACTCGGTGGTTGGAGGTTGTTTGGAGACTTTTTTACTACCCCGAGCCTGGCTCAGCCCCAGGTAAACCCGCTGCGCAGGCTCTCACTAGCTGGCAGGTGCGTAGGCTCGCCTGTGGGGGTAAGGGACCCCGAGTGCTGCTCGGCCCTGGGTAGACTCGCTGCTCAGGCTCTCATCAGCTGGGAAAGGCGGTAGGCACACCTGGGGGGAAGGATTTGTTCTTGGTGATACTTCGGTTTGGAGACTTTTGCACTGCCCCGAGCCTGGCTCGGCCTCAGGTAGACCCGCTGCGCAGGCTCTCACTAGCTGGCAGGTCCGTAGGCTCGCCTGTGGGGCTAAGGGACCCCGAGTGCTTCTCGGCCCCAGGTAGACTCGCTGCTCAGGCTCTCATCAACTGGGCAGGGCGGTAGGCACACCTGGGGGAAGGATTGGTTCTTGGTGATACTTCGGTTTGGAGACTTTTGCACTACCCCGAGTCTGGCTCGGCCCCAGGTAGACCCGCTGCGCAGGTTGTCATTAGCTGGCAGGTCCGTAGGCTCGCCTGTAGGGTTAAGGGACCCCGAGTGCTGCTTGGCCTCGGGTAGAATCGCTGCTCAGGCTCTCATCAGCTGGGCAGGGCGGTAGGCACACCTGGGGAGAAGGATTGGTTCTTAGTGATACTTCGGTTTGGAGACTTTTGCACTACCCCGAGCCTGGCTCGGCCCCAGGTAGACCCGCTACGCAGGCTCTCACTAGCTTGCAGGTCCGTAGGCTCGCCTGTGGGGGTAAGAGACCCCAAGTGCTGCTCGGCCTCGGGCAGACTTGCTGCTCAGGCTCTCATCAGCTAGGCAGGGCGGTAGACACACCTGGGGGGAAAGGATTGGTTCTTGGTGATACTTCGGTTTGGAGACTTTTGCACTACCTCGAGCCTGGCTCGGCCCCAGGTAGACCCGCTGCGCAGGTTCTCACTAGCTGGCAGGTCCGTAGGCTCGCCTGCGGGGGTAAGGAACCCCGAGTGCTTCTCGGCCCCAGGTAGACTCGCTGCTCAGGCTCTAATCAGCTGGGCAGGGCGGTAGGCACACCTGGGGGGAAAGGATTGGTTCTTGGTGATACTTTAGTTTGGAGACTTTTGCACTACCCCGAGCCTGGCTCAGCCCCAAGTAGACCCGCTGCACAGACTCTCACTAGCTGGCAGGTCTGTAGGCTCGCCTATGGGGGTAAGGGACCCCGAGTACTGCTCGGCCCCAGGTAGACTCGCTGCTCAGGCTCTCATCAGCTGGGCAGGGCGGTAGGCACACCTGGGGGGAAGGATTGGTTCTTGGTGATACTTCGGTTTGGATACTTTTGCACTTCCCCGAGCCTGGCTCGGCCTAAAGTAGACACGCTGCGCAGGCTCTCACTAGCTGGCAGGTCCGTAGGCTCGCCTGTGGGGATAAGGGACCCCGAGTGCTGCTCGGCCCCGGGTAGACTCGCTGCTCATGCTCTCATCAGCTGGGCAGGGCGGTAGGCACACCTGGGGGAAAGGATTGGTTCTTGGTGATACCTCGGCTTGGAGACTTTTGCACTACCCCGAGCCTGGCTCGGCTCCAGGTAGACCCGCTGCGCAAGCTCTCACTAACTGGCAGGTCCGTAGGCTCGCCTGTGGAGGTAAGGGACCCCGAGTGCAACTCGACCCCGGGTAGACTCGCTGCTCAGGCACTCATTAGCTGGGTAGGGCGGTAGGCACACCTGGGGGGAAAGGACTTGGACTTGGAAATGGTCTTGAAAAGAGTTTGGAATAAATGTATATTTATAACAGATGAAGGTTTCTTATGTATTGAAATATAAATATGTATACTAGGCAAAAAACATGACTCGACCAAAAGTAATTCTCGATATAATACGATATACGACTCAGACTACACGACGATAACAGATAAATAGCATAAAATGTACAAATTAAGCTTATCAGACCAGTTTTGGTTTTATTTATCTTAATAGTGCTAGCTAATGATTTTAAACGTCTTATCATATACGGGCAATCTTCAAAAACCTACTGATTATAGCTACATCTACTGTTTCTATTCCTCCTGCGGCTTAAGGGTTCTTATAAGCCCGTATATCTGGATTATGGAATAGTGTTTTAAACATTTCGTTTTCTAGATTCTCAAGAGTGCTAGATTCACCTTTTATTATCTTTGGTAAAGCTGTTTCATATTCCTCATCATCATCTATTGTTTCAACATCCATATTGAACATATCAGTGAATTCATCTAATGGATTAGCAAAGGTTGTAGTGATGGGAACTATAGGAGTAACTATTGGTTTTGTTAATAGGTCATTATATGATTGATCTCTATCTGTCCATGTTGATCGATCGGGTATGCTAAGATCTATCGGTCCTTCTTCTATACCTATATCTGCTCCTGCATTTAAATCCTTATTCTTTGCTAGTTTCTCATCAAATTTGCCACTTGTTATACCACTGTTATAGAAAGAGATTTAGAAAAAAATGCTGAATCTTTTTCCAATCTCCTTTGATGTGTTTTATCAGATTGCACATAAAGAAATATTCTGAGAGAATCTACTGTTTCCAAAATGCTAATTTGTATCTTAATATTACTGCGTTCAGCTATATTATTAAATATCGATATTGGAGTGAATGCTAATGATCTAAGTAGTAAGATTCTTAAAAATTCTTGTATTTCGCTAGGGATTTCTTCATCATCTAATATATGTTCATAAAAGAATTGGAACAAATATAATGCTTCTTCGAAATGAGAATAATTGTAATTTAATTCAAAGTTGATATCTATGACTTCATTTTGATGAATTGAACAAATAAGGAATAATACATCACATGATTCATGCCTTATGAAAATAGTTAAATTATTTGCAAAGTCTGCTGGATCAAAAACATCATCCTCTTTCGTGACATGAAAGGTAACACTATCGGTACTTTTTCCCTTTCTTGATTATACGGATCTTGTTTCTTTTAATGTTGATTTTGATGATACATAAAATGTTTGGGATGTAACAAAATAATTGTGTTTATAAAAAGTACGCTCATCTAAAGTAATAGTCTCTTGCATTTCAAAACATGTACTGCAATTGACTTCCACATCAATTGCTAATTTGGTTTGATTTTTAATAAATAGATTGGATTTTACAGCATATTCATGATAGTGAGTTAATTCTGATTTAAGCTCTGGTGTGGAGCTTCCTTTATCTCCAAGTGAGCAATTCTCTCAAACTTTTTTTGGGTCGGCTCCCACTCACCGGATACTTAGGATTGGACATTTCTTTCCGAGCGTGGAACTCGTTCGAAAAGAGCGGGGATTGTGTACAACCCCGTACCCGGCCGAGTGGGATCCTCCCCAAGTGGCGGGCTAGGGGCGTTCTATGAGCGACGATTTGGTGCAATCCCGTTCGAGGATGTACGAGCACTCGTGCATGCGCATGGAGATTTTTATGTAAAATCTTTATATGGATATAGTTTTAATATCATAATATATATTTGTTATATATATATATTTATATGCTTTTATTTATGATGGAGAAAGAAAAAAGGCAGGAGGGGATAGGACAAGCAGGGGGGGATCGGGTTTCTGGAGCAGGAAAAAACGCAAGGCACAGCTCTCCCCCACTCTCCTGATCTCTCTCTCTCTCGGCACCGCAGCAAGGAGGGGCTCTCCCCAACCCTTTTCCTCTCCCGCCACCGGCCAAAAGGGGCAGCCCGAGCCCCCTCTCTCCCCGGCTCTTTTCCTCTCCCGCCGCCGGCCAACAGGGGCAGCCCGAGCCCCCTCTCTCCCCAGCTCTTTTCCTCTCCCGCCGCCGGCCAACAGGGGCAGCCCGAGCCCCCTCTCTCCCCAACTCTTTTCCTCTCCCGTCGCCGGCCAACAGGGGCAGCCCGAGCCCCCTCTCTCCCCAACTCTTTTCCTCTCCCGTCGCCGGCCAACAGGGGCAGCCCGAGCCCCCCCCCCCCCAGCTCTCTTCCTCTCCCGCCGCTTGGAGCGATGCCTATTTACCGAAATTCGACCCCATTCCTAGAGGCCGTCAAATTCTTTGTCGAAGAAATTATATTTATGGAGTAAGTTGTATGCATCTGTTGAAAAGATGCTTACTTTAACAGAGAGTTGGGAATTAATTGGTTGATTTGAGTAACCAAAGTGTGAAGAGAGGGTGTGCTGATTCCTATGGATTTACACCTTTATCAGTGTGATTCGGTATTGTGGCTTCTCATCAAGTGGGATGGTCGGCCACTAGATGTTGAACGGGTAAAGCTATCGCTGGAGCATAAGAGCCTTGGGGCTCAAGTTTAGCTGACCAAGAGGAGGGGAGATCTTGAGTGGTCTTCTTGGAGCTCGAACCGTTGCGTCATCAAGGCGTGAACAGCAGTTACGCTCACTAGATGCCGAGCCCCTTGCGAGGTGCCCAGTTGCGGCTCCGTCAAACACGCGTCAAGGGTAACGAAGTTTCTTTTTGGGCAGGTGAAGCCCTCAATTAACATATTTGCATCGAAGCCCCTCTCTACCAACGGGTGGGGGAAGGGAGTTCTCCGACGGGTCGATGCGTACATCCCCGCAGTTAATTGCATTTAGTATCCGAAAGCGTGAGTACGGATTTAGGCATGCTGTGTGAAGCCCATCCAGAGGTGTAGGCCGGATTGGTGATGTTCTGGGGTTCCCGGAGAAGACTCCGAGGAAGTTGTATATTATCCGTTTGCAAGGAATAAGCATCATAGCCCCGAAAAAGGGGTGAGCGCAATATAATTGGTCTGCTTTTAGTCAACCGATGTTTAGCTTGTCGCCGCTTGTCGAGACGTCGGCGTACAGGTGTTGCAGTACCAAGCGGGGAATAGCGGGCTTAAGCCCAAGTTTGTGCCGGCCCTCGAAGGCCTATTTTGCTTATGTTGCCGGTTTGCTTGCCGAAGTATGGTATTTATTTTCCTGTAATTTAAAATGCCCGCGATGCCTTATGCAGGCCCTAGAAGGCATATATTACGTTGTTGGCGTCCTAATTGAGGCTACGTAAAGAAGAATTGCTCGCGAGATTGCGCCATTGATAGGGCGGGTGAGGAGCATTTTGCATAGACCCAAGGAGACACATCTGGATAGGAGAGAGTTGGTCTTGAGATCCTCCTTAGATGTTCCGGTCGGTCAAGAGTGCCCTCCGAAGGTGTCTTAGCCCAGTCATTGGCTTGGGAGGGAAAGAGTTTGTTAGTCTTCCGGGTATGCGGTGGAACCTTCACGCTGAGACCTTGGGTCTGTCCCTTCTGTTTCTAGTCTTGTGCCTAGATCGTTCGCTTGAGGGTAGTAGGTGCGCGGTCTTGAGACCACGAACTCCACAGAGGTCAAATTTTGGCTTCAACAATTAGGTGGGTCAATGTTGCAAACAAGACAAAGTTATTTCTTTGGCATAACTTTGTAACATTTCACATTGGCTCAATCCTAGCTAAACATCAAGTTCAAAGATATTCATTGCCCTGCATATGGGCGTGACCAAGAAGACCCCCTCCATGCCCTTCTTTACTGTTTTCTTGCCAGGTTTGGGCCTTTTCTCACCTTCAGTGGTTATTTATTAACAATTCTTACCGCAAATAAATTTTTTGACTTTGCATTGCTCATGATCATTTTCAAGAGAAGATAGTTATCTCTTCGTCATTATTTGATGATGTTGATGGTCAGATAGAAATAATATGGAACGGAATGCAAATAATGGTGTCCATATGGTATTGTCAGCCACACCGGTTCTTCTCGAGGGAGACTATTTTGCGACCATCGAACCTCAACAATAACACACACAGATTATACTAAAAATTAATTATACCAAACTAGTTCAATTTTAAACCAAGAGAAGGAGAAAGAATAATTTTTTATGACTGCTAAATGCCTAGAGAGAATCGTTCAGCTCTTCTAACTTTCATTAGTTATCGGGAATTATCTTTGAGAAATAGTTTTCAATTTGCCCCATCTCCATTGGAGGGAAAACATCAATGCTAAGAAAAACTGTTTGTTAACCCTCCAATTCTCACCGTCACCGCTCCAAAACTCCATTTTTGGTCTTCTGCAATCACCCCCTTCATTTCTACCGCTCCAACTCTCACTGCCAAAACAAACATTCTCATTGTCTCATAATTAATTTTGAGCTTTCAAAAGTTTTATAGATAATATTGTTTTCAATGTTTACAATTACAACTTCCTTCTATATCGTTCTAATGTTCAGCATTGCCTTGTGGTCATATAATTGGTGGCATTATGATTACAGTTGAAACGCCCAAATGTTTTCCAACAGCATAAACTGTGAAAGAGAGGCTTTATACTAAAGTTGCCATTTCATTTTCTAACTAACTGGCAGGTTGGAATGGCTAGTGGCTTGGATACTCTTTGCGGCCAAGCATATGGAGCACAGCAGTACAAGAAGTTGAGTATACACACATACAGTGCCATCCTATCACTCATTCTAGTATGCCTACCTGTTTCTTTCCTTTGGATCTCTTTGGGGAGGCTTCTCTTACTTATAGGCCAGGATCCCTTAATATCCCAAGAGGCTGGCAGATACATAGAATGGATGATTCCTGGGCTCTTTGCCATTGCTGCTACTCAGCCTCTGATGAAGTTTCTTCAATCTCAAAGCTTAATATTTCCAATGCTTCTCAGTTCAGCTGCCACTCTTTGCATCCACATTCCTTTGTGTTGGATCATGGTATTCAAATCAGGAATTGGAAATATCGGGGCTGCACTTTCTATAAGCATCACATATTGGATCAATTTAGCGATTCTGGTATTATACATTAAATACTCAGATTCGTGCAAAGCAACTCGAGCACCAATCTCAATGGAAGCAGTTAGTCGTATCGTGGAATTCTTGAGACTAGCAGTTCCTTCAGCCATAATGATATGGTAAATTGATCACCAGCCTTTTTTGTTGATGCTCGTGCGCTTCTTTTTCACTTTGCTCTTTTCTTCCCAAAAGTGTATGATAAAGTATTTGTATATAATGTACAATGCTGTTCTTAATTTGATTCAGAAGTATCTGTCAATAGTTTGTATGTTCTCTCACATTTCCGATGAAAATACAGCCCTGAATGGTGGTCGTTCGAGCTGCTTGTTCTTCTATCAGGCCTTCTACCAAATCCGCGCCTTGAAGCATCAGTCCTTTCTATATGGTATGGAATATTTCATGACCAAGAGCTTGGATTAAGACTTTGCCTTAACACATCCATAATCTTTCTTATGCAGCCTCACAAGCATTTCATTGCTCTACACCATACCTTCTGGGCTTGGTTCTGCAGCAAGGTAGTTTCTTTGATATGCCTATTGATAAGATTTCGTTAATTGAAAAATATTTTAAAAATGCTAAGTTGTGCTAGATAGAAAATTAATAAGTCTCATTGTTACTAGGGGTGTTCAATGTTGTGCTTGAAAGTGTTCGATAAGTAGAAAGCTTTATTGTAACAATGTAGTCATTTTTCCACAGATTGTCGTATTATCTCTTGATTACCTTTTCACCCTAGCACATTTACATACACACACACACATGATTTCTCATTGAATAAATAAATTTCCCCTCAACTATGTACCGCAGTACACGAGTGTCAAACGAATTAGGAGCCGGTAATCCTGAACGAGCTCGTGTGGCTGTTCGAGTGGTGATTTCCATTACAATTGTGCTGTCTCTTACGATGAGTGTGTCTCTACTTATTCTCGGCCGAGTCGTCGGTTATGCTTACAGCGATGAGAAGGAGGTCGTGGACTACGTTTGGAAGATGATTCCACTTTTATCCATTTCAGTTGTCATGGATAGCTTCCAAGGAGTGCTAAAAGGTAATCTTCTACATTTATGGCAGTGCATACTACTTAGGTACTTTTGATCAAGAACTCGTCGATCTCCAGGAATTGCTCGTGGATGTGGTTGGCAACACATAGGAGCCTATGTTAACCTTGGAGCTTACTATCTTGTCGGAATTCCGAATGCGCTTGTGCTGGCTTTTGTCGTCCACACAGGAGGCATGGGTCTATGGATTGGCATATTATCTGGTTCCATGGTTCAATGTGCTCTTCTTGGTCTGATAACAACATTTACCAATTGGCAACAACAGGTATGTTAACTGAGCTCATTTACTGGTTAGCAAGTTTTGTAAATGAAAATGCTGAAGAACTTCTACTGTAAACCTTGTAGGCAGCGTCAGCCAGCGAGAGAGTTTCTGGTGAGAGTTGCCACCGGGAGGTGAACTGAAATGTATGGCTGAAGCTAAATAGATGAAACGATTGCATGCACAAGTATTTCTATTTGAGAATTTTTGGGCGAGAGCACATGCGCAAGTTATTTGTCACAAGGGCGTTTGTACGAGTAGACTCAAATAGAGCTCACATCTTCTTCAACCGAGTTTCACTTGGTATTATTGAGTGTTGCTCAGCTTGAATCAAAATTGATTTCGAGCTGGGTTGATTCAAAATTGATTCGAACTGCTCTATGTATTATGTTCACTGAATTTTAGCTGTTCAGGAGACATTTGGACTAGTGGGGTGTGACTCGAAATAGCAGCTAAACTCCTAAGCTCATTTTTTGAATCGTGATATAATTATGAACGGAGGCTAACTCAGATTTTGAGTGGACTTGAATCAGTTTTCAATCCCCGAAACTTTAAATGCACGGAAATATTGGTAAAATAAAAAAAAATTAAACTAGTATTTGTATTAGCCGTTTTGGGTAAGAATTCATATTAGAGTATAGTATTAGACTTTTAGACAAGTGAGTACTCTTGAGGTCTCTCTTCAAAGTATTTAATCTCAGATTTTTTCGCCCGGACACGACTTTTAATCTCAGACGCGATTTTTTCGTCCGGACGCGATTTTTTTCGACTGGACGCGATTTTTTCGCCGAACGCGATTTTTTCGCCCCGACGTGATTTTCAAACGGGGTTTTCTTCTTCCCATTTTCAATGAAAGATCCATATCAAGGAATTTCAATGTACCCGACGTGATTTTTCGTCCGGATGTGAAAAAAATCGCCTGGACGTGATTTTTTTTCGCCCGGAAGCAATTTTTTCGCCCGACGCGACTTTTTCGCCCGGACGCGATTTTTTCTCCCGGACTCGATTTATTCGCCCCGACACGAATTTTTTGCTTCAGGGTGAAAAAATCGCGTTCGGGCGAAAAAGTCGCGTCGGAGCGAAAAACTCGTGTCCGTGTGAAAAAGTAACGTCCATCCGAAAAAATCACGTCTGGGCGAAAAAATCGAGTCCGGGCGAAAAAATCGAGTCATGGCGAAAAATAGCGTCCGAGCGAAAAATCACGTCCGGGCAGAAAAATCGCTTCTGGGCGGAATATTCGCATCGGGTGGAAAAATCGCGCTCGAGCGAAAAAAACACTTCCGTGCGAAAAAAAAGTCCACGGACTAAAAAATCGCGTCCGGGCGAAAAAAACACTGTCGGACAAAAAAAACGTCCGCAGGCGAAAAAATCGCGTCCGGGCGGAAAAATCATGTCCGGGCAGAAAAATAGCGCCTTGGCGGAAAAATCGCGTCGGGCGGAAATATCGCGCCCGGGCGGAAAAATCGCGCCCGGGCGGAAAAATCGCGCCCGGGCGGAAAAATCGCGCCCGAGTGGAAAAATCACACCCGGGCGAAAAAATCGCGCCCGGGCGAAAATATTGCGCTAGGGCGAAAAAATGACCACGGGCGTAAAAAAACAACTCGGGGCGAAAAAAATCGCGTCCCTGCAAAAAAATCGCGCCCGGGCGAAAAAATCGCGTCCGGACGAAAAAATCGCGTCTGTGCGAATAAAATATTTCCGGGAGGAAAAAACGTCCACTGGCGAAAAAATCGCGCCCAACGGAAAAAAACTTCCATGCGAAAAAAACGGCAGTCGGCGAAAAAATTGCGTCCGGGCGAAAAAATCGCGCCCGGGCGAAAAAATCGCGCCCGGGCGAAAAAAACATCTCGGGGCGAAAGAATTCGCATCCGTGCAAAAAATCGCGTCCGGGCAAAAAATTCGCGTCCGGGCGAAGAAAACGCCAAAGAGCGAAAAAATTGCGTCTGGTTGAAAAAATCGCCCAGGCGAAAAAATCGCATCCGGGCGAAAAAAACGCGACCGGGCAAAAAAAAACGCGTCCGGGCGAAAAAAAATGCGTCCGGGCGAAAAAAACGCGTCCGGGCGAAAAAATAACGTCCTTGCGTTAAAATAGTGTACTGGCCAAAAAATCGCGTATGTGCCAAAAAGTCGCGTTCCGATTTTGAGTTGACACTAAGTTTGCAGAGCCTTGGTGGGATCATTCTAGCTGCAAAAAAATCATGTCTGATCCAAAAAATTACATTCATGCTTTTTAAATTACTCTTTTTTTGAAAAGCCGATATTGACAATCTCAATATCCGCACCTGGAGATAGACATTGAACCAATGAGTTTTTAGTTTTGTGTGAATATCTACAGTTTTTCACCAGAAAGCCAATTCCATTCTACAGTTGATACGAACAGCGGAAATGACTTTCATTTTCTTAAAACCAATACTTTAATATCAATGTCGTTGAAACGAACGGACCATTAGCTTCTTGGAGTGTTACAATGATTGGTTTGATCTTGGAGGGCGACAGACCGCTATTCCGTTACAAGTTCGGTAAATGAGGAAAAACTACTCAGTCCCCGTAGCCTCGGTATAAGCGCTCCGATTTTGAGTTGACACTAAGTTTACAGAGCCTTGGTGGGAGCATTCTAGCTAGAAAATATTCTAAGCCCACAGAGCTTCTGAAGGTTGCGCTCTCGTTGACGCGGGGCCTAGGTGGGAGCGCTTTCGTGGAGGCGGATGACGTCACTTGCGGCGTGAGGAAACCGTAGCGCAAGGAGATGTTTGTATATAGCTCTTTCGTTGATGCGGGGCCTGGATGAGAGCGCTCTCGTGGAGGCGGTTGACATCACTTGAGGCGTGAGTAAACCGTAGGGCAGGGGAAAGAGCGGAACGAGTTCCTGAGCAATGGATTGGCCTAAGTCCATGATCTCACCGGAAAACCTTAGAGCTCTCTCTAGCCTCTAGAGTTGTTTGGCTTGAAATGAAGGCTTGAGGGCTTATTAATAGTTTTTTGGAGGGGCGCGATAGTAATTGCGGGAGAGTGATTTGTGCTGGCGAATGACGTCGCTCTGTTTCAATCACGCGGATCACCATTTTTTCCGGAATGACAGGAGTGCCCCCTTCCCCCATACAGTTCGGGGACCTGGGCAAGGTGCTCGGATGCGGCGGCGGAGACCGACGGCGAAGGGGGCGGTCGGGGCTCGTCGGCGACAGCAGAGTCGCCGGTAGTGTGCGGGCAGCCGTCGGCGCACGGGCGCACGACCGCACAGGCCACGCAGGGTGGTCGCACGCGTAGCCCTGCGCGATGTGCGCCCGCAGGCCGTGCACGCACGCAAGTCGTGTGCGCGCATATCGCGCGCGTGCTGACTGCGCAGGGCGCGGTCGTGCGCGCTTAGACGTGGGCCCGACGTGCCTTCCCGTCTTCTTGGGTTCTTGCGGTTTTTGACGTGCCATCGGCCCGGTTGGACCGTTTTGCACTTGGATCGGATCGGATTGGCTCGGAAATGTCATGGCAGGCCCTCTCAAATGCCCCGATATTTTCACGTGTCATGATCCGCGAAGCGATGAACGCAGAAATTTCTAGCATCCCCCGGAACGTTCCAGTAATCAGAAGATTACTTGACATATTCTGCGAGATATTTGTCAGAGATTGAGGCTTATTCGCTGCCTGTTTCGAGACAGAAAAATCTGGAAAAAAAGTACCTGCAAATCCGGACGCCTTCCATTATGAGTCTTGCTCTAAAAACTATAAATTAGAGCGGGTCACTTAGTTCTTTTTTATGTTGTTGCGTAGATTTCAGAGTTTCAGATTTCTGCTTGAAGTTAGCGGATTACAGCGGTCGCCATGTCTCCCTTAAAAAAGATCAGTGTTTTTTCATCACTTGGCAACGAGGAGCGAAGCGAGCGGGAGAGCGCACTGAAGGGAGTGCCGCAAGGAGAGGTGCTGGAGCAGAGAACGACGAAAGAGGCGGCCGACGCGTAAGGGGATGCCCACGCACGCGGTATACCGCAGGTGCGCGGGGCTGCCCCGTGAGCTTTCGGGAGCGGGGCGGCCTGCGCGCAGGGCGATTCGCGCAAGCACGAGACCTGCCTACACACGAGCGCGGCCCCGCCTGTGTGGCGCCCAGCGTGAGTGCGCGGACGAGGGGAGGCCCGCGCGTGGATGAGGCAGCGTGTGTGGAGCGACCCGCACGGGTGCGCAGGCAAGGGGCATACCCCGCACGGGCGCGACCGCGTGCACGTGGCGACCCGCACAGGTGCGGGGTATCCCACGCAGTTGTGTCCGCGCGCGTGGGGCGCTCCGTGCGGGCTTGCGGGGTTGCCTGCGTTCGTGCCCGGGGTTCATTTCACGTCTGCGCTGCTCTCCATGTGCGTTGATCAACTTTCTTGGCTTGCTTTGGTGCTGACGCCCGTTTTTCCTTGCAGGTGTCGAAGGGTACTGTTCCGCATCAGTCGATGCGTCTTCCGTCAACCTTTAACTTTGCCCACGTAAGCAGTTGAAGGAAGCGCTTTGGCATTTTGGAGGATATGGAGGTTGTTATCCCATCCCCGCTAGAGCGCGTTCAACGCCCTCATTCGGGTTATTTCATGATTATGGAGGGGTGCTTGAATGCGGGCTTTTGAATCCCTCCTACCGAGGAGGCGATCGCCATTTTCTGATTCTGTGGCGCAATTTTTCCTTGTGGGGATGACGAGGATCATGGGGTTGTTTTGCTTTTTCCGGGAGCACAGTTCTTGGATGTCGGCCCTCCTCTTTTGTGTGTGGTGCAAGGTCCACCCTGGCCCAGACGACCGTGTCAAAGTCCGGAGCAACAAAAGGTGGTTGTCGTTTGAGGACAAGACTGATCATCGCCATGGTGGGACGTTGTATGGTTTTGTCAAGAACTAGTGGGAGTTCCCGAAGTCTGGAATGACCCTCCCGACCAATGTCGCCGCTTGACGGGGGAGGAGAATGTTTTTACTCCGTTATTTGGCTTCGAGGATCCGCGTGAGCTTGATGCGGTTCTTTTCAAGATCAGCGTGTTTGTTGTCGAGAAGTGGCTTGTTCTGCGCCTTTTGACAAACATAGAGCGGACTTGCGCCTCGCCCCCGGGATGAAGCAAGAAGAGGAAGTTGGACTTTTCGCAACGGTAGGAGAAGCCGGATCACCTTTGGCTACCCCCGAGGTCGTCATTGATGTTGCCGACGACTGCACGGATGGCCTGATGGCCGATATGCCGCCAGTGGAGATTGAGGAGGTGTTAGATGTTCTTGTGATTGCGTCGGCTTCTCGTGCGGTCCCGGAGCTGCTTTTCCGAAAAATATGTTAGTTGCCCCCAGTATTTTCCCTCTTTTGTCTTGCATTGTGCATGGCAACAGTTTGTGTTCTGTTCTTGCAACTTGATGAGGCTCGTGATATCACACTCTCGTAGAACGTCACTTACGTGTCCATGAAGGACGATTTTCTTTCTCTGTGGGCAAGGCTGGCCGCATCCGAGGAGTCACTAGCGGAGGCCCGGAGGAAGAAGAAGAAGGTTACTTCTTGGTTGGTGAACAAAGAGTTTCAGCTGTCTTCTTCTTAATCGGAGGTGGAGTCTCTTCGGCCCAAGTTGAACATCGTCGATTCTGAGATTGGGACTCTTTGAGGGAGGTTGGCTTCTGCAGAGGCGACTCTTACGGAGGCGACTCTTACGGAGGCGGTCCTCCGTACTGACATGATTGATGCCGTAATGTTCCAGCAAGTGACAGATATCGAGCAGCTGAAGAAAGAGAACGCTTGGCTAATTTCTGAGCGGGATGAGGTTGAGGCCATGCGCGCGAATGCTGTGACCGAGTATAGATCTTCTCATGACTTTGAGGTGGAGCGGTCACGCATCGCGGAGGAGACGCTCCCCATGATGGCGACAGAGTTCGATCCACTCATGGAGGATGAGTGTGAAGCCGCGTACTGTCCAAGCTTCGATAAGGGGTTTCAAGCCGCTCAGAGGTTTTCAGAGCGCGACGCTCTGGGCGTTGAGGATGCTTCAGGCGACGAGGCCGACGTTGCCGCGGAGGAGTTGCCCTGGGGACTTCTGCTTTCCCTAGTTTGTTTTGATTCATTTGTTTTTGCTTTGCAGGTGTACTTCTACGTTGTTGCGTGCTTTTTCTTTTTGTGATGTTGTAGCCCATAGGACTTCTTTTATTTGAGTGGAGACCCTTTTTGCTTTTGGATCTTTTGCTCTGGTTGTGTTTTTGGCGCGCGTATTTTTCTGGGTAGAATTGCGCTTTACTTGAGCATTGTTCGCTGTAAATGTTTGAGATTTGTAGGCGATGAGTTCTTGCTTGCTTGCGCTCGTGAAGAAACGTCGTTCGTTCGAGTAGAGGCAATGAGGAACCCTTGTATAACACCCCAAATCCCGATTTGGAGTTTAGGCTGGGTGATACGGCCTGGGACACGGGCGTGTCCCAGGGCATGTCAAGCTCTCAGTACTCGAGTGGGTCTCGAGTAGGACTCGAGTAGGCGTCGAGTGTGTCTCGAGTGAGGCACACAGCCTGGGACACGGGCGTGTCCCAGGGCGTGTCCTTCACTGTGTGTGTCGAATTGTCGACACAATTCAGTCGACGATCGTTGAGTGAGGCGACACGGCCTGGGACACGAGCGTGTCTCAGGGCGTGTCCTGCTCGGGTTGGAAACCGGGCGGCGTTGAGTGGTGTTGAGTGTAGAATACGGCATGTGACACGAGCGTATCACATGGGCTTGTTTGGTACACGGCTAAGGACACGGGCGTGTGCCTTAGCCGTGTCCTTCTCGGGGGAGTTGGTCCTGTGTCGATTGAGGGACACGCCCCTCAACACGGGCGTGTACCTTCTGACACGGGCGTGTCAGGTGATTAACACGGGCGTGTCTTAGCCCGTGTTCTGGTCTGGATTGAGTCGGTTCCTTAGCCTCTTAGGGAACACGGCCTGTGACACAGCCGTGTCACAGGCCGTGTCAGCCCAAAAATAGACATTTGGGGGCAGATCAAGGCCGCTCATTTCCTTCTATTTGGATCATATGGTCCAGGCTCCTTCCTGTTGTTATAAGGCCGAAAAATGAGAAGTATTTCTCATTCAAGCTTTGGCCATTCTCTTTCTAAAGAGAAGAGAGAGAAGAGAGCAAGGAAGGAAGAAGGAGAAGGGTTCCGGCTGCCGGAGGAGCGTCAACGGTCCGACTCAAGATCCGAGGCCTGTGTTGTGGAGGCAAGGTCGTCACGGTTATTTCCATCCGGCTAATTTCTCCATAGCTCTGAAGCGATCGTCAAGGGTAACGATCTCCTTCTTGGACAAGTGAAGTCCTACTTTATGCATGTGCATGGGAGCCTCCACCAAGAGGTGGAAAGCGTAAGCGATTCGAGTGGTCGAGTCTGCATTTAGATCCGGAAGTGTGTAGTACGGAATAGACATGTTGTGTGAAGCCCATCTGGATGGATAGTCTAGATTGGTGATGTTGCGAACCGGAGAAGACTCAGTGTATAAACCGAATAGCTTGCGGAGAGTGTGAGGACGCTTGTGAATTGTGGTAAGGAAGCTTTGCATAGCTCCTTTGGTTGTATGCTCGGCACGAGCTGGTTGATAGATGGGAAAGCAGAACTATGTGCCTGTGTTATGAGATGGATTATGGATACCTCTGAGTGGATGAGCGCGATAGGTCTTCAACTCATGGCCAACAAGTTAAGAACCTCTGAGTGGGATGGGCGAGATGAACCACCCAACAAGTTCAGTGTAGGATCGTTGTGAGCAGCCGATTGGTAGCACTGCAAATTGGGGATTCCGGCATTCCCGACGTGTTGCACTACGTGTGTAGGCTGATGGATAGTGCTCACAATTGCCGTAAGGTGAACGCCTCTGAGTGGGGTGGGTGCGTGAGGTCTCCAACGTGGGTTTGGAGGCTTATACCTGACCAACAAGCTAAGCACCTCGAATCGGTGGTGGGACCTGGAGGTTTTCGGTACACCGTAAGCGTGCCCTGAGTGCACGGAGCGCCTGGCACGAAGGCCGACATTTGTGATGTTGTTGTGTTATATATATATTGTGGCTGCACTACGTGTAGGGAAGGAACCACTGTCCCGGGTAAGGGGTAGGGTCGTTATAATTGTTCAGCTGAATGCTGACCGTTGCTTTGTTTATCACCTTTGGGGTGGACGTCCATCTGCAGGTGTTGCGGACTGAACTGGATTGAGCGGGCTGAAGCCCTTGCTACTGCTGCTGCTTGTAGGCCCTTGAAGGCCGTGCGAAGCTTTGGATTTCATGTGTGGCCGGCCTGCGTGCCGATGTATGAAATCATAATTTGTAAAGAGAAACTTGTAAGGCCTTAAGGTCATGAGCGGGGTGTGCTTGTATACATTCCTGGTTATTTATATAAATGTGATATTTATATAGTAGTGGACATTCAATGGTTGAGTTCTTGCAAGTAATAAGCTTCTGCTAGAATGCTCTGGGTTAGGTGCGATAGTATTTTGGTATTAACCTGTGACCTCGTCGTCTGTTTGTGGCATATAGTATGGGGTTCCGGCCGGACCTTCTATTATATATTATTTAACGGGTGGAGTCGTTACACCTTATCTGCTCGTGCCCTTAGAGAATTAAGGGTTTTCCCCAGAGGTGATAGCGGGGAAACTTTGCTTGTTCACGTCTCAGGAGAACCGGGGTCCGTCCGAGTGGAGGGGACGAAAAACCTTTGTTCGTTCGTGGCTCAAGAGGATCGGGGTCTGTCTGGGTAGAGGTGGAGAAAAACCTTTGTTTGTTTGTGCCTCAGGAGAACCGGGATTCGTCAAGGTGGAGGGGGGAAGAATCTTTCTTCATTCGTGCCTTGGGAGGATTGGGGCCCGTTTAAGTGGAGGTAGCGAAGAACTTTTGTTTGTTCGTGCCTCTAGAAAACTGGGGTTCGTCCAAGTAGAGGGGACAAAGAACCTTTGTTTGTTCGTGCCTCAGGAGGACCAGGGTCCCTCCGGGTGGAGGTGGCGAAGAACATTTGTTCGTTCGCCCCTCAGGAGAATCGGGGTTCGTCCAAGTGGAGAGGACGAAGAACCTTTGTTCGTTCGCGCCTCAGGAGGACCAGGGTCTGTCCGGGTGGAGGTGGAGAAGAACCTTTGTTCGTTCTCATCTCAGGAGAACCGGGGTTCGTACAAGTGAATGTGCAGATGAACCTTTGTCCATCTCGTCTGGGAGGTGTAGACGGACCTTTGTCCGTCTCGCCTACAAGGACCGGGGTCCGTCCGGGAGGTGTAGAAAAGCTTTCGCCAATCTCGCCTGGGAGGTGCAGAAAGGCTTTCGCCAGTCTCGCCTAATATTACTCGTTTGTAGTGGACGGAAAAACAGATGCTGCATTACTGTAAAAAAAAGATACAGTGCTCGCAAGTCTACCTACATGTTGAAGCAAAAACTTGGCCTCAACGAGAATTCAGACCTAAGGGTGTAGCTTGCACTTACTTCTCTCAAACTTGGGCTCCTAACCAGTCGTTAGGAATTAAAGAAACGACCCTGGGCTACAGCGTGAAGGTCTCACCACACACCTGGAAGATCTCTAAAGCGCTTCCCCTCCCAAGACAAAAAAACTGAGCTGGGCACGCACCTTGGAGAGCTTGCACAACTGAACCAAAATAACTCAAGAAGGAAGAAGACAAAAAATGAACTGCCCCCCTCCAAAGGTGTCCACAAGGTCTATTTATAGATTCCTGAACTTGGTCTGCCAACAACGTAATTCCGCTGTCCCATTTTGCTATATGCAGTCTAATTGGATCTGCCAACTGAGCCGAGGGATACGGCCGTCAAAACTTAACTAAGAAAAACATATTTTTCTTAATATCAAATTAAGAATTTCATACTAAGTGTTAGGGTTAGGTTCTCGCCTGAGCCTCTGCAGTTGTCCCCTGCATAACGTGGCATCACGAAACATATTTTCTCTTACTCTGATATATTGTTTAAATGCTGAGAAAATGCGGGTTGTGACTGTTGGTATTAGAGGTGTAGTTTTAGTGGTCTTGTTCCATTTCATACACACACCGATGTGTCATCAGTACGTCTTGGCCAAAGCATGAACACTACACTCATAAGCATGATAAGAAGTATACGGGGCATATTATGTAGTAAGTTTACGACGTTTGTCAAAAATTTGAATTAATTCGAACCAGGAAAACTAGTTCGGGAAGCTATCGCGAGGCGTTAGGTAGCTAACGCGCGGCGGTATGTCTCAAAACTCGTTTTTCTGGGCAGATCCTCCCTTGGAGATCTATGCACTCTCCAGGACAACTCAAACTAACATTCACAGCATTACACACAAATAAAGAAATAGGAAATTAATTTCATTAAACACTTAATCAACAACGCTGGAGATCGAAGGCAGTGAATGAAAAAGCTTTTGGTTTACTATACCGACCCTCTCCCGAGACCGATTGGCTCTCTCCCTTTCTCTCCAAGAAAAGTCTTCGAGACGGCTCTTCACCTCACGCAAGGAAGGGTCTTAGAGCCCCGCTAAATCACCCGATCTAGACGTCTCTTCCCCGGGACGATTTCTCACGGAATCCTATCCCGGATTCCGACGACCTTACTCGGTCGATTTCCTTCACCACAAACAAAATAGAGAAGAAAAGAATACAATAAAAGTTTAAAGGATTTAAAAAATTAAAATCTCCATCTTGACGATTCCTCCGTCGAGCGATCCGCGGCCGATGCTTGAGATCTTCGTGTGCTTACAACCGGTCGACTCTTCATAGTCGATGTAGTCCTTGGCTTGACGGAGTTCTTCGTGTGCGAATGGGAGGGAGGCGACTTTCTTTTCCTTCGATGAAGACGATGGAACGAACACGAGAGAGGCAGTTGAACCCTAGGAATCACGGAACTCTGTCTATTTTCGTCGTCATTAGGAATCCAGAAAGCGAGACGTCTTTTATACGTCTTTGTAAAAACAGGCTACCGTCGGCGGTAAGGCTAATGCCAGGCGATTGCTTCACGCGCTTGATGTGATAGCTGTCCTCCAAATTTGGAAAAATAATTAAAATAAATATTTCCCATTTTTCAAGGCTAGCGTGGCGCGGTAGGATAGGTAGCGCTGCGCGGTAGGTTAACTGTCTCTACGAATTCAACTCGGCGATCGTTTAGTGCTTAGCGTGACGCGGTATACAGTTATCGCTTGGCGGTAGCTTCCTGAGCGCCTGGTCCAGTTAATTCTTCGAAACAGCGCGAGCGGTATGATTAATGCGGCGCGGTAGAAACCCGAGCTTATTGTCCGTTTACTCCAGGCTACCTGCCGACGATAACTCCTACCGCTCGGCGGTAAGTTCCAGAGTAGAGCTCTTTGTATTTCTTGGACCTATAAACATGCACACTCTACTAGACACAAGATGTGATCAAATATAGCATGAGAGTTGATATTATCAAACCAAGGATATGTGAACTGTCAGTTCTAACAATGATTGCATTCATCAGTGCCGTGTCCAGGCCCCTGGTGATATTGGCAATATTTTGCTGAATTTCCTCGAGCTCGGGTGAGCGACCTGGGCTTATGCAATGCTGGGTGATTACGAATCGCTTGGAAAATCTTGTCCTGAGGGGCATTGAGTGGCTTGAGCTCTTGGTGTCGGCGTGACTTTTTTGCGCGTCGGTTGCAGTTCTTTTTAGTCTCTTGGTGTGGACTGCTCTCCTTGTGTGGAGCTGTCCTGAAAGACTATTTGCAGACCCTCAAGGGTATCCAGGTAACTTTACCTTTGTACCTCACTGGGCGAGTGGTCCACGAAGGAACTACTCGCCTGAAGAAGCAAATGCTGGGGTGAGCCGAGCATTTGCCCCCCCCCCCACAGATCCTTAAGGGAGAGTGTGGGATTCACATGCCACTTGCCTGATTTGGCGGGAACCCTTCCGCACTTTGGCTGAAAGCCCTTCCGTCTGTCTTAATGAAAGACATTTAATCTCTCTGGGCAAGTGTGTGTCTGTCTGCCCCACTCGCCTACTTTGACCATCTTTAATCTGAGGGTCCTTGACTTCGTCGGGGGGTCCCGCTCAGCGAATACGGGATTGTACACTTCACAGCTTATTCTTCGAAACGAAAATAGGGAAAGTAGTAAACAGTAGGGGCATGCCAACCTAGGCCATGTTCAGACTTCCTGGCCCTTGGACCTGCCCGGGGTGCGCTTTCTGAAGGTAGCAAAGTCGTGCTGCCTCCTGATCGCCTCATGTGACACCTATCCCGCCCGGGGTGACAAACTTCAATGTCAAGTGCGGAATGGAGGGGATTTCCTTGAAAAGCGTCTGGAGTGGCCGACCAAAATTCGCGTTGTACGCGGATTTGGAGTCGACTACCACAAACTAGACGTACCGAGTTGCTTGCCTCATGAGTTCCCCTAGAGTGACGGGAAGAGTGATCATTCCCCGCACGGGTACAAGCACGTTGTCGAATCTGTATAGTGGCTTAGTTGCCGGCTTGAGGCATTCTCGCAGGATCTTCATGCTGAGTAGTGTGGATTTGAAGAAGATGCCCATTGAGCTCCCACTATTGATCAATATTCGCTTGACCTTGAAGCATGGGTGATTGATTCCTGCGCTGATGACAAGGGGGTTTTGGTGTGGCGTGCACACACCTTTCAGGTCCTCATCCCCGAAGCTAATGGTGGTATCTTCTTGCGGCATCGGGACCTCGAGGGTCCTCTCGTGCTGAGCGACGGAGAGTATTTGGAAGGGTGACCCAGCGATGGTCCCGACCTCCCCGACCATTTTCCTGCCCCCTGTGCTCCTTGGCGCGACGGGGGATGTTCTCGCCCTGGTTGGTGCGGTGGGGGGGGGGGGGCTGATCGGGTACTTGGTTTTGCAAGTATCTCCCCATATGTCCTTGTTGGATGAGGTGCTCTATCTCCTCCATTAGCCGGGTGTAATCCTCCGTGGTGTGCTCATTCCTGCGGTGAAGCTCACAGTATTGTGTTTGATTTCCTTGGTTCGGGTGGCTTCGGGCGTCGGAGCATACCAGAATCTTAGATGGCCATGAGTACCTAGGCCCAAACGGTATTCAACTAGGTAAATTCTCGTTGCCGACGGGGGCCTTGGTCCTAATGAGAAGTGTCACGCGGTCGTTCCTCGGACGGTGTGCTGGAGGTGCGTGTTCCGATTCTCTCTTTCACTTGGAAGACCCTTCAAATTACTGGCGGTAGGCTTCGATGGCTTCGTCGATCGTGAATTGTGCTTCGACCCGGTGAATGAGATCGGCATAGGTTGGGACCGTCTCCCTCATCAGGGCAGAGCAGAATCTGCTTGGGCGGAGTCCTCCAAGGAAGACGCCGCGAAGAAGCTCTGGGTCGACTCCTAGGATTTGTCGTGCCTCGGTGGAGAAATGGCGAAAGAAAACCTTGAGCGATTCCCCCATGTTCTGGAGGATGTCGGAGAGATGCGAGGGGTCTCTGACGATCCTTTAGTTGGCTATGAACTAATCGACGAAGAGGCGGGTGAGCTCCCCAAAGGTGTGGATTGCCTCCTCTCGCAGGGAGTGGAACTAGGTGCGTGTTTTCCCCTTCAGAGTCGTGGGGAATACTTGACACATCAGTTGGTCCGGTGCGCTGAAGAGGCGCATGATTGTTTTGAAATGATTCACATGTTCCAATGGGTCCTCTCCTCCATCGAAGGCCTTGAAATGCAGTAGCTTGAACCCGTGCGGGACGGGGTGCGCCAAGACTTGGGGAGCGAGTGGGGACCCATGGTGGAAGGGGTGTCGTGTGTTTACCGGGCAGCGCTGCTCCTAGGCATACTCCTTGATCATGTCTCTGACCTCCTAGCATGTGAGTCCGTTCTTTAGGGGCTACGACAACGAACACTCCTTATCATTGCTGCTGGTTGGGAAATGCTGAGACTTGCCAGAGCTTCTGGGAACACTTTCCCACTGACGGTGCCAAACTATTGCGGGTCACCCGACTTTTTCCCCAATCCGGAGAATCGGTCTGCCTTAGCTTGGAGTCGAGTCGGGCGCACAATCAGTTAAAGAAACCGCATCAATGGACAAGAGACGTTTTTTATGTGGAAACCCCGAAATGGGTGGAAAATCACGTGATTGAAACTGTGTCGAGTCAAAACCAATTAGCTTCTTGGAGTTTTACAATAATTGGTTTGATCTCGGAGGGCGACAGACCGCTACTCCGTTACAAATATGGTAAATGAGGAAAAACTACTAAGTCCTCGGAGCCTCGATGGAAGCGCTCTGACCTTGAGACAAAACTGAGTTCTCGGAACCTTGGTGGGAGCGTTCCGACCGGAAAATATTGCAAGTTCATGGAGCTTCTGAAGGTTGCGCTCTCGTTGACGCAGAGCCTAGAGCACTCTCGCGGAGGCGGTTGATGTCACTTGCAGTGTGAGGAAACCGTAGCATAAGGAGAAGTCTGTCGGTAGCGCTCTCGTTGATGCGGAGTGCGCTCTCGTGGAGGAGGTTGACGTCACTTGAGGCGTGAGGAAACCGTAGCGCGAGGAGAAGAGATGAGCGAGTTCCAGAGCGAAGGATCGGCCTAAGTCCGTGATCTCGCCGGAAAATCTCAGAGTTCTCTCTTGCCTCTGGAGTTGCTTGGCTTGAAATGAAGGCATGAGAGCATATTTATAGTTTTCTGGAGAGGCGCATCAGTAATTGCGTCGGGGAGTGATTTGTGTTGGCGAATGGCGTCACTCCGTTTCGATCACGCGGATCACAATTTTTGCCGAAATGACCGGAGTTACCCCCCTTCCCCCGGGCAGTTCGGGCGGCCCGGGCAAGGTGCCCGGAGGCGGCGGCTGCGGACGGAGGCGGCAGTCGACAAGGGTGGGGGGGGGGGGGGGGGTTGGGGCTCGGCGGCGGCGGAGTCGCCGGTGGTGCGCAGGCCACAGACAACGCGCGGTCGCGGGCCGCCGCCGACGCCCCCCCCCCCCCCCCCCTGCAGTGTGTGGTCGCGCGAGCGCGAGGCCTCGAAGCCGCACGCGTGCTGCTTGCGCAGGGCGCGGGCCCGGTGTGATGCTTGCGCGGGGCGCGGGCCCGGCGTGCCTTCCCGTCTTCTTGTGTGCTTGCGGTTCTCAGTGTGCCATCTGTTCGGTTGGGCTCTTTTGCACTTGGATCAGATCGGTTCGGAAATGTCATGGAGAACCCTATCTGCTATCTTTTTGTATTAACATGCATTTTCTTTTCGTATTAGCCACTCAACCTCTTGCAAAAAATTACAGGATAAAGTTTGCCTACATTTTATCCTTATGATGAAATCCTTTCGTGACGCGGCAATGCTTTGTGCACCTAGCTCACTCGAAATTGAAGTTTACATAGATCAAAACATCCCGACAAAATCAGTTAATTTGTACGCTATTTAAAGATCACGAATAATCATTAGCACTGACTCAGGTTTCCCTGTATTTAAAATTAACATTTTTAGATTTTTTTTAAATGTTCTAATAAGCTGATATAAATAAGTGCTAATGTAACAGATATTAAAATTGTAAATCATCTTTTAAACAATATTTTTGTTGTTTTTATCCTTCAACAAAAGTTATTGATGTATTACAAATAAATTTGTATTCTAGCCTGAGCTATCCCCCTCAATGTTTTGTAATTAGGTGGCCCCATTTGAGAGGGGTTTTTTTTCTTCTTTTCATTGTCTGAAAGCGTCACCGTTCATAATACTGTGTTTGTTTTTTTATCAGTGGAAAACGCAACTCATCCAAAAAGAGTTGTTTTTCCTTTTTAGAAAGTCATCCGTCTCTAAAACAAACACAATATTATGGACAGTGTTGTTTTCCAGAAAATGAAAAGAAGAAAATACAACCTCCCAAACGAAGAATTAATTATGCAATTTCAAACTTGATTCGTAGCTTAATTATGTAATTTCAAACTTGTTCAGCTTGATGTTACTCTTCCCTTAGTTGCACGATTTCGTCCACACATTGAGTGTTGACAAGCTTGGTGTGGATGAAAGCCCCACTCTTTCAAGTTTTGCAAAATCTTCAGCAACAATTACAACACTCCAGTCTTTATCCCACTGTAGTAGTGTCGCTAAATCTTTACAAAAACTTCCAAAAAATGTTGATTTTGGATCCCGGGTTCGGGGTACATCTTGGACCGACCTATAAATTAAGTGTTCTCGTCCCATGGAGCTTCTACTTCCTCTCAAACTTCACCCAGTTTTTTTGAGCCGAGGGAGGTAAAGTGCAAAAGTGCACTTTACCGTGAAGTGCGGGCATCCAACGGCTCGCGTTGGATGCCCGCACACATCTCAAAGCGAGATGAGATGCACTCGCTTTGAGTTGTGTGCAGGAATCCACGCGAGCCGTTGGATGCCCGCCCTTTACCGTAAAGTGCATCCCTGCACTTTACTCCTCCCGTTTGTGTTTAGGAAAAATTTTCCCTGGCACCCCTACGGTAATAAGTTGTGGGTTTAAATAGTGAATGAGCCCACCTTTTTATTTTTTTCGCGATTTCACCGGGGAGAAGAATACAAACCAGCGAAAGCCCTAGCTCCAGCTACGCTTTCATCCTCCTCCACGGCGAAGGCTTTAGCTCTACGGCGAAAGCCCTAGCTCCCGCTCAAGCTTCCACCGTCCTCTACCCCATTTTCAAGCTATTCGGTGTTCCAATGATCTTTTTGAGCTTCGTCTGCACTTCCGCAACCACGATTGTTCTTTATCCCCACCATTGAAGTGTAGATTTTGAGGTAATACAACTGCTATTATTTTTTCAACAACAACATCATCCTCGTAATCTGAATGACTGCTAGCAAAAGTGTAAATGTCGATTCAATTCTCAAATGACAGGTACTTTAGGACTCTTCTGTACAACCCCGTGTTCACCGAGTAGACCAGCGACCCAGACAGGCAGGCCAGGGAGGGTCGTCCGCGTTAGGACAACGAGCGTGCGGTAGCGGAATAATCAACTCACTCTCGCCAAGGCTAGGCGGACAAGCTGCGCGAATCGACCCGCCCAGCTCGCGCCCGCCCGGAGTCCGTCGAGTCAAGCTTGGCTTTCGTCGAGCCAAAGCCCCAGATTCGAGATCAGACCGCAGAGCTCACCGGACGGAATTGGAGGGGGGTTAGAGTTCAGTAATCCCCGGTTCGTCGGAGGGCGAGTCGGGCGGGCTAGTTCGCACTCTCCCAGTGGAGCTCGGTAAGAGCCAAGCGAGTAGAGCCAGTTGGGACCTCGCTCGCCAAAGTCTCGGCAGGAGCCGCGAGTGCAAGCCCTATCGAGTACTTGCCGCCCCAGGTGAGTGGGGGTATCAGAGGGCCACCCGCCCAGCTCTTTTATGAGGCTTTGTTTCTGTTATACCCCCGCTCTCGCCGCCCTCCTGTCAACAGCGTCTATACTCGACGCCCTTGGGTTCTTTAGTTCCCGCCCGAGGAGGGTAGGCCGGCTCGCACTTGCCCGGTCTCCGTGAGGTACTCTTTACCATTTTGCCCCCGTTGGTCTGCCCCTAGCCATTCAGAACAGTGGAGTAACATTGTTGGCAGACCAACCAGGACTGCACATAGCCGTTCAGAACAGCGGAGGTTGGCTATTTGCAGGCCTTTTTTCAGAATCCTATAAATAGACCCAGGGTGGCACATCAGAGGGCATGCTTTCTTTTTCCCAGACCTTGTGCTTTCTGAGGTAGCCTTAGCTCGGTTTTTGGATATGGGAGGGGAAGCGCTCTAAGATCTTTCGGGTGTGTGGTGGGACCTCCACACCGAGCCCTTGGGTCTATTTCAATTTGTCGTTTTGCTTGCAGGAGAGAAGTAGGTGCGCGACCACCCCTTCCCAAGGGCGAACTCCACAAAGATCGAGTTTTCGGTTTTAACATTCTGGTGCGGTGAGCGTGGACAGTGGTCAGTACGGAAAATCTTCAGCAAGCTTGATGACGGGAGGATCAGGACAAGGTTCGGACAGGTCCGACTCGCCACCCCCTCCTCTCGCCACGGTGGGGATGTTTGAAGAATTCAGGCAGGAGGTGCTCGATCTCGTCCGGTTCGCACTCGGCGCGCGTGCTCGACTCCAGCAGTGCAGGTACTCGCGGTCCCGACCCTTTGCGAGGATGCTCCCGCCAGGCGAGCTGGGAAAGAGGTTGTAGAGGAAGGGAGAGGCAGTGAGCTCCCCGGGCGAGTGCTCTTCCCGGGTTCGTCCAGCGGTGGCAGGTTCGGCGAAATGGGGGTGCGAGATCTGCCAGCTTGCCTAGTGGGGGAGGCAGCCCCTTCAGCGAGTTGGTCTTCTCTGCCCTAGTTCCAGAGAGGTTCAGGGAACCCGAGATGTACAACTACACCGGGAAGGGAGACCCGGTCCAGTACATCCAATAGTTTGAAGATGTGGTCTCGATTCGATAGATGTCGGATGGGTTCAAGTGCAGGCTCTTCGCATCATCACTCTCAAGGAGAAGGCGAGAGAGTGGTTCCACCAGCTGTCAGCCAATTCCATTTACTGCTTCGAGGACCTGCGTCGGGGGTTCATGTTGAGGTTCACCACCTCCAAGAGGAGGAGGAAGGAGTCAGAGACTCTGTTCCACATCAAGCAGGGGGTGAACGAGACCTTAGAGAGCTACGTCGACCGCTTCCAGGAGGAGGTCACCCAAGTCCAGGAGATGCCGGGGCACACCCTAATGATGGCCTTCACCCTGGGGCTGCAACAGGGTTTCTTCTGGATGGAGCTGAAGCGGGTCCTACCCCTCTCCTATGAGGAGTTGATGGAGAGGGCGGCAAAAGAAGTCGACGGGGAGGCGTCGAACCCGGAGTTTTCCTGGAAGCTAGCCAGGTGGGCTACAGAGGAAGAAAGGCCCAGAGGGGGCAGAGGTCAAGAGGAGAGGAGAGCTGAACCCCGGCAGAGGGAGAAGCAACATCAGTAGCAACAACAACAGCAGGTGGGGGCGTCAGGAGCCGAATCACCGGCTAGGATGGAGACCGGAATGGCAAGACTAAGGGCCGCAGAGAGTCTTCCATGGAGGAGACAATCGACAAGGATGCCAAGGCCAATTTTACCCTCCAGGCAGGAGGCAGGGCCAGAGACCACCTCTCCCCGACCAGAACCAGGCTATGGCCATAGCCATGGGGGAGAGGAGGAGAGCGGCGTGGAGAAGGAGAAGGGAGGTCAGGGTGGAGTTACCATACTTTGACTTTCATCAGGAAGAAGGGCATGCCACGGCCACGTGCCCGGAGTTCCTCGAGATGAGAGGAAATAAGGAGCAGCTGCAACAATAAGACCGTCAGGGATTGCGAATCGAGGAGGTCCTGCCTTGGGCAGAGGAGGATAGATGTGAGGACTGGGCAGACGTTGGGACCCGGGGAGGGATCAGAGTGATCCACGGGGGGTGGGGGTCGAGGCTTCCCGTAAGGCAAGTCTCCACACCATGTACCGCAAGAGCGTTGGCTCCACATCCCAGACCCCACCCTTAGAGAAGAAGATCACCTTCTCAATCAAGGATATGCCGGGTCATGAGGACCCCTTTTGCGATGTGCTGGTCATTCAGACAGCGATCGAGAACTTCACCGTCTCCCGGATCCTCATTGACAATGGGAGCTCGGTCAACGTCATCTTAAAGAAGGCATTTGATGCGATGAATATGGAGTTCAAGAGGGTACTAGCCTCAGATGGACCCCTGTTCGGGTTATCGGGGGAGAGGAAGGTGGTAAAAGGAGGTGTGGGGCTCCATGTCACCCTTGGGGGCAGTGCTGCACCTGCCGATTCATCATCATGGACGCCCCCAATAGCTATAATGCCATCTTCGGGAGGCCCCTCATCAGTGCCTTCCGCTGCGTCCCCTCGTCCTTCCACAAGTGCCTGAAGTTCAACGCCGAGGGGGTTCAAATCTGGGTCCGGGGAGACCCCAAGGTGGCAAGGGAATGCTACGTCACCGCCGTGAACCCCACCTCCTAGTAGGAGGGGACGAGGAGATGGAGAGGAGTATGGAGGAGGCAGAGAAGGAGGCTGGTGGAGAGGAGATGGAGGCAGAGGAGAACTGCGCCCGGGTGGAGGTGGCGGAAGAAGCCTAGGAGTCGGCCGAGGCGATGGCCGTGGAGGAGACTGAGGAAGAAGTCCTTGCCCGGGAGGGGAGGACGTTGAAGAATAGGGGGAGCAGTCCCGTCTGGAGGCAGTAGAGGAGGTGGTGGAGATGGAGGTTCTCACCCTAGGGGGTAGGGTGGAGAAGGTTCGCGTCAGCGGGGGGCTGACCCCGGAGGCCCAGGGCAGGATGCTGGAGTGTATCAAAAAGAATGTGGACATCTTCGCCTGGAGCACCGCGGAGATGCCGGGGATTGATGCTGATGTGGCCTGCCATCACCTCAATCTTGATCCGGGAGCTCGCCCCATCCAGCAGAAGAAGAGGTCTACCGCAGACAAGTTGGCCGAGCCGATCAGGGAGGAGGTGGCCAAGCTCCTCAAGGCTGGATTTGTATCTGTAATTCAATACCCTGGCTGGGTCTCCAATATAGTAATGGTTAAAAAAGGAGACGGCCGGTGGCGTATATGTGTTTATTTTCTTTACTTAATAAATCATGTCCCAAGAATTGTTACCTCTTGCCTCGGATCGACGCGCTGGTTTACTCAGCCGTCGGTTTTCCTGTAATGAGTTTTTGGATGCATTTTCAGGTTACCACCAGATCAGGATGCACCCTCCCAACATCAAGGATGTTTCCTTCATCACCAGAGACGGGTACTACTGCTACAAAATGATGTCCTTTGGGCTAAAGAATGCAGGGGCAACCTATCAGAAGATGATGGACATAGTATTCCGAGAGCAAAGGGGGAGAAACCTGGAGGTATATGTGGATGACCTCATGATCAAGAGTCGAGATGTTGACTCTCACCTCCGGGACTTGGAGGAAACCTTCGCCACCCTACGCAGGTATAAGATGCGGTTGAACCCCCTGAGGTGTGTCTTCGAGGCAAGCCAGGGCAATTTCCTAGGCCATCTCCTTACCCCTGCAGGTGTAGAGCCCAACCATTACAAAGTAAGGGAGGTCATGGAGTTGGGATCACCACAGAATACTAAGGAGGTGCAACGGTTGACAGGGAAGCTGGCAGAATTGAGCAGGTTCCTCTCCCGGGGTAGGGAGAAGTGCTCTCCCATCTTCAAGATTTTGAGGGGGCCAGAAGTTCAAGTGGACTACGGAGTACGAGGAGGCATTTCAAGCCTTGAAGAAGCAATTGACTCAGGCCCCCTTCTCCAAGGGCCGAAGGAGGGGGAGGACTTGTCTCTATATCTAGGGGTCGGAGCAGGGGCCTTGAGCTCCGTCCTAGTTTGGGAAGAGGGGAAGAAGCAACTCCCCGTATACTATGTGAGTCGGGTCCTAAGGAAGGCAGAACTCCGGTATCCCATTTTGGAGAAGCTGACCTTCGCTCTAGTCATCTCAACTCGGAGGCTCAGGCCCTATTTCCAGGCACACTCGATCCGAGTGGTGACTGACCATCCCCTCCACAACATCTTCGAGGGGGTGGAGAATTCGGGCAGGTTGTCCAAATGGTCAGTGGAGTTGAGCAAGTTCAATATCTCCTTCACTCCCCGCCTCTCAATCAAGGCCCAAGCAATGGCCGATTTCCTGGCAGACTACGTGGTTGAAGTGGCAGAGGCAAAGCTCACTCATCCTGCTCCCTGGAAGATAATGGTAGATGGCGCTTCGGGGAGGCATTCCCTGGGAGTGGGGGTGATCTTGGAGAGCCCTCAGGGGACAAGGATCGAGCAAACAGTGGTGGTGCACTTTCCCATCACCAACAACCAGGCCGAGTACGATGCAGTGATCGCGGGGCTACGCCTAGCCAGGGAACTGGGGGTATTTGATGTGGAGGTCCTCACTGACTCCATGGTGGTGGATTCCCAGATCAATGGGGAGTTTGAGGCGAGAGAGCCTACCCTTCAGCTATATTTAGCAAAGGTGAAGGGGGTCATCGGTGCATTCCAGTCCTTCTTTATATGACATGTCCTACCGGAGGAAAATGAGCAGGTGGATCGGTTAGCCAAGCGCGGCCCCCGGGTGGGGGGTACCATCACCGACCTGTTCCACCCATCCATCGAAGATGGGGAGCTAATGGAGGTGGATCAACGCCCCCCGTGGATGGGCCCGTTCATGACCTTCCTTTCCACGGGAGAGTACTCAGAGAAGATGGATAGGAAGAAGTTAAAGTACAAGTCGGTGTACTATCTCATGCGCGATAGGCAGCTGTATCAAAAGACTCTCTCAGGGATGTTGGCGCGTTGCGTAGTCGAGAGGGAGGTCCCGAGGATTTTGGAGGAGGTCCACTCCGGGGAGTGTGGAAGCCACTCCGGGAGTCGTACCCTAGAAGGAAGAGTCATCAAGCAAGAGTACTTCTGGCCGACCCTAAGTCATGACGCCACAGAGTTCGCAAGGAAGTGTAGTAAGTGCCAGTTGTTTGCCCCCCTCCAACTGCAGCCAGCTCAGCGCCTTAGGAGCATCACGGTGCCCTGGCCCTTTTCAATTTGGGGAATGGATCGGGTAGGTCCTTTCCCCCAGGCCAGCGGGCAGAGGAGATTCTTATTGGTCATGATTGACTACTTTTCCAAGTGGTTAGAAGTCAAGGCATTGTCTAAGGTAACCTCCCAGGTCATCAAGAACTTCGTGTGGGGGGAGATCATCTGTCGACACGGGTTTCCCCAGGCCATTGTCCCAGAAAATGGACCTCGGTTCGCTAGCGCCGAGTTCATCAGTTTTTGTGGGCAACTCGGGATAGATCTCAGGTTCGCTTCGGTTCACCACCCCAGGAGCAACGGGCAGGTGGAGGCGGCGAACAGGATCATCGTCAATCTCCTCAAGAAGAAGGTGGAAAATTTGAAGGGTAGATGGGTGGAGCAGCTCCCTTCGGTCCTCTGGGCCCTCAGGACCACACCCAATACATCCATATGGGAGACCCCCTAAAAACTCTCCCATGGATGCGAGGCGGTGCTCCCAATAGAGTTTGAAGTCCGGACGCCTCAGGTGGTCGAGGCAGAAGAGGGCAGGGAGGAATGGTGAGCCGAGAATGAGGAAGAGCTGCGACTCTCCCTCGACATGGTGGAAGAGCTACGCGACCTCTCCGCCATTCGACAAGAAGAAGTGAAAAGAAGAATGACTAAGTACTTTGACAAGCACGTCAGGGCCAAGCAGTTTGTGGAAGGGGATTTGGTCCTAAGAAAGGTAGATGTCGCGGGGAGATCATCCGTCATGGGGAAACTCAACCCAACTGGGAAGGCCCATACATTGTACAAGAAGCACTGAAATCAAGTGGGTACCGCCTCCGGAATGTGGAAGTTGACCCTAAGTCTCACTTGGAGCGGTGACAACTTGAAATATTTTTTTCCTTGAGTCCTGTAAGCGATGTTCCATTTTCTAATAAAGTTTTTCTTTGTCATGCCTGTGCTCCTGCCATGAATCATGCAAGCAGAAGTGTCCACTACCCAGACCCCGAGCAGATCCCGCTGCCAGACTCTCACCAAGCTGGCAGAGTTGGATGTCACTCGAAGGAGTCTACCCAGACCCTGAGCAGATCCCACTGTTAGGCTCTCACTAAGCTGGCAGGGCTGGATGTCACTCAGAGGAGTCTACCCAGACCCCGAGCAAATCCCTCTTCAACGAACGAAGAAGGACATCGGAATCTCCATAAAGCATTGTTTGTATTTTTATTTACATTCGATTTTGTTGTAAAGGAATTTTCATTCCTATTTGTAAGGGTTGGGTGCAACCCGTTGTGGTGGAGTTGTGACTCCATTGTTGGAAGGGTTCCTTCCGTGGTTGGGGGAGCATTGCTCCTAGTGTGAGGATTGGATTTCAATCCATTTGGAGAAGTGACCGAGTCGTCCCTTGGTGGGAGATAGGTCGAAGGGGGAAAGTGGACGTACCCAAATCGGGGAACCACTATAATTCTTTTTGTGTTTTCTGTGTTCTGTTTTCTTACTTGTGCATGTTAGTTTAATTCCGCAAAAGACTGCATGACACCTATTTTCCCCCCTATAGGTGGATTAGGTTGACACTAGATACTTTCAAGTGGTATCAGAGGGAGGTTCCTCATCAATAATGTTAACACCTTGAGTAAGATCTTGTGTCTAGTGTCGAGAAGAAAACAAGATTCAAGCATGGAGCTATACACAGATGTCTCTCCCCTGAGACTGCTTGCATGCATAAAAGAATATTTTCCCATCTGGAAAATGAGAGTTCAGTTTCATCTGGAAGCCATTGACCCCTGTGCTTTATACATTGTGGAAGAGGGTCCCTTCATTCCCATGAAGGCTTATGACTCTAGAGAAGATCTCCAAATCCCAAAGAGTCCCGCAGAGATGTCTGAAACTGAGTTCTCACTATTCAACATAGACAAGCTGGTTCGACAGATCATTTCTGATATTTGGTCAAGATCATCTCTTATAAGGTTGGTTAAGTGTAAGACTGCAAAGTCCATGTGGGAAACAATCTCTGACCTTATGGAGGGAAAGAAGACTACATGGACTGAATGCCAGCAAGAAGATGAAGCATACATGGGGGTCCTCATCTCTGAAGATGAAAGTCAAGAACAACCTTTCAAAATCAGGGCTCCCATGTCTCTATCAGAGACTGAAGAAGAGATTGAGGAATGTAGTTGTGATGAAGAGGAAACATCAGCTTCTGCAGACCATAACTCTAACCCTGATCAGCCAAATTAGGACCAGGTATCTTTCTCCTCTTGCTCTTTCCCACATGTATCTCCTGAAGATAGGAGAAATTCGTAGGATTGTCCATCAGTTGATGGCAGGGATATTGACAGCTTCGATCAACAGATTGAAACTCTAGATTCCCTTCGAAGATCCCTTTAGGAGAGCAACTTGCTTGTTGATAAAAAAGCTAAGGAAATTGCTCAGTTGAGGACTATGATGGACCTCCAATTGGAATCCATCAAGGTGAAGGACTCAAAGATCTCGGATATAGAGTTTTATCTAGAGACCGAGAAGTGGATAGTATCAAATTTTTCCAAGGTAGATGCTATTAAGAGAAAGGAAGAAAACGGGTGGATCTCGCGAATTATAAATTCGTGGAGAAATAGAGAAACTGTTTACAGACCCCCCCCACACCGAGTAGGAAGGGCACACATCATTCCTTCAGGTATGACCATAAGAACAACTATGGTCACTGCAAGAATGGTCGTCCCTCATGTGGAAACACCCATAGTGCAAGTGCTGTTATGGCTACCCATGAGAAAATACACACGGCTCATCATGAACCGTTTTTATTTACGGCCTCAGCCCCCACACTTCATGATATTGCAGGAACCTGCTCTCACAGGATATCTTCCCACCACAGGACAAAGGGAAAGGGAGTTGGCAAACATGTAGCAAGCATCACTGGGGCCCCCGAATGTGTGCTGGCTGAAAAGAAAGCACCACCTCCCAGGCCTCATGATACTCCCCACATATTCACCATCAGACCCACCTCGAGTCTCGGTGGAAAGGGAAAATATGAGAGCAGAACAAGCTCTGCCCCTTACAGACCTAGGATCGTAACTAACTCCGTTAGTAGATCCGGTCAGAAAAGGAGGTATAATATCCATGAGTGTTGGTGCTGTGGCAGAGTGGGTCACTTTGCCATAGGCTGTTGGCACAATCCTTCTGTGCCAATGGCAAGGGTATGTCCACATCCTCTGGCAAGAGACAGCCTTCCTGTCAGAGATCCTGTCGGAAGTCATGCTGCATTTTATACTGACAAGAACCTAGGACCCAATACCTATTGGGTTCCTAAGGTAAGGTAATTTCATTTTGTAGGATAGTCTAAGTACCCATGAACATGATGGGACTTGGACAAGAGATGTTCCAGGCTTGTTCTGGAACTAGGAATATGGGAAAAGATAAAATGCTAACTATAGTGTCCTTCATGTACATGACACTCTTCATGCTCCAAATAGTGGATCTGAAAGATCATCCTGGTAATCCCAGATGTATATATATTGATACACACCTTGAACGGAAGGACACGCAAGCAAATAACCATATGATCCTCATCAATTCGAACGGAAGGACACGCAAGCAAATAACCATATGATCCTCAAGACGGTGTCAGAACTCGCAGAGGTACAATTAATGAAATTCTGCACCTTAGTTTTCTGTCACAGGTTGAGCCAAAGAAGTTCGACGAAGCGAGCAAAGATGCGTCGTGGATATTGGCCATGCAAGATGAACTTCATCAATTCGAACGATGCAACGTCTGGACGCTAGTTCCCAGACCAAAGAAACAGAATGTGATCGGCACTAAGTGGATCTTCAGAAACAAACTGGATGAACACGGTGTCATCATCAAGAACAAAGCCATACTGGTGGCTCAAGGATACAGACAGGAGGAGGGAATTGACTTCGATCAAACCTTTGCACCATTTATAAGGCTCGAGGCGATCAGGTTGTTCCTGGCGTATGCCTCTCACAAAGGATTCACCGTCTATCAGATGGACGTGAAGTCTGCTTTCCTGAATGGAAATTTAAAAGAGAAAGTATACGTCGCACAACCCCCAGGTTTTGTTAATCCAACACTCCATGATCATGTTTACTTTCTTAATAAAGCATTATATGGCTTAAAACAAGCTCCTCGAGCTTGGTATGAGACTTTGTCTAGTTTTCTTCTTGAGAACAAGTTCTCAAGAGGAAAAATAGATAAGACATTGTTTCTTAGGGAAGTCAAAGGCAAGATTTTGCTGGTGCAAATCTATGTCGATGACATAATATTCGGCTCAACGGACAACAATCTGTGCAAGAAGTTTTCCAAACTTATGCAAGGGAAGTTTGAAATGAGCAGTATGGGAGAGCTGAAGTATTTCTTGGGACTTCAAGTGAAACAGTCTGAGGATGGAATTTTCATTTCTCAGACGAAGTTCACAAATGAACTCCTCAAGAAATTCGGAATGGAGAGTGCAACCTCAATGAGGACTCCAATGGGATCTACTGTGTCTCTTGACAAGGATGAGAACAGGAAACCTTTTGATGAAACCAAGTACAAAAGCATAATTGGATCCCTGCTCTACCTTACTGCTAGTAGATCGGATATTATGTTTTCCACATGCGTTTGTGCCAGATATCAGGTGAACACTAAGGAATCTCATTATGTCGCTGCAAAGCGGATTCTTAGATACCTTAAAGGTACACCAAATCTTGGCTTGTGGTACCCAAGAAACAATAATGTCGAGCTGATAGGCTTTTCAGATGCTGACTTTGCAGGAAGAAGGGATGATAGGAAAAGCACTTCCGGAACGTGCCAATTCCTCGGAAGAAGGCTTATATCGTGGAGCAGTAAAAAGCAGAATTGTGTTTCATCCTATACGGCTGAATTTGAGTACATCTCAGCAGGCAGCTGTTGCGCACAACTTCTATGGATCAGAAATCAACTTGAATATTATGACTTGCAGTTTAGAGAAGTTCCCATGTATTGCGACTCATCGAGCGCAATTGCAATTGCGAATAATCCTGTGTCGCACAGCAGAACAAAGCATATTGAAGTGCGCTACCATTTCATTCGGGAGCATGTAGAGAACAAAGATATATCTCTCTGTTATGTCCCCACGGATAAGCAGATTATTGATATCTTCACGAAGCCACTAGACGAGGCCAAGTTCAATCTATTCAAAACTGAACTCGGCATACTGAACCTTGAAGATTGAAGACTGAAAGGCTCAAGGCTCTTTGATCAAGAGGAAGTGTCTGCTAGGAACTCAAGATCGGGCATGGATGCAAGATCTTAGGGGGAGCATTTTGCTCCAAGTGAAGTCCCAGGTTTGCAGAAGCTGAAAATGGGGAGATTACCCTCTCGGCCAAGGCTAAGGTGATGCTAAGTAGGCCACAAAGGCTATGCTGCTCTCAGATAGGGGGAGATCACCTCGGCTAAGGCTATGCTGCTCTCAGGAAAGTGGTAATGAATTCCACACTCAACTGAACTTTCATTTTATGATTTTCATTTCCATCTGTTCTATTCACCTTAGCTTGTAGGGTTTAGGCTTCTTCAAATAGGGGGAGATTGTTGGGTATTGCATCCACAATAAACCTGATTTGAAGAAGAGCCTGAACAAGCTAAGTTGAATTGACAATGTATTTGACAATTCTATCAAGTTGTGCTTGCAACTATTCCATGCTAAGTACACACCAATGTCAGAGTGCAGTGGGTCAATATACACGGGTCTGCGCAACGTAATCCCTCGCTGTGTAGATCAGTGTGTTGATCCACGTGTGTTCTCTCTATTGGAGTATACTTATTTCAAGTACAGGGTCAAGGTAGATCAAGAGCAGAAGAAGGAGCAAGGATGGGTCAAAAACAAAGCTATCAACAGAAGGAAGGAGGAAAATCCTTCCAAGTAAGAATCGACGGGAATCGTTAGTGATTCCCACCGACTTCGACGGGAGTCATTAGTGATTCCCGCCGACTTCGACGGGAATCACTAAGTGTCTCCCGCCGACTACTTCTGGCTGGCAAAAGTCTGAAATTTTGCCAAGGCAGAATTGACGGGAGTTGGGAGTGATTCTCGCCGACATTGACGGGAATCACCAACGACTCCCGCCGATTTTGCCTTAGGCAGATTTCGCCGCTCGCTGGACCGGTCCAGGTCGCTGTGCTCAGTTCGGCCAGATCTCGGGATTTTCGAGGTGGGCCCCACAACGGTCTTCTAGGGTTTGCCTTTGGGGTATAAATACGTACTTATTCTCGTTGTCTACAGGACACACCAACCCACCAGAATACGAAAATCGGTCGTGACCTAGCGCATCGCGATCTCCGCCCGCACGCACGTCGCCGATCGGAAGTAGTCGCTGCCGCTGATCTCAGCCCGTCTCTGATCACTCGACGACAGCACTGAGGCAAGAAGCCGGTCTCACGTGTCTCTCTCGAGATCTCTTGTCTTCCGATTTATTGAACGAGACTTGTTCTCCCTTCCGAATCGGTTGAGACGTTTGATTCGACTGAGATCGTTCGAAGCCCTAGCTTGCTTCGTCAAGAAATTTGGATTTACAAAGCATCGCCGCCGCACTTGCTTGTCGCCGCCGATCTTGACAAGATCCATTCCAAGTGAGAAATTCGGTTGTGGACACTTCGTACTTTTCGTGCAAGCTTCAACGAACGAAGAAGGACATCGGAATCTCCATAAAGCATTGTTTGTATTTTTATTTACATTCAATTTTGTTGTAAAGGAATTTTCATTCCTATTTGTAAGGGTTGGGTGCAACCCGTTGTGGTGTTGTGACTCCATTGTTGGAAGGGTTCCTTCCATGGTTGGGGGAGCGTTGCTCCTAGTGTGAGGATTAGATTTCAATCCGTTTGTAGAAGTGACCGAGTCGTCCCTTGGTGGGAGATAGGTCGAAGGGGGAAAGTGGACGTACCCAAATCGGGGAACCACTATAATTCTTTGTGTGTTTTCTGTATTTTGTTTGCTTACTTGTGCAAATTAGTTTAATTCCGCAAAAGATTGCAGGACACCTATTCCCCCTATAAGTGGATTAGGTTGACACTAGATATTTTCAAGTCTACCCAGACCCCGAGCAGATCCCGCTGCCAGACTCTCACCAATTTGGCAGGACTAGATGTCACTCGGAGGAGTCTACCCAGACCCCGTGCAGATTCCGTTGCTAGGCTCTCACCAAGCTGGTAGGGCTGGATGTCACTTGGAGGAGTCAACCCAGACCCCGAGCAGATCCCGATGCCAGGCTCCCACCAAGCTGGTAGGGCTGGATGTCACTCAGAGGAGTCTACCCAGACCCCGAGCAGATCTCGTTGCTAGGCTCTCACCAAGTTGGTGGGCTAGATGGCACTCGGAGAAGTCTACCTAGACCCCGAGCAGATCCCGCTACTAGGCTCCCACCAAGCTGACAGGGCTGGATGTCACTCGAAGTAATCTACACAGACCCCGAGCAGATCCCGCTGCCAGGATCTCACCAAGCTGGCAGGGCTGGATGTCACTCGGAGGAGTCTGCCCAGACCCCGAGCAGATCCCGCTGTCAGGCTCTCACCAAGCTGGCAGTGCTGGATGTCACTCGGAGGAGTCTACCCAAACCCCGAGTAGTTCCTGCTGGCAGGCTCCCACCAAGCTGGCAGGACTGGATGTCACTTGGAGGAGTCTACCCATACCCCGAGCAGATCCCGCTGCCAAACTCTCATCAAGCTGGCAGGGCTGGATGTCACTCGGAGGAGTCGACTCAGACCTTGAGCAGATCCCGCTGCCAGGCTCTCACCAAGCTGGTAGGACTGGATGTCACTCGGAGAAGTCTACCCAGACCCTGAGCAGATCACGCTGCAAGGCTCCCACCAAGCTGATAGGGATGGATGTCACTCGGAGGAGTCTACCCAGACCCTGAGAAGATCCCGCTGCCAGGCTCCCACCAAGCTGGCAGGGCTGGATGTCACTCAGAGGAGTCTACCCAGACCCCGAGCAGATCCCACTGCCAGGCTCTTACCAAGCTGGCAGGGCTAGATGTCACTCAGAGGAATCTACCCTGACCCAGAGCAGATACCGCTGTCAGGCTCTCACCAAGCTGGCAGGGTTGAATGTCACTCGGAGGAGTATACCCAGACCGCGAGCAAATCCCGCTGCCAGGCTCTCACCAAGCTGGCAGGGCTGGAAGTCACTCGGAGGAGTCTACCCAGACCCTGAGCAGATCCCGTTGTAAGGCTCCTACCAAGCTGGCAGGGTTGGATGTCACTCGGAGGAGTCTACCCAGACCCCAAGCAGATCCCGCTGCCAGGCTCCCACCAAGCTGGCAGGGTTGGATGTCACTCAGATGAGTCTACTTAGACCCCGAGTAAATTTCGCTGTCAGGCTCTCACCAAGCTGGCAGAGCTTGATGTCACTCAGAGGAGTCTACTCAGACCCCGAGTAGATCCCGCTGCCAGGCTCTCACCAAGCTGGCAGGGCTGGATGTCACTCCGGGAATCCGCCCAAGCCACCCCCCAACTGTCCAGCAAGAACGATAAGTCTTGGTGAACGCGGCACCTAAGGTGGGGATCTAGACGCTTACATTATGAAGGCAAGGGTCGCAGGGTCACCGAGATGGCTTTAACGGGTCAGCTGGCTAGAAATGTCAACTCCGGCCTATGGTTCGACGAGCCCCTGGGGAAGGGATCCAGACGGCGAGAACCCGAGCCACGCTGATACCCCCAGGGGACGGCTCGCGCGTAGCCTGGCAGCATGGGTGCGAGCTGAGTCATCTCGCCTGCTCTACGCCACGAATGGAGAGGCGAGCCTGGGCAGAGGATGCGGGTCACCGACTCGCGGTACGGCTAACTATCATGACTATCACTTTTAAGCCTAAGTCTAAATCTGAAACGAACATGCGACCTAGCGTGCGAGCAATAACAGATCAGAAGAGGCAAAACCAATCGTGAGTGTGAAAAAGGGAGGACATTTACATTATAAAGGCAAAATACAATAAAGTGGTTTTTGGAAGTACGATGAATCAATCAAAAATTATAATTATTACAAAATCTCGGGCCTCGGCCCGCATCCAAACTACACCAAAATGATGTTGGGCAAGGCGCGAGCTTCCAGCGAGGCGAGTCCCGAACGGCGAGCCCCCCTAAATGGGATGGTAGGGTCCATCGCCTGGCTTCGGTACCGGAAGGAATAATTCTGGTACCACGCCGCTTGCCGAAAGCTTCTCGCTCTCGCTCTTGATCAGGTCAGCTCGCCGCAGCATCTGAAGAGTGTACTTCACAGCACCGACGGCGTTCTTCTACGCATAACTTACAACGCGTACTCATTATAGTGCGCGAGCTGGCAACCGCTGCTAAACGGCGATGGAACGGCCGCTGCGGCCTCCAACTCGCGCACCCGCCCTGCAGTGCTTGCTTCTCCTACTCAAGGGTGGTGATCTCGATGCCCAACCGGCTGGAAGTCGCTGCATCCTGCGAGAGGAAGGGTGACTGGGGTGAGCTTGAGGAAAAGTAGTGGAAGATTAGTACGAGTTGAGAAACATACAACTCCTCCCAGGTACCGGGCGAGGGCGGCCTCGACTGCATCGGCCCGCTTTTGCTGAAGGTCCGCCTTCTCCTGGGCGAGTTTGCGGGCCTCCTCCTTCTCGTCGACCAGCTTCTTGAACGACGGGGCGTTCTTCTCTAGCTGAGTCAACCGCCTGCCCGTCATGTGGGCCAGCTCCAGGCCGTGAAGCTGGGCCCGCGCGCTCTCGTGCATGAGGGCTCGCGTGACCTCCTCATCATAGACCACGAAATCCTCCCGACCGTACAAGCCGAACGAGAAATTTTAGGCCTCCACGCTAATGGTATCCTGCTCCATCCAGCTCGGCAGCAGAGTCGAGATGATGGCCCAGTTCTCCTCTTTATCCCATTGGATGAGGGGATTCTCGAGCTCGTCGAGAGGCCGCTCGCTGAGGCCAAAGTTGCGGTGCCCCTCGGCACCGACTTCGCGGCAGGATGCACCTCTTCTTGAGGCCCGGAAGTACCGACCGCCCCGCCAAGGGGGCCGTTGGGCGAGGCGACTGCGGGGGCGAGATCTCCAGATGGTTGACCCGTCGGCGCCTTTCCCTTCTCCTGACTTGTGGGCGGCACGCCGCCCGTAGTTATTGCTTTTTGGGCGGTGGAAGAGGCAGAGGCTGCTCGCGCTGGATCGCTTCTGGGTGGCGGGGACAGAGATCTCGCGGTGCGCGGTGGCTGCCACCTCGGTGTGAGAGAGCTCGCTGGAGGCGAGTCGTGCACTCTCATATGGGGGGTGAACGGGGATGTCTCGCTCGCCTGCGAGAACTATAATACATAGAATATAAAGTAGACAAAGGAAAAGGTAGAAGCGCGAGCCACTTACCCTCCACGGGCAGAACGGGGGCGAGATCGTCCAGATTCCTGCGAAGATAGGCAACCTCAAAGTTCTTCCCGATGAAGAACCCGCACAGCTCCACCTCGTGGCCCCCCAAGCTAGGGGGTGGTAGTTCGCCTCGCTGAGCTTAATGGGGGAGAAGGGGACATTGTCGAAGTCCCCTTTGACGAAGACAAACTTCTTGATCCAGTTATGGATCTTGTTGACGGTCTCCCGCACCTTAACATGGTTGCTGGAAAAGAAGGCGGTCCTGTCCTTGTTCGCCCGGAAGGAGAACAACTTGTGGAAGACCGCAAGGCTGAACTCGACCCGCTCCTCCCGCAAGAAGCAGGCGAATCCGGCCACCACCACGACAGAGTTGGGAGTCAATTGCCCGGGTACGACCCCGAAGTACTTCAAGGTTTGGCGAACCTCCGCAACAAAGGTAGTCGGTAACCTGTCTCAAAGTGCGCTATAGGGAAAGCGAGCTCATCAGCAGAGAGATCGTTAACCCTCTCTCCCTTCCCAAGTCGCCTCGCCACGAAACCCAGTGGCACGAAGTTCCCTACGGCGTCGAGGAACTCGCGCTCAATGATTGCAACAAGGGAGAAATTGTTCTCAGAGAAGGTCCAGGCACACTTACTCCTCCCATCCGCATCGCTACTACCACCGCCCATCTCGCAGAGAATTCGCCGAGCGGGACAAAGTAGTTCTCGCAAGGGGTTCAGAAGGGGAGGAAGTCTTAAATGCGGTAGGTGAGAGAGAGGTCGGCTATGCCTATTTATAGAATCGAAAAAGGGCGAGAAAATGTCCGCCGGTGGGAAAAGTGTGGGTAGCAAAATTAGCCCCGATGTTTCGACTTCTGAACCCGACCTGGATCCTCATCAACCCACCGATAGGCCGCGAGAAGTTCTCTGTCGCGAATTTCTATCATTCGCGTCACCATGTGAGGTGGGCAGCCGCGATGCGGGCCTGCCTGAATCAGCGCACAAATCACCCAAACATGCGACCCGCGGGCGGCCGGCTCGCTCCCGCCAAAATTGGATATGCGGGCTGAGCGAGTCGGCTCAGTCATACCACACCCGCTTGAAGAAGAACCTGGCTAGCTTGAGCGTCTCGTCTGCTCCCCAAAGAAAATGAACCATCAACGTAGTAAAAGAAACATGCAAAAAATACTCGCCAAACCTGCTTCACCCCCGCGTGCTAGATCAGGGCGGTACGTGAGGATAGTGATACTCGCGGACCGCCACTAGCTCCCGCTGGGCCAGATCGACCTGCTCCGTGGCATGCCCGTACCGTTCCTCGACTCGCGTGATGTGCACACCCGGAGAGGTCTCTCCGTCCCCACCAGCTAGACGCCTCGCCCCGTCCAAGACCGCGAACTGCTCCTCCACCTCGGCCTTGTCCTTGTCCACTTTGTTTTAGACCTCCTGCATCAATAACGTGTGTTTCTGGAATAGCCGCATCACAGGCTTCTTCATCTTCTCAGCATCCAGCGGGTCCCCCAGGTATTATGAAATTCCATCCGTGCCAGGGGGAGGCGAATACCCCTCGCTCATCTCGATATCGGAGGAGGAGACCGCGTTAAAACCTGCAGGAAGAAGTTAGAAGGAGCGAGCAGTGGTAAGCGGGCGAAAGCAAGAAGCTCACCAGGGGTCGGCACGTCGCCCGCACCGGCAGTTAGTCAGGAGGTACCTGGCCGGCCCTAGAAGGGTTCTCCTCCGAGATTAGCGAAGGTTTTTCCTAGGCCGGGAAGCATCGGCGACAGAGACGTCGAAAGAGGGGCATGCCCCTGGCCCGAGGGGCTCGCGACCCGTTCAGCAATTTGCAGAGGGGAATGCCCCGGCTATTCCCTATCTCCTCCATCCTCGCGAGCCAATCCCTGCCAAAAAAGAAATTAGAAGCAAAGCCATAAGTCGGACAGAAAAGCCCGTGTACCTCAAGGGCGATCCCAGCACCCACTGCCGAACTCAAAGCAGGGAGATCATCCGAGGGGGACCGCCCGACACTTTTTCCCTTTTTCGTCTTGAAGAGGGGGTCGGGCGATCTGCGTGCCAACCACGGAGCAGCGCCAAGGGCTAGCTCCCAAGTCCCCTCCCTCCCGGCCTCTAGGAGAGCCCGCATCTCCTCGGATATATGCATTGTTCAGCTACAGCTCGCAGAGAAGGGTAGAGAAAGGGGGGAATTTCTCCAAAGGTTTGACGGTATATTTATAGAACAAGGGTGGGCCCCCTCAAAAGATTCCCTCCAGCTCAGTAGAACATTCACCGAACACGTGTGTTGGATGATTCTTTTCGAGCATGACCAAGCTAAAAAGAGTAGGGATTGTGTATAACTCCGTGTTCGTCGAGTAGAACAGTGACCCAGATAGGCAGGCTAGGGAGGGTCGTCCGCGTCAGGACAACAAGCGTGCGGATACGGAATAATCAACTCGCTCTCGCCAAGGCTAGGCGGACAAGCTACGTGAATCGACCCACCCAGCTCGCGCCCGCCCGGAGTCTGTCGAGTCAAGCTTGGCTTTCGTCGAGCTAAAGCCCCAGATTCGAGATTAGACCGCAGAGCTCGCCGGACGGAACTGGAGGGGGTCAGAGTTCAGTAATCCCCGATTCGTCGGGGGCGAGTGGGGCAGGCTGGTTCACACTCGCCCAGTGGAGCTCGGTAAGAGCCAAGCGAGTAGAGCCAGTTGGGCCCTCGCTCGCCAAAGTCCCGGCAGGAGCCGCGAGTGCCATCCCTATCGAGTACTCGCCACCCCGGGCGAGTGGGGGTATCAGAGGGCCACCCACCCAGCTCTTTTATGAGGCTTCGTTCCCGTAATACCAACACTCTCGACGCCCTTCTATCAACAACGTCGAGTAATCATTCTCTACTTAACGCCCTTGGGTTCTTTAGTTCCCGCCCGAGGTGGGTAGGTCGGCTCGCATTCGCCCGGTCTCCGTGAGGTACTCTTTACTGTTTTGCCCCCGTTGGTCTACCCCTATCCATTCAGAACAGCGGAGTTACGTTATTGGCAGACCAACCAAGACTGCACATAGCCGTTCATAACAGCAGAGGTTGGCTATTTGCAGGCCATTTTTCAGAATCCTATAAATAGACCCAGGGTGGCACCTCGGAAGACATGCTTTCATGTTCCCAGACCTTGTGCTTTCTGAGGTAGCCTTAGCTCGATTTTTGGCTAAGGGAGGGGAAGCACTCTAAGATCTTCCGGGTGTATGGTGGGACCTCCACATCGAGCCTTTGGGTCTATTTACATTTGTCATTTTGCTTGTAGGAGAGAAGTAGGTGCGCGACTACCCCTTCCCCAAGGGTGAACTCCATATAGACCGAATTTTTTGTTTCAACATCTTCCACATGTCCACCTCCAACCCCCAAGGTACTGATGAAAGAGTAAGTCCTGATGCTCCCCTGAGTTTTTAAACATGTATGCAGTAGCTAATCTTTCAACTGTATTTCTGTTGGGTTTTTATGACTGCATGCACAAACTATTTTTTCAACTGAATTTTGTCCTACATTTTTCTAGCTGTATGAATATACACCAATTATGAATATATTTGTAATAATATAAGTCCTGAAGCTCCCCTAACTTTTTAAAACTGTATGTAGTAATTAATCTTTCAACTGTATTTCAATCGGATTTTTATGACAGTATGCACAAACTATTTTTCCAACTGGATTTTTATATCATTTTTTTCTTTGTTCTCGTAGGTGAAGAAGGAACCTGTTGTGTTCCCCATTGTTCATTAAAATGAAGAAGCATACACAATGTTTTGCGACTATGCCACAAATTAGGATTCAATGTTTGTAAGCAACACCTAATGTACTGGACGCATACCAAAATAGTTAAACTATGGGAATATTGTTGCGCTAAAGCGGGGCTAAAGAGTAGAAAGAATTTCCCTTTGAAGTACTGTAAATCAGATATATGGACTGGTTGTCTTGCATGCATAACATTCCATGTTGATAAGGAAGACAAAATTTGGACAGTATCCAAATTTGTAGAGGAGCATAATCATCTGTTAGCCACAGATAAAGAGACACATCTGTTGCGATCTAGCCGCCGTATTCCTGAAATGCAAGCGAGTCTTTAGAAAAATTTGAGGACTGCCAGAATTAGAGCCATGGATTCCTATAATTTCCTATCTAATGAAGTCGAGGGGGTTGAAAGCATAGAGTTCACGAAGACGGATGCTTTCAACTACGTCCAATGAGAAAGAAAAGCTTTGATAGAGAGTGGTGACGCCTCCAACTTGCTCACTTTATCACAGAAAAAAAAAGTTGGACGACAATATGTTCTCCTATGAAGTTCGTACAGATGAGCTCAACAGGTTGACAAGCTTCCTCTGGATGGATGGGCATAGCAAGATAGACTACAACTGTTTTGGAGACGTTATTTTTGACACCACATATAGACTTAATAAGTACAATCTAGCTTGCGCACCATTCGTTGTCATGAATCATCACTGGTAGAATGTATTCTTGGGTGGGGCTTTTATCGCTGAGGAGACTATTAAATCTTTCTGCTGGGTTTTCGAGTCGTTCCTTAATTCTGTTGGTGGGAAGCAACCCATTACTATCTTTACGGACCAGGATCAAGCCATGACTATTGTTATTGAGTGGGTTTTGACTTCTACCCGACATCGGTTATGTTAGTGGCATATATGTAAGAAGGCTCCATCGAAAGTTCCAAGCTTCAACCACGACAGATATGTTCAAACATGTTTCTATAACTGTATGGACAAGTGTGATGGAGAAGAAGAGTTCAATAGTTATTGGCACGAAATGATAACGAAAGTAGAATTACATAAGAATAGATGGATGGAAGATCTTTATACTATTAGGAGGCGGTGGTCCACGGCTTTCAATAAGGATGTGTTGGACCTGGGGATTTTATCCACCCAAAGGAGTGAGTCTGCCAATAATTGCATTCACGGATGTTCAAAGGCAACTAGCTCACTTGTTGAGTGTTTTTCTGAAATGGAAAAGCTTGTCTCAACGTGGCGGCGCAATGAGCGCGATGAAGATTTCAAGTGTACACATTATCCTATGAGTTTATGATTCAAAATGTGTGTAATATTAAAGCTCGTTTCGAGGTAGTACACCAAAAAAATATTTGCAATATTTGAAAATTTATTCATGAAGGCAGTGGTAGGGGTAAATGTGGTGGATGAGAATAGATACGACGAGCAAAACATCTTATATATAATAACCCAGAATGATGCAATTGATGCTGAGAAAAGGTGGTTCGTTAGCTATAATTCTTGGACAGATATGGCACAGTACTCGTGTCGTTGTTTCGAGACTCAAGGTATGTTATGCAGGCACATAGCCAGGATATATAATCTTTGAAATGTTCAGTACTTTCTAAGTTCTTACGTTCTGAAAATATTTTCTGTGAAGCCAAAAAAGGCATCTACCTACCGGGCACACCTTCTCTGACAGATCACGACTCCAACTTGATTTTTATAAACCACCTAATGCGATTCAGTTATGATGTCGCTCGACGAGTCAAAAATTATAAATTAGCAAAGGATCATATGGTAAGCGCAATGAATGCCATGTCCATAAAGCTTGATGAGTTGATTGGCAACGACGAGCGATGCGTGAAAGGCATCTTAGAAAAAAATGAAAGGGGGAGGATAGCCGTAAATGACCCGCCAGTGAAGAGACCCAAAGGCGCGCCGAGTGCACGCATGAATAACCATTGGGAGAGAGGCAATCGAAAACCAAAAACAAGTAGGATCAAGCCAACCTTTTTTTCCTTTTAGGTAATCATTGTAATACATAATTAAAATAGTTCTAATGCTATTTACTTTTGAATTTGTGATTCAGGAAAGAAAACGGAGCGCAAGGGCAAGACAGTCAATGTTGATAATACGCCAACCCTTGAGGAGTTCGATTGTTTTGGAGGCCAAGACATTGAGCAGCAAGATGCTAGCATTCCCACGCCACTGTGTGACGATTCAAACGATGACTACTTTGTTAATTTATCATTTAATTTCTCTAGTGTACCGGATGTTTCTAAGCCCTTGTAATTTATCCAGTGATTATCCCTACATGCAATATATTAAGTTTTTTATGTTTAACATTACATAAAATTGCAAACAATTCAAATGCATTAAGCCAAATTGCAAAGCATTCAAGATACTTATATAACATAAAATTGCATCAGTCACTTGATATGCATTATTCCAAAACTGGAACAAATTATACTGCATTGATACCTGTGTCAAACTTTAGAAACATTATAATTAATTAGGCCATATCAAAGGTTGTTTGAATCACACAAAAAACAAAACGCATCACAATGTCTCAACCTTTCCCCCTCTATCCAGCCACATTATCTACTATGATTTCATGAAAAACACGGAAGTAGTCAGCTGCGATCTCTGCACGGAAACGTGTTAATGAAGCTTGCCAGTCCTTGTGGTTCTCCCATACAATCTCTGATGGAGAAAGTGCTACTTCCATGTATTTAAGAACAAAAACACTACAGTCTATCCCACCTTATTGTTTTGGGATTTTGTCCACCAGCTCGTTCTTACAAGTCAACATATCTGATGGCAAGGCTTTCCAGACATCTTTATAGAAGGCGGAGACCTGTATAAAACAAAGAAAATTAAAAAATATGTTCCTAAAATGAATGTTCACCAGAAAGTAGAACATAGCTAGTCATACCAAGGTGGGAAGGGATGCTTGATTCATAGAACGTGTCATCGAATCATTGAAATCCCACTTGCGATGTTTCATGTCGCATACTAGAAGTGACCAGTGGTCGGGTTTGTGTACGAGCATGAGTAATATATTCTCCTTGCTGACATTCTCGAGGGTAACATGGTTGATCATAGCCTCACTATTTGAGCATTTACTTCTCTTGAAGTACTACATGATATGGAAGATTCAGGTTTTTTTAAATACCCAAAATTTGTCGAATATAAACTGCACTTACGGCATGATCAGATGATATGTACAGAAAGATTTTGAATTGAGCCAGTGATCTCCTCCTCTGAGAACTTAGTACTAATGCCCAAGTATTTATATGCACGTCCGACAACCATCATTCTCCTAGCAAATCATCGATTAAGGCCCGGTTCATTAACACATTCCCACTATCAAATATCATCTAATCTCTGTGAAAATGAAACCAAAAATGCTTTAATCATTCTCTAAAGATAAAAAGACATAAACATTGATTAACTTTTACCTTCTTGTAAAACTTGTTAGAACAAACTCTATTATGTCCCGTTATTGAGGTGTTATTAGATCTCTACCCGGGTAACACTCCTTATTTATCACTGTGTCTTTTTTCTTCGGGGTTCTCGATACTTTTCTTTTCCTATTAGCCCTCTGCTTGACATTTTTAATCAAGCTCCTTAGACTGGACGGCGGCGTAGGATCAACCAGAGTAACCTCAAGAGTAGAAAGTGGGGTGGTATCCAAAGTAGCCATGAATGTAGATGGTTCGTAGGATGGTTTGGGGGATCATTTGGGGGTTGATCTGGGGGATTGTTTGGGGGTTGATTTGGGGGATGGTTTGGGGATTGTTTGGGGGTTAATTTGGGGGATGGTGTGGGGGATGGTGCGGGGGATAGTGTACGAGATGGGGCAGTTGTAGCACTTGGTTGCTTAACCAACGACTCACAAAAAATCTGCAAGGATCGGACCTCTGTCCCAATCTCCTTTATTGTAGTCTAAAGTCTAGCCTCCATATCTTTCAAGTCTTTAGATACTCTTACCATTTCCTCCTTGCCCTTCCTAATTCTTCTTAGCAACACATTTTCCCTATTTCTTTTTTCCTTTCTACTCAACCTCTCTTCACCTAACTTTTCTTTTACATCAAGCTCGAATCTTACAACTTTTTTCTTGTACTTAGCCTACACACAAGGAGTACCAAATCATTGAAAATGTTAAATGAAGGGCAACTATTATTTTAATAGACAAACATATACATCAGGGCCAAAATACCTTCAATTTCTTTTCCTTCACAAGCTCGAAATTTGAGTCCTCTTCCTCACCAAGAAGTTAAAACTCCGCAGGTGTTATGCCCGCAAATTTTTCTCTGACCTGTAAAATAACAAACATAGGCATCACAAAAATGCATGGACAAAATAATAGCTCACACATAATAATGGAACTGGATGGACAAACCTGATCCTCAATCCAAAGATTTCTAAAGTGCATAGAGCAAGCCTTGACGTTGTAACTAAGTGTGGACGACCATCGGCATATCCTAGGGCGTGCAATGTCGTCAACCGCCAACTGTAACTTTGCATGTTCATACAACCACACCTACAAAACTATATGAGTGAAAACACGATAAATTAATGAAAAAGAATACAATAGTGTCACATTTACCACTACAGAACATCCTTCGAAGTAGCCCAAATTTTTGCCAAACGGTCGGAGTGCACTCCGACCACTAAGCTCAACAAGTTGTTCATGTAGGTGGTGGTGTACGTCCTTCGGTCAATTATACTTCACAAATTGCTTGACACCTTTGATGGGCATTAGTGATGCGGGAATTTTAAGGCCCATTTGCGGGAAAAGAAAAACAACTAGGAGATATCGGGCTAGATGTCAACACTCCTTCTCTCCAAAGTAGGAGACCACTCTTTGGCTACTAGTTCTTTTATCTCCTCCGTCAAGGTTTTTTGGGTAACACTAGAGAACGGTCTTCTAACAAAGGAGAACTCAATCCCCTTATTACGAAACCCAAAAATAAGCTCTATCTCATTGACGGTTAAGGAAACATAGAAATTACCCAACTTGAAAGCTTGTTTTTCTCTATTATAGTTACGAATTAGAAAATAGAGGAGAGGTATGTTTTGTGGTTTTATTGGTATACTAAATAGAGGTAATATCCGGGCCTCTTCTAGAACTTTTCTCGATTCTTCCGATATTACATTTAGGATTGGTTGCGCCTTGGCCATAAAAGTGGAGACGACACACTGAAAGTTCAGGTACGAATTTTCAGGCACTACATTTTGAGGAAAAAGCAATCCAATATAAAACTCGACATTACATTTCGTGCAAGTAACTAATCTACTGGCATATTAAACAAGTATGGGAAAACACCTACTTGAGATTTTACTTAAGACTCTGATTTATAGAGGATAACTTGACTTTTTGTATGATGTACCTGTAAAATAGATGGTAGTAGTGTACAACACTAGAAAGGTTGAAATAAAAGTGACAATGAAGTAAGAGTGTCAATGAAGAAGGTAAGCAATAATGAGCTGGGAAGAGCAAGTATGTACATTGAACAACATATATATATATATATATCTGGATAAAACAAACTGTAAAGAGATAATAGTTTTGAACAATAAAACAACCAGGGAAAAAAATTTGGACTGTGTAGAAACAAGCAGATAATATCAAGGAAAAACCTGAGAAAGCAAACTATAAAAAGGAACCAATTTCAGACTATATAGAAACAAACAAATAATATCAGGGGAAAACAAACTGTAAAGTAGAACCAAAAAAGAAGTGAATAAACAGAGTGAAAGAATACCCCAAAAAAACTAATTGTAATAATAACAGGGAAAAACAAACTGTACAACAGGTCAAAAATTGAACTGTATAAAAACAATAAAATTGGGGTTGAGCGGTATTAAACAACTAAAACTCATCAGAAACTCATAATTTGAAGCATCCAACCCTAAACCCTACTATGGAATTACACATTAGAATCAAAAATGAACTAAAGAATTCAAGAGAATAGAGGAAAAATCTTACCCTAATAGTCAGCGATGAGATTGGTCCCGTCGGTCCTCTCCTGGGAGTTTAGGCAGCGCCGGCGACCAAAACCTAGTTCCTGAACATCGACGGGAGCTAGGGCTTTCGCCATGGAGGTCAGAAGAGGAGGATGGAAGCAGAGCTTGGGCTAGGTTTGTCGCTGGTTCGCAGTTGTCCCCAATGAAATCGCGAAAGAAAATAAAAAAAGTGGGCCCCGGGCAGTATTTAAACCCGCAGCTTATTACCGTGGGGGTGCTGCACGGAATATTTTTTCTTGTGTTTATCTGTGAGTATAATGAAGACTTTTCGTCCCATCAACAAACCTTTGGTGGATATGTGGTATGAGATACTTGATGCAGGAGAGTTGATGTGTCTCAGAGAGTAGTCATAAATTCAAGGAGTAAAAAAAAGTCTCCCAGGAAACATTTACACTCCCATCCCCCTGCTGCGCCACTCACCTTCTATGCATCACTCGACATCCTAAACCCTAGGAAGGCAATGTTGATCCTCACCCGATGATTGGAACTGTTCTCTATTCTCTCGAGAGCCCGGGCAAAAAATCCACTACTATGAGTACCACAAATGATGGTATCAATAGTCCTCCTTTGGGAAAGAAACTAGATGAGGTTCATGATGAGATTTATATTTTTTTCGTGTGAATTCCCATCCTCATTGTTGAAATTTTTGAAGTGAAAGTGGCGACCTGGACGGTCTATTCGCGTGGACTGTGCGGACAGGGGTGGCGGCGAGCCAATTCAGTAGTTTCAGCGTTAGCTTGTTCCCAGGTTGTAATCGGGTGAATATAATGGTTATCCGCGGGAGTTGTGGACTCATATAGAGTTTGCCGAGTCCGGCTTGATTGCGGACACTTCTAGAGCTCGCCAGATCGGCATGGTTTTTTCCTTGGTCTTGTTTTGGTGGTGTGGTTTGGTGATGACCGCGGAGTTCATCGGATAGTACGAACTGGTTTGAGTTCGTCGGTTAGTGCAGACTTGTGTTTGAGTCCGACAGTTTGCAGTCCGCACCATGGACTCTTAGTGGTGTGGACTTGGTCTTGTTTTGTACCAAGTCTGGCTATGCTCAGTCTGCAGAGTTTGCCGGGTTGTACGGACATCTTCTCTATCCGCCGAATTCGGCAGCTTGTTAGCTTAGTGCTCTAGTTGCAGGCTCGGAGTGTGCGGACTGGAGCAGTGGCCACAGGGTGTGCGGACTGGAGCTGTGTCCGCAGGATGTTGAGGACTGGTGGAGGTATCCGCAATATCTGCAAGTGTGGCGGACTGGCCTTGGCCTTGTGGTGTTCAAGGCGGATAAGTTTTCTATCCAGCCTTGATGGTGCGACCATGGGGGACTGGTTGTCCGGCCTGCTCAGGACGACAAGGAGGACTGGTTTCGTGTTTGCGCTGTGTAGATACGCTTTGTGCTCGCCGCGAGATGGGTGGTGATCCTAGCGGTTAGGGCAGTGACCACACTCCTTTTTGTGCCTATAAATAGGACTCCATGTCACATCAACATAACAACTGAATGAACAGTAAGTGAGCTCGGATGATTTTTGCGGACAGGTATTTTTATCCATGCGGTTTGAGAAGTTAACCGGTTTTTGCTATTGCAGATTGTGTGGCTAGCGCTGAGAAGCCAGGGACTTGGTTCTGACTTGCGTCAGGGATTAATGAGGATAGTTCCGGATACAATTGACGGTTAGCAGCAGGTCGCAACTTGCGACCAAGCGGTCTTCTCTATGGCAATCTTTCCCAATTCAATAAGGCTGCCCGCTTCTGGTGGTCTGTATGTTCAGTTCGGTAGCAGTTGTTCATGGGATATCTAGCGGCTAGGAGATCTCGCGGTTAGGCGGCTTGCAGAGTTCTTCAGCTTGGAATAACGGGGTGTCTGCGTGGTTAGATTATGGTCTGGTGACTTGACGGCTTTAGCGGACACCTTAGTTCAGTTCGGCAGAGTCGGCGGTTACTTGTTCTAACCACGTGGCTATTGTTTTTACCTTGTTGTTTTTTGCTTCCATCGGGTACATTGGCGAATCATTTCTCGTCATGTATGTCTCGTGGTGTAAAGAATATTGATAGTACAAGATTTACTTGCTCTTCTGTTTGCATATGGTTTATTTGACTTGGTTTGGTTGAATGTTCCTGCGACCTTGTTTCCCGTTTTCCGCACCTCTCAAATTTTTATATGGTATCAGAGGGAATAGAGGTTTGAGCACTGATCAACCGTCAGACTTACTTTTTTGCTTCTGGAAGTTAACTAGACCAGTGTTGTGCAATGGAAGGAGGATTTGTAAGAGGTCATGGAATTGAACTTTTGACGTCGACCAACTTCAAGAAGTGGAGGTCATGTATGAAGAATTATCTCCTGGGCGAGGACCTTTGGGAGGTCGTCTTCGGAGACGAAAGGCAAGAAGTGACTACTGCCGATGGCAATACTGAAGAGGTGAGAGCTTGAAGGAAGACAAACACTAAGGCAGAGTTTACTCTTAAGCGGGCTATCTCATCGGAGCTCTTTGACCACATCATAGGATGTTGGTCAGCTATTGAGATTTTGACTTCCCTTGATGGGTTGTTCAATAAGAAGAATGTAGTGTGGCTACAATTTCTAGAGAATGAGTTAGCGAGAGCCACTCAAGGAGATCTGTCCATCTCTACGTTCTTCCTGAAGATGAAGAACCTATGTGTTGAAATTTCAGCATTGGACCTTGATGAGTCGATTTCATAGGCGAACCTTAAGAGACACATAATCCACGGATTATAGAAGGAATATGCTGTCTTTGTTACTTCTGTTCAAATCTGGGCCACTCAGCCATCATTGCTGGAGTTGGAGAACCTGCTGGCTTCGCAGGAAAGCCTAGCAAGGTAGATGGCTGCAGTTACTATCTCTAGAGGAGATAGTGAGGAACTCTTCTCAAGGAAGAATAAGAGGTGTGACAGGAAGAAGAAGTCATCTGCTGGTGATGGTCCTTCTACTTCATATCATCAAGAGAGGAGTGTTGCTCTTAAGCGGGATTGGAAGAAGAAGGTGGGGCTAAGGTGCTACAGATCCAACCAGCCTAGTCACTTCAAGAAGGGCTGCAAAGTTAAACTTCAGCCATGACACATTGTAGGTAAAAAGAAGTTGGTTCCAGTGTTGAGTAAGGAGGATGAGGGAATGCATTCATGACGGTCACATGTGCCCATGCTTTGTCCACCATTGACTAATAAGATGACTGGATCGTGAAATAAGGGTGTGGTCATCGCCTCACTAGGGATGAGACAAAGTTCTCTTCTCTACAGGCGTACATAGATAATGACGCTATTATTATCGTTGATGATATTGTTCATGCAGTTGAGAAGGAGGGCATAGATTCTTTGGGTAGTGATAAGGATCCACTAACCTTAAGGAATGTCTATCACGTATCAGGCATGAAGATGAACCTCTTCTCCGTGACTAATATGGTGGATGCGCGTTATCGCATTTTGTTCAGCCCAATAGAAGTGAAGTTTCTCCCCAATGTGTTAGTGGTGAATGATAATGTTGTTCATGTAGGGAGAAGGGTAAAAGACTTGTTTGTGTTATCAATAAGTTCCTATGTTGATCGGATGAGGGTCAATGATAATGCAGTTATCTGGCATGAGAGGCTGGGATATGTCGGGATGGATAAGCTAAAATCTATGGCGGTAAGGAGTCTTGTGAAAGGCTTGCCTAGATTGTCATCCTTCGGTGACGGTTATGTATATGTGGGATGTCAATATGGTAAGGCTCATCGCCTTCTGTTTGACAAGTCTTAGGCCAGGTGTAAAGCACCATTGGAGTGCATCTATGGTGATCTGATGAGATTGACCGTCACCGCCAGTCTTGGAGACAACAGATACATGTTGGTGTTTATTCATGACTATATGAGGTACACATAGGTGTACTTTATGAAGGAGAAGTCGGAGGCATTCCAATTGTTCGTGGAGTTTAAGGAGCTAGTGGAGGGCCTACTTGGCCTGCGGATTAAGAAGTTGAGCATGGATAATGGAGGTGAGTTTGTTTTAAATGAGTTCTCTTACTTCTGCAGGAAGCATGGAATCCGCAGAGAGCTCACTTATGCACATACTCCACAACAAAATGGATTAGCAGAGCAGAAGATTGGTAATCTGATGGAGACCTGCAAGTGTTGGCTTCATGCCAAAGGCATTCTTAGGTCCTTCTGGGTGGAAGGGATGGCTTGCGCAGCATATGTCATCAATCGGATGCCTTTGATTCTAATCAACATGAAGTGTCCTCATGAGATGATTTTTAAGGAGAAGCCCAATGTTGGACACCTTCGGGTGTTTGAGCCGACCTGCTATGTACATGTTATCAATGCTCTTAGGACTAAGTTGTATGCGAAGGCGAGGAAGTTTATCTTCGTGGGCTATGGCAAGAGGAAGAAGTGATGGAAGTGTATGTACCCTACCACAAAGAAGTTCATTATTTCTAGAGACGTTGTCTTTTTTGAACTAACATCGTATGGAGGGTAGCTCATTTATGGAGCTATAGGAAAGCAGGTCAGACGTCGGGCAGGAGGAAGCTGCTAAGGATCTTTTGGTGGAGTTGAATGTGTAACCAGGAGCTCTAGGTGTTTCTAGCTCTAGGTTGAGGCTTCTTATTCAAGAAGTAGGGGAGAGATGCCCCAAGTATGCTGGGATCAGAGCTGATTCAGAAGAAGCAACGGAGGTAGTGAGCCATGGTCAGGTTCTTCGGAGATCGAAGAGGATCATCAAACCACCAGCTCGGTACAGCAACGGGAATATGGTAAGCTTTGTCTTTTGTTTCTTCGCAGGATCTCTAGACGAGCGAGAGACTTCTAGCTTTGAAGTCGCCACTAGAGTCGAGGAGTGAGATGATGTCATGGAAAAGGAGTTTGATTCCATCAGAAGGAATGAGACTTGTGATCTTGTGCCAAAGGTCGATGTCGTTTCTCCTACGACATATAAGTGAGTGTATAAGCTGAAGAAGAAGGCGGATGGAAGCATCGAGCAATACAAGGCTCAGCTTGTTGCTCGAGGGTTCTCCCAGCAGTACAGAGAAGACTATGAGGAGACGTTTAGTCATGTTGCAAAAATAACTTCAGTACGGGTGGTGATTATTTTGACGGCTTGCCAAGGATGGAGGATATGGCAGCTTGACGTAAAGGATGCTTTTCTTTACGGAGAAATTTATAAAGACATCTTCATGGTTCAGCCACCATGGTACGTATCTGAAGATCATCGAGGACATGTTTGCAAGCTTAAAAAGGTCCTTTAAGGCTTGAAGTAGGTGCCTCAGGTGTGGTACGAGAAGATCATAGAATACCTCCTGTTCTACGGATATTTTGCTTCTGATTCTGTTTCGAGCATGTTCATAAAGAAGAAGGGGAGCTTCTTATCATGTTATTGTTGTACGTTAATGACATGATCATTACAGGGAACTCTAAGGAGCAGTTAGCTAGGCTCAGGGAAGATCTAGCAGTTCGTCTCAAGATGAAGGATTTGGGCGAGCTCTACCACTTCCTTCGAATCGAGGTGGAGAGGATAAAGAGTGGCATGCTCGTTTCCCAAAGAGTCTATGCAGAACGGATCATTCAGCGATTAAACATGTGAGAGGAGAAGAGTTTTTCTACTCCTCTGGATGTTGGTCTTAAGCTTCGACATCATGAGGCGAGGGTTTTTCCAGATCCCTTAGTGTTTCGGGCTCTGGTTAAGAGCCTTATATACTTCATAATTACGAGGCCATACATTGCTTATGTTGTAGGCCGAGTAAGTCAATATATGGCAGAGCCTCGGAAGCCTTATCTGGTGGCGACAAATAATATTCTGAAGTACGTGATGTTGGATCCCTAGTTGGATTTGGGCTAGGTTCATTAATTTAGGTTGAGTCTGACTCACCATTATATAGCCAGGGTCATGTCTAGTAGTCCTAGAGTTTAGGCTAAGTCCTCTTAGTTCTATCTTCTTGGACTAGCCAGCAGAGGACCTAAGAAGACTCAGACTTAGAAGATACCAGAAGACAGTTTGATCAGTTCGAAATTCTTCGAACTAAGCTCGACGATCGTCGATCTCCGATCGACGAACTCATAGTTAATTCTCTGTGCTGAGCTCGATGATATTCGAGCTCAGGTCGACGATTTCTTTTTTTCAGACAGATTCTCAGCTCGACGAACTCAGAGTGCAGATTTGGCAAGTATTTCTCAGTTAGCAATTCGCAGAACTTAGGTCAATGAACAGACATTCTTAGGTCGACGATCTTGGATCTCAGGTCGACGAATTCTATCCAGAGTTTGACGTTTTCTGTCTGGTTCTAGAATGAGTTTTTTCCCTCCTGCTCTTTTATTTTCTCATTTATTAACAGTATTATTCTGAGTATTTAATGCATATATCCATTTGGATATAGCCGTTATTGGCTGCATTAAATATGATATTCATCAGAATATTTACTTGCTTATTCTATCAAGGACAGTTGGGGAAACTCATAAATGTTTTATTCTAGCCATTTTGAATTCTCCAGATCAGCCAGCATTTAAGGATTTTATTCAAAATTCAAAGCAGAATTTAATTGACAGAATATTAAAAGTGACTCCTCTTTTTCAAGGCATGAGAGACAAGAAAAACAAAAAGAGTACAGTACAGAGTACATTCAACTAGTGGACGACTCCTTCATTCTCTCTCAGTGCTTTTCATCTTTATCAATACTCAAGACTGAAGAAGAACAATCATAAGAAATCAAGAGTCTTCTTCATTTTCAGATTCCAGGAATCTTCAGAAACTTTCTATTCAACATCTGATTACTGGATTTTCTGGACATTGGCAAATCAAAGTTGAAGGCCTACTCACCCTGAAGCAAAGCTCTTACTCTTCCTGAACCTTCAACTTCTCATGGGGAGCTTGACACCATCATAATCCACAAAGTCTTCTCAAGTTATTCTGATACCAATTGAAAGTGAGGGTAAGATCTATCTCAACTCTAGAGGGGGGTGAATAGAGTTTAATTAAAGTAAATTCACAATTTTAAACTTAGCAAAGCTTTTAAGATTTGATTTATATATATGTGTAGGGTGCCTAGCTATAGAATTAAAAAGACAGTAAAAAGGAAGTGCACAACACACAGCAAAGAGAACACACAAGCAAACCAGAAAACACAAGGAGCTATAGTGGTTCCCCAAAAACCTGGGTACATCCACTCTTCTACCACCCTTGGTAGGAATCCACTACAGGATGAGTTGATCAGGTGTCCTGGCACCAATGAGCTTTTGATCAGGTGCTCAAAATCCAAACTAGATTTTTTGATCAGGTGTCTTGCCACCACTGAGTTTTGACAAGGTTCTCAGAACCAGAATCAAGACTTATGAAGGGAGTTTTGAAAACCCTTTTACAGGAGGAAAGAAAAGGAAAAGAAAAAGGGTGAAGTTGTCTTCTCTGTCTCAATCAAAGAGAGAAGCACAAGTGGATCTTTTGTTGTCAAAGCTCCCCCTGAGATGTTGAGTGAATCAGGAATGGAATCTTTGCTCTAGGGTGATAGGTCTTCAGAAACTTCAGATCTCCAGCAGAAGATTGTTTCAGCAGAGGCTGAAAGATGAGTTGTCTGGAGTCCTTGAGATGAAGCTGTGATCACTTTTTGAGTACACAAAATTATTCAGCTAATTCTCCTTTTTCTGTAACAGTATGTGTGTCTCTTGATTCTATTGATTGTATTGACTCTTGATTGATTGTTGAGAGAAGAAAAGAGAAGAAGTTCTTATTCCCTGAAGGTTCTTCATTCAAGATAGCCGTTATCAGGCATTAAATGCCTTCCATAAAGAATTTGTCTTCTAGAGGAAAGTCCAGCAAAACATTCTCTTGATAATTCCTTGAAACTTGCTCCAGAATAAATGAAAACGGCTGGCAGATCTTCTTGATATAAATGCTGAGAGAATTCAAAAACATTCCAAAGACTGACAGAATTTGAATCCTTAAAAACGTCGATCTCTCAGAAAATCGTCGATCTGAGCTCTACGATCGTCGAACTGAGCTCAGAGATGGAATAAGATCAACAGACAGAAAATGTCAAACTGAGCTCGAAGCTCGTCAAACCGAGCTCAGCGACCTAAAGAATAAGAGAAGAGTGATCGTCAACCTGAGCTAGAAGATCATCGACTGGAGTTCGACGACTAAGCAAAACTCACTGAAGGCAGATCGTCGGTCTGAGCTCGAAGATCGTCGAATAGAGCTCGACGATTTATCATAGTTGAGTTCAGAGAACGTCGAACGGAGTTCAACGTTTCGTCGACCTAAGCTCGACGAAAGATGTCTTATTCTTGGCTCTATTTCTGAAACCTTGGAATGGTCCTGGGGGCAGCTTCAAACCTAAGTTTCTAAGCCCTAGACACATTCTAATGTTGACCTTTTCAACTATACATCTAGGTCAACCTGGTTTCCTAAGAAAAACATAGTGATCCTTACCCAAATTAGTAATAGGGTGTTCCAATAATCTCCCCCTATTTGGGTTAGGATTACTATTTATATATTTCATAAATAAAAGATACACAACATACAGAAGAGCAGTAAACTAAAACAGAATAGAAAAGCAAGAAAATATTGCAGCAATTATGAGGAGTTTCAGCAAATTTTCAGAGGATTGTACTGTCTGCTTACATGTGTTACTTCTTTTCATTTCCTTTCTTTAATATAATTTCTCTGTTAGGATTGAGGGCTTCCTTCTTTGACCTTCTGTCATCTTCTGCTCCTAAGGAGGTTTGAGATCTAGCTCTTGGAACCACAGCCTCAGGATGCAGCTTTAGGTAGTCTACTGGGTCAAAGAATTTGCTTGAAGAATACCTTTCCAATTCAACTTTTCTTTGATCTAACAGAGTTGTAATGTTAGATGTGTCTCTTCCTTGCTCTCTTGCTTTCTTTAATTGATCTAGAGCAGCCAATTCTTTCATCCTTGCAGTCCAAGATAATGGGTTGTTCTCTGGGTCTTCAAATGGCACTACAGGCTCATATCTGTTGATTGATTCTGAAGAAGTAGTAGTTCTGGTCTCAACTTTTTCTCTGAGCTTGTAAGGGAAAGGACCTTGAGAAGAGTCTGTATGCCTTTGTCCTTCCCTGGCTTGAAATCTGTGCTCTCTTTGGCTTCCTTTATACTGTCCTCTTCTTGACTGATAACCCCTTTGGTATTGCCCCCTTGGCTGGTATCTCTGATAAGACTGGGAGGAACTTTGTTTGGAAGCTGGGGCTTGAGAAGCTGAACCTCCACTTGTCCCTGAATCTGGAGGAGGAGGAGGAGGAGGCTGAAAATGAGAGGATCCCTTTTCATACTTGTCCAGCTTCCTTCTCTTCTTCATAGCTTTTAGTTGGTTCTTGGAGAACTGCATCCAAGGCTCAGAAATGGGGCAATTATGCAAAATATAATATGGAATGTCATTTGAGTCTTTAGCTTGAGCTGGGGGTACTTTCATCATAGCCTTGCTTCTGGCCTTCCTTTTCTTGGCAATTATATTAGAAGAATCATCAGATTCAGTTTGAAACTGATCACTCTCTGAACTTTATGGTCTATCATACAAGTCATCAATGCTTTTTATATACTTTTCTTGTTGCTTGATTTGATCAGGGATAAGGGCTGGAGCAGTAGCAGCATCAATAATAGGAGCAGAGACAGCAGGAGTAGAAACAATTGAAGCAGAAATAGATTCAGATTCTTCTAGGTAGGTAGTAAGTTCTTTAGCAGCAGCAGTATCTTCAATCACAGAGACCATTTCAGTATCTTCTGAAGGCAAACTTGTTGTAACAACAGCAGCAGCACTTAAAATATCAGCATCCACAGCTTTGAAGGAATTTACATATATTTCAATCAGCCTGGGATCACAGTAATTGATAGGCACAATGGCCTTAGTGAGGTCTTCAGATTGTAGAGCTGGCAGAGAGCTGAAATATACAGAATCAAAAGTAGAGAGCAGACTCTGAAGGTCCACTGCAAAAGTAGGAGCAGAACTGGAACCTTCAGTAGTCTCAGGCACACCCACTGCTTCATGAGGCATCTCCCCCTGCCTTGGTTCAGAGACAATTGAATCAAGGCACCCAGATGAAGGTGTTGCCTGGGAAGAGATGAAGGAGGAGAGCTTGGTAGACAACTCCTGAACTTGTTTCAGGAGTGGAGCCAAAGAGGTCTCCAGCAGAGATGTTAGCCGGGGGCTAGCAGGTCATAGAGCTTGTCTGCCAAAGTAGGAATATCTACATGCTCAAGATGGGCTTGAGCAGAGATAGGAATAGAAGGTACTGGAATGAGGGTGACTGGGACTAATGGGATGGAGGATGTGGTGGTGGAAAGTGTAGGGATGGATGGCTCTGAAGGAGGAATAGAGGGGATAGAAGTTATTGAGGTGGAGATGGATGAGATGGAAGAGTCATATGATGGGGTGAAGGATGGTTGGGAAAGAATATCGTGAAGAAGTTGTTGATAGGAGGATGTTGAGGGAAGCTCAGAAGGAGAGGGAGGAGAATCATCCATAAAGGAATCACCTATAAGAGAAAATGATGGAGAGGTGAAAGTTGGATAAGAGAATAGAGGATGGAATTCTTCTGAAGTAGTGGCTAGAGGAGGTGATGTTGGTGAAGAAATGGTAGAGGTTGAGATTGGTGTGGTGACTGGAATAGAAACAGCTGGAGGAGGAGAGGAAGAGGCAGACAATCCTTCTGCTGGGGCAGATTCCTGAGAGGGAGTGACTTGGGTAGTCCTGGTGCCGGAAGCCAGTGGAGCAGCAGCAGCCTTGATAGGGTTGATGATCTGCCTGTCCTATTTGCTGAATAGGGCACAGGTAAGCCACTTGGATGCATTGATGAACATCCCACCAGAGGTCAGCAGGTTAGGGCACCTGGAGTGCAGGTAAACCCCTAAAATTCTTCCAAAACTTACACAGTTTTTGTTCAGTTTCTTCTTGATCAGATTGAAGAATATTAATCCCTAGTCTAAATGCTTCTTATCAACCAGAGCTCCCAATAAACAAAACTAATATCTAGATATAGTGTCATGGGCTGAGTGCTTTGCCAGAAGCACTTTGCCGACCACATCAGCCAGAAATTGATATTCGATGGACAGATTTTTCTTCAGTAATTTGTTAGGGTTCACAGTAGTGTGACCCATTCTATCAAGCATAGAATCAAACTCCTCTCCAGATAAATCTATGGAGTCATTTCCAGAACTAAGTAGGAAAACTTAAGTTAGAAGGGCCGGGGACAATGGTACCTGAGTCCCTTTTATTGAGCCGATGGCAGAATTCTCATTCTCATATGTCACTGTAAAACACCATTCTTTAATTTCTTCTGAAGCAATCTTCATTCGAGAGGTCATTATCTGAGATAGTTGCTGTTCTCGGAATAGGTTGAGAATGTCCTTGAAATGCTGATCACTTCCATCAAACGAATTCATATCAATATCAAAACCGGTATCGAATTTCATCTTGGAAATAACAGCACTGGAGCCAGCCATCTGTACCTGCAACAATGAACCAAACACGACCAAGCGTAGAAGATTTGGAGGGAAAGAGAGAAAATTGCAGAGAGTATGAAAGTGCAAAAGATGAACGATGGCCGAAGAAATGATTTTATATTAGGGTTCGACGGCGAGACGGAAAATCGTGGAGCTCAGTTCAATGAAACTTTGAACTCAGCTCGACGATTTGGGCTACTAAAGGAATCTGAAGAGACGCTAATAGCGTCGAACTCCGTTCGACGATATTGTCGAGCGTTGAGCTCCGCTCGACGACCTCTAAACAGACAGAAATGGAAGCCTGGAGCTAACGGCGGCGCTGAACTCAGATCGACGATTCAAGAAACGTCGATCTTCAGTCGATGGTTTCTGGAAAATCGTTGATCTCCGTTCGACGATTTCTGGGGAAACGTCGAGCGCAGTTCAGAGACAAAACCTATACTACAGACACAAAAAGAGATAAGTTTTTAGCCTAGTCTTGGTCTGTTTTTAGCTTTTCAAAATCTTGTAATTTATTTTAGGCTTCCTCCATCTAACATGCCTAACTGATTGAGGAAGAAGTTGTGTTTCTTTTCATCCAAAGGCTTGGTGAAAATATCTCCCCTTTGCAAATCAGTTGGGATATATTGAAGTTCAATTTTACTTTTCTCAACATTATCCCTTAGAAAATGATGTCTAATTTCTATGTGTTTTGTCCTACTATGGAGGACTGGATTTTGTGTAATGGAAATAGCACTGGTGTTGTCACAAAATATTTTTGACTTCTCTAAGTTGTAACCATAGTCTAGGAGTTGGTTTTGTATCCATAATATTTGTGAACAACAACTGCCTACAGCCATATATTCAGCTTCAGCAGTTGAGGTTGACACAGATGTTTGTTTCTTACAATACCAAGAGACAAGTCTATCACCAAGGAACTGACAAGTTCCACTGGTGCTTTTCCTGTCTATTCTGCATCCAGCATAATCAGCATCTGAGAATCCAGTTAAATCAAATGCTGAGTCTTTTGGATACCAGAGTCCTAGATTTTGACAGCTTTTAACATACCTTAGAATCCTCTTAACTAAGGTTAAGTGTGACTCTCTAGGGCTAACTTGAAATCTAGCACATATACATGTAGCAAACATTATGTCAGGCCTACTGGCTGTAAGGTACAATAGAGAGCCAATCATTGCTCTATATGTTGTCTGATCAACTGGTTTCCCATGTTCATCAGCATCCAATACAGCATTGGTAGGCATGGGTGTTTTCATACATGATGCATCAGACATACCAAATTTCTTAACCAGCTCTTTTGCATACTTGGTTTGATAAATAAATATGCCTTCAGCATGTTGTTTGACTTGCAATCCTAAGAAGAAGGATAGCTCACCCATGCTACTCATTTCAAATTTAGAGTGCATACGCTTGGAAATCTTTTTGCACAAGTTTGAATCAGTAGAACCAAATATAATATCATCTACATAGATTTGTACTAGTAGGGTATGGATCTTATGGGTTCTAATAAAAAGAGTTTGGTCTACTCTCCCCCTAACAAAATTATTTTTCAGCAGAAAACATGCTAGGGTCTCATACCATGCTCTAGGAGCTTGCTTGAGACCATATAATGCTTTGTGTAGTTTAAAAACATAATCAGGATGGGTTAGAGAGATAAAACCTGGAGGTTGTCTGACATAGACTTCTTCTTTGATCTCCCCATTAAGGAAAGCACTCTTGACATCCATTTAATAGACTTGGAATCCCTTGTGAGCAGCATAAGCCAGAAAGATTCTTATGGCTTCTAATCTTGCAACAGGTGCAAAGGTCTGGTCATAGTCTATCCCTTCTTCCTGAGAGTACCCTTGAGCAACTAGCCTTGTCTTATTCCTTACAATGATTCCTTGATCATCCAGCTTATTTCTGAACACCCATTTGGTTCCAACAATGGGATGATCTTTTGGCTTAGGCACTAGTTCCCAAACTTTATTTCTTTCAAATTGATGCAACTCCTCTTGCATTGCAATAATCCAGTGTGGATCTTGTTCTGCATCTTGAATGGTTTGAGGTTCAATTTGAGAGAGGAAGCAAGTGTGCATCAGGTTCTGGTTGACCTGATTTCTAGTTTGCACACCAGCTGAGATGTCTCCAATTACTTGAGAAATTGGATGATCTCTTGTTGTTACTAGATCAACAGGGGGTGTTGATGGTTCACCAACCTGTATTGTTGTGTCCTCTTGTGGAACAACAACTAGTTCTTCAAGAAGATTTTCTTCCTGATGGTGAGCAGCTTCTTCATCTTCACTGCTATCATCCTTTTGTGTAACTTGTAATCTGTTCATGTCTTCAGCTAGAGAGTGCACCTGCAAATGTTCTATGGTAGAAGCATTCTTCTCCTTGAAAGACATGTTAGCTTCATCAAAAGTAATATGGACAGATTCTTCAATTCTTAATGTAGTTTTATTATAGACCCTATAAGCTTTACTGATCATGGAGTATCCCAGAAACACTCCTTCATCAGCTTTTTCTTGGAATTTTGCTAGATATTTCTTGTCATTATTATGGATAAAACAAGTGCAATCAAAAACTTTAAAATAGTCTACTTTAGGTTTCTTCCCTTTGAGTAATTCATAGGGAGTCTTGCCCTTCAGTTTATGTATTAGACTTCTATTCAACACATAATTGGAGGTGTTCACTGCCTCAGCCCAAAAGGATAGAGGTAGGTGAGCATCTGCCAATAATGTAGTTGCAGATTCAATAAGGGTTCTATTTTTCCTTTCAGTTACCCCATTTTGTTGAGGAGTTCTAGGAGCTGAGAAAGTATGCCTGATCCCTTCACTTTGACAGAACTCTTGCATGAGAAGAGAATCAAACTCTGTCCCATGATCACTTCTGATCAGGGCAATATGAGTGTTGAACTCAATCTGAATGCATTTGAGAAAATCTGTCAAATATTTAAAGTTATCAGACTTCTTCCTCAGAAAGAATACCCATGTGAATCTTGAGAAGTCATCTACAACCACTAAAGTGTAGGATTTCCCTCCTAAGCTTTGTACTGTAATGGGTCCAAAAAGATCCATGTGTAACAGATACAAAATCCTAGGTGAATCACTCTTGTTAATTGATTTAAAACTACTTTTAGTTTGCTTGTCTAATTGACAAGCCTTGCAGAGTCCTTCCTTCTTGTAGGGGCCAGAAGACAGTCCTCTGACAAGGTTGTCCTTAGATAGCCTAGCAATGGTTCTAAGGTTAACATTTCCTAGTCTCTTATGCCATAGAATATTAGGTCTAGATATGGAATTAAACAGGCAAATATCTACCTTAGATGAATGAAAGTCTACTAAGTAAATATTACCTTTCATGTTACCTGTCAACACAGTTGTGTTATCTTCTGACTTGACCATGCATATTTCTTTGTTGAAAGTCACTTGATATCCTTCATCACACAGCTGACTAATGCTTATCAGGTTGTGCTTGAGTCCTTCAACATAGGCTACCTTCTTGAAGGTGACTGTCCCAATTTGGACTGCACCATATCCTTTTGTAGTTCCAAAGTTTGAATCACCAAAAATTACTTTGGGTCCAAGCTTGGCTTTAAAGGATGTGAAGTTGTCCTTATTCCCTATCATGTGCTTTGAGCACCCACTATCCAGATACCATGGCTGGTTTGATGTTGGATAGGTCTTCACCTGCACATAAACAGCTTATATGTTTTTGACCCAGTTAACCTTGGGCCTAGGTTGATAACCCTTAAATTCAGAAATAAAAGACATCCAAGGTTGATCCGTATAACCTTCAGGATGGTATCTCCTAGGAGGTACTATCCATTCAGTATAGGGATTAAAGCATTGGGATGAAGCACTTCTAGGATTGAATTGAGATTTGCCTCTGAAAGAAGGTTCAAAGCTCTGAACTTCGTTCGACGATCGTCGAGCTGGGTTCGACGATCTTGGGTAAAATCGTCGAGCTCCGTTCGAAGATCGACTATGAGGGAGTTCAGAGTTCAGGAAACGTTGAGCTGAGTTCGACGTTTCAGCCTGAGATCGTCGACCTCTGTTCGACGATCGTCGACCTCTGCTCGACGTTTTTTGTTGAGCTTTCTTTTTATTAGGTAGATCTGAATTTTTCCTAGCTACCTCTACAACACCCTTTCCTTTATCAGAAATAAATTTGATTGGGGTTGTTAATACTATGGGTTGGCTAGATGAGGCACCCAAGCCTAGTGTACTATTTAATCTTGAGTTCACTGTGCTTGTGATGTCCATTAATTTGATACTTCTCCCATTAAGGGATTCTTCAAATTGCTTGGCCTTGGATAGTTCACTTTTTAGTGAAGATATCTGCTCCATATAGCATTCTAACTCTTCAGAGAGTTTGAGGTTCTCTGATTTTAAGGTGGTATACTCAGATAGTTGATTTCTGAGGGAAATGATTTCCTTCTCAGATTCTAACAAATCTAGGCATAGTACTTTAAATTCATGTTTAAAATCCACAGAGTTGAAATCAAAAGAATTGATTACCTGATCTTCATCTAGTTGAACTTCTGAGTCTGACTCTGATTTTTCTGCTTCTGAATTTGATTGTGAGGCATTAATAGCCATCATTCAGAATTCCTTTTCATCAGCATCATCCTCATCATCACTGGAACTGGATGAAGCTTCAGACTCCTCTTCAGTTTCACTCCATGTCTCAGCAACAAAACCCTTCCTTGTATGTTTGTTCTTGCTGGAGGAGGGTTTGTCTGAGCTGTTCTTTCTGAAGTCTTTTTCCTTTCTTCTTTCTCTTCTATCTTTCTTGTCCTTGTTCTTATTTTCTGGACAGTCAGGCACAATATGGCCTGGTTTCCTGCAACCAAAACATATAATTTCTTTATTGTTATTTGATTTATCATACCTTGGTTTATCATGGCCCTTGTATGATCTCTTTCTGAAGTCTTTTCTGGCCATCTTGTAGAATATTTTGGCCAGTAGACTTAGGAGCTCATCATTTCTTGTAGCTTTATCTTCTGGCTCCTCTTCTGCAGCTTTGAAGGCTATGGTCTTTTCTTTCCTTGTGACTGGAGAAGTAGCCTTTTATTCTTCTTTTCTATTTTTAATGAGCAGCTCATAGGATTTGAGCTTGCCCAGGAGAGCTTCAGTGGTAATCTCATTTAGACTTCTGGCATCTTTGATTGGCCAGATTCTTGAATCCCAAGTGCTGGGAAAGCACATTAAGATTTTGTCATTCAGCTCATTCAATGAGATTTCTTTATCCAAAGTCTTTAACTCATTGACAATCAAACTTAGTCTATTGTACATGTCAGCCACTGATTCAGCTTCTCCCTTTTTGAAGTTCTCATATTGGCTTATTAGATGAGATCTCCTATCTTTCCTTTCATCAGCAGATCCTGAGACAATTTCAGAGAGCTTGTCCCAAATTCCTTTGGCTGAGTTGCAGTCAGCTACCTTCTGAAATATCTCATCAAACATTGTCTGAGCTAAGATGTTCATGGCCTTGGCATCTGCAGTCTTCCACTTCTTTATTTCAGCATCTGTTCCTGAAGGAGGTGGAATAGTATTTGTACTTGAGCTTGCTGGTGGACTTGGGAATACTATCAAAACAGAATTAAATATATCTTCATCAATAGAATTCATGTAAAGTCTAATCCTTGCTTTCCAAAGTGCAAACTTGGATAGATTGCACACTGCAGGCCTGGTGCTTGCATAATCTTTGTTCTGTGCCATGTCTTTATAAAATTAAATATAATGAAAATATCCCTCTTAAAGGATTGATCTTATCAAGGATCTTTTGGTTCAGGTGTTAGCCTGTATGAACAACCAACCTCCTCTGATACCAATTGAAAGTGAGGGTAAGATCTATCTCAACTCTAGAGGGAGGTGAATAGAGTTTAATTAAAGTAAATTCACAATTTTAAACTTAGCAAAGCTTTTAAGATTTGATTTATATATATGTGTAGGGTGCCTAGCTATAGAATTAAAAAGACAGTAAAAAGGAAGAGCACAGCACACAGCAAAGAGAACACACAAGCAAACCAGAAAACACAAGGAGCTATAGTGGTTCCCCAAAAACCTGGGTACATCCACTCTTCTACCACCCTTGATAGGAATCCACTGCAGGATGAGTTGATCAGGTGTCCTGGCACCAATGAGCTTTTGATCAGGTGCTCAAAAACCAAACTAGATTTTTTGATCAGGTGTCTTGCCACTACTGAGTTTTGACAAGGTTCTCAGAACCAGAATCAAGACTTTTAAAGGGAGTTTTGAAAACCCTTTTACAGGAGGAAAGAAAAGGAAAAGAAAAAGGATGAAGTTGTCTTCTCTGTCTCAATCAAAGAGAGAAGCACAAGTGGATCTTTTGTTGTCAAAGCTCCCCCTGAGATGTTAAGTGAATCAGGAATGGAAGCTTTTGTTGGGTATTTTATCCACAATGTACCTGATTTGAAGAAGCCCCTGTACAAGCTAAGGTAAATAGACAATGTATTTGATGAAATATTTCTAGTTGTGCTTGCAGTTATTCCATGCTAGGTACACACCAATATCAGGGTGCAGTGGGTCAATATACACGGGTCTGTGCAACGTAATCCCTCGTTGAGCAGATCAGTGTGTTGGCCTACGTGTACTCTCTCTATTGGGGTGTACTTAATTTCAAGTACAGGGCTATGATAAAGCTAGAGCAGACATGGAGCAAGGATGGGCCAAAGACCATCTCACGGGCTGAAAGACGAGAATCGTCTAAGTGTAATTCGTCGAGAATCACTAAGTGATTCTCACCGATTCATCGAGAATCACCAGTGATTCTCGACGAGTCGTCGATAATCACTAGTTGATTCTTGTCGGGTTGGGCCGGCTGTCTCATCGCAGTCAGAAAAATCATCTAAGGCAGAATCGTCGAGAATCACCAAGTGATTCTCGCCGATTCGTCGAGAATGACTTTGCATTCTCGACGAGTCGGCGAGAATCCAAGGTGATTCCCACCGATTCTCCCCGGCCTCTATAACCTGTGCAGCAGAATTCTCTAAGTAGAATTCGGCGAGAATCGTAAGTGATTCTCGCCGATTCGTCGAGAATCACCCACAATTCTCGCCGAATTTAACTTGGGTATTTTTCCGACTCTGTCTAGACCGGCTCACGTTATCAGCAGAATTTTGAACCGGACTTTGGTCTTATTGCTGGTGGGGCCCACAACGGTCATCTTCATGACCTAAGGTATAAATATGCTGTATTTGTGAACAGTAAAATCACGGATTACAGATCGAAGAAAAATAACCCGCCGTCAAGCCCTAGATCGGAAGCGAGCTCGGCCTACCTTCTCCGCCTCTCGCTAGTTGCTCGCCACTGTTGATCGGGGTTTTCGTTACCTCTCCTGGCGACAGAAGCCTAGTCGGGCACAGCGTCTCATGCGTCTATCCAGAGATCTTTTGTCTCTTGATTTGTGATCGGGAAACCTTCCCATCCGAATCGATCGAGACGATCGATCCTAGTGTGATCATTGGAAGACCTTGCCGACTTTGCTAAGAAGATTGGATCTACATAGCATCACCGCCTCTCTTGTTGAAGCCGTCGATCTAGAGAAGATTCTCTCCAAGTAAGATCTAGAGTTGTGGACTTTTCGTTGCCTACAAGAACAAGTAGTCTAACGAAAAGGGACACCTGGATCTTCACGTTGTTTGTATTTCTTACAAGCTATTTTCATTTTCTCTTTCATTGTAAAGGACCAATTGGTCTCTAGTTGAAGGGTTGGGTGCAACCCGTGTTGTGGGAGTGTTGACTCCTACGTGTGGAAGGGTTCCTTCCGTTAGTGCAAGGATTGGATTTCAATCCTGTTGGTGAAGTGACCGAGTCATCCCTGGTTGGGAGATAGGTCGAAGGGGGAAAGTGGACGTACCCAAATCGGGGAACCACTATAAATTGATTGTGTACTTTCTGTGCTGTGTTGGTTTATTTTCTTGTGCAGGTAAAACTTTATTTCCGCAAATACGCTGCAAAGACACCTATTCCCCCCCCCCATAGGTGTAAGTAGTTGACACTAAGTGGACTTTCAAGTGGTATCAGAGGGAGGTTGCTCATCAAAGGGGTTAACACCTCGAGTAAGTTCCTGCATCTAGTGTCAACAAGAAGATCAGACTCAAGCATGGAGTTGGATTATGATGTCCCTCCTCTAAGACTCCCCTCTTGTACAAAGAAGTACTATCCTGTATGGAAGATGAGAGTACTATATCATCTGGAGGCCCTCGACCCTCGAGCATCACTCATTCTGGAAGAGGGTCCCTTCATTCCCATGAAGGCCTCCTGCTCTGGAAAGGATATGCAGATCCCCAAGGAGACTACTGAAATGTCTGAGATTGAATTCTCTCTTTTCAACTTGGATAGAATGATTCGTAAAATCATCCTGGATGTCTGTACTGGACCTTCCCGGTCAAGACTTGAAAAGTGTAAGACGGCCAAGTCCTTGTGGCAAACTATATCAGACCGCATGGAGGGATCAAACAGAACAGGGGTAAGTCGTCAGCAAGAGGATGAGGCATATATGGGGGTCAGTATTTCTGAAGAAGAAAGTGATGACCAATTTCTTAGTATCAGGGCTCCTGTGTCCTTATCAGAGACTGAGGAGGAAGTTGATGAAGACTGCACAACTGAAGATGACTCAGCTGCCCCGGTCTGTCCTAACACTATTCCTGATCAGCTAAGTCAGGACCAGGTAACTTCTTCACCTTGCCCCTCTCTTCCTCATGTTCCTGAAGACAGGAATATTTTGGATGATTGTCCTCCAGAAAATCCTGATGCCCTGAAGAGTGTCCTTCAGAAAAGCAACCTGATTGTTGAGGAGCAAGCTCAGGAGATTGCTCGGCTGAAGATCTTATTGGTTCTCCAATTGGCATCCAATAAGGTTAAGGACTCTAAAATCTCAGATCTAGAGAGTAGTCTAGAGAATGAGAAGAGGATAGTATCCAACTTTTCCAAGGTTGATTCTCTCAAAAGAAAGGAAGAAAATGGGTGGATTTCCCGGATTATCAATTCATGGAGAAAAGGGGAAACTGTATTTAGACCCCCCACTCCAGAAAGGAAGGGTACTCATCATGCCTACAGGTATGATCACAGGAACAACCGTGGTCACTGCAAGGGTGATCTGCCCTCATGTGGAAACACCCATAATGCAAGGGCTGTCATGGCCACCCTTGAGAGAATGCCTAAGGCTAGTTCTGAACCCTTTGTATTCTCGGCCACAGCCCCAACTCTGCATGAATCTGCTGATATCAGCTCTCACTGCGCCTCTCACCACCCTAGGACACAAAAAAGGGGGGTTAGAAGTCATGCAGTTAGTGCTCATGGGGCCTCTGAAAGGGTGCTGACTGAAAGGAAGGCACCACCTCCCAGGCCTCATGACGCTCACTACATGCCTTCCTTCCACCCTTCCAAGTGTCACGATGGAAGAGGAAATTTTGAGAGCAGATCCGGCTTTATCCCGTTTAGACCTAGGTCCTTGACTACCTCAGTCACCGGTTCAGGTCACAAATGGCGGTATAACATTCATGAATGTTGGTGTTGTGGCAAAGTGGGTCATTTTGCCATAGATTGTTGGCACAACCCTTCTGTGTCAAAGGCAAGGGGACTTCCACATCCTCGAGGCAATGTTATTCCTCCCTCCAGGATCCCTGAGGGGAGGCATCCCAATTATTATACTAACAGGAACCTAGGACCCAATACTTATTGGGTTCCTAAGGCAAATTAATTCTGTTTTGCAGGGATGTCCAAAGGCCAACAAAACTCCTATTTGGTATTTGGACAGTGGATGCTCCCGTCACATGACCGGGACAAGAAGCCTGCTGAGGGAGTACTCTCCAGTCGAGGATGGACCCAAAGTCATATTTGGGGGATCTGATCGGGGAGTCACCAGATGTTACGGTACGATTTCCAACGGTATACTCTCTATCACTAACGTGGCTTATGTCGAAGGGTTAAATCATAACCTGATCAGCGTAAGCCAGCTATGTGATAAAGGGTATGAAGTTAAGTTCTGCAAGGATAAATGCCTAATAATATCATGTGACTCTTCGGAGACCGTATTAACTGGCATTAGGAGCAGAAATATTTTCTGTTTAGATTTTCTTAGTTTAGATTCTTCTACCTCAGTATGCCTCGTTGCTAAAGGCAGTGCATCTCTTTGTGAACAGTGGCACAAGAGATTGGCACACATTAATTACAAGACAATTAATATGATGTTTTCCAAAGACTTAGTAAGGGATGCTCCCAGTATTAAGTGCATCAAAGATAGTCCATGTCCTGCATGTCAGATGGGCAAGCAGACTCGGGCTACCTTTAAGGGCATCCCAGACAAAGATTCCTCCAGATGTCTATATCTTCTGCACATGGACCTGTTTGGTCCAATGCAAGTTCATAGCTTAGGAGGGAAGTCGTATACGCTAGTGATTGTAGATGATCACTCTCGGTTTACATGGGTGTTCTTTTTAAAAACGCAAGTCTGATACGTTTGACATCTTCACCAGTTTTGTCAAGCAGATACAGAACGAACTTAACTGCTCAGTGGTCAAAATCAGAAGTGACCATAGAACAGAGTTTGAGTCTGGGGCTATGATAGAGTTCTGTGAAGAGCTTGGTATCTTTCATGAGTTCTCCTCCCCTCGCACTCCTCAACAGAATGGAGTGGCGGAGAGGAGGAATAGAACACTCATTGAAGCGTGCATGACAATGTTGAATGACGCTTCTCTCCCAGAATACTTCTGGGCCGAGGCTGTCAATACGGCCTGTCATGTACAAAACCGGGCGTTGATTAACAAGAGCCATCGTAAGACTCCTTATGAGCTACTGAAAGGCAAGAAACCAACCATGTCTTATCTGAGGATTTTTGGCTGCAAGTGTTTCGTACTGAATAATGGGAAGTACCCTCGTACTAAGTTTGGTGAAAAATGCTTCGAAGGCATATTCATGGGCTATAGTAGCCACAGCCGGGCTTATAGAGTTTTCAATAAGAAAACCCTAGTGGTAGAGGAATCAATAAATGTTGTATTTGATGAAGGAAGCTTGCTTAACTGCAAGACTTCTAGTTGTCTTCCTGAAGCTGCAGGTGCCAGACTCGAAAAGCTACAACTGGATGATCCCGAGAAAGATGCAACTCCAAAATATGTCAAGGTCTCCACATCAACGCCGATCGGAGAAGTTGAAGATCAAAATGAGGCAAATCCTTTAGAAGAAGGAGATGCCCAAGAAATAGTCGAAGCTCCTGATGCAAGACTTCTAGAGCTCAGACACGTGAGGGATCATCCCAGAAATCAAATCATTGGAGATCCCCGAGACGGTGTCAGAACTCGCCGAGGTACTCTTAACGAGATCTTGCATCTTAGCTTTCTGTCGCAGGTGGAGCCAAAGAAGTTCGACGAAGCGAACAAAGACGCATCGTGGATTTTGGCCATGCAAGAGGAGCTGCATCAATTCGAAAGATGCGAAGTATGGACATTGGTTCCCAGACCGAAGACGCAAAATGTGATTGGCACCAAGTGGATCTTCAGAAACAAGTTGGATGAACATGGAGTCATCATCAAGAACAAAGCCAGACTGGTGGCTCAAGGATACAGATAGGAGGAGGGGATTGACTTTGACCAGACGTTTGCACCAGTTGCACGACTCGAGGCAATCCGGCTGTTCCTAGCCTATGCCTCTCACAAAGGATTCACAGTCTATCAGATGGATGTGAAATCGGCTTTCTTGAATGGAGCTTTGAAAGAGGAAGTATACGTTGCTCAACTTCCAGGGATGACAGGAAAAGCACCTCCGGGACGTGTCAATTCCTCGAAAGAAGCCTTATTTCATGGAACAGCAAGAAGCAGAATTGTGTAGCAACCTCCACTGCAGAGTCTGAGTACATCTCGGCTGGCAGCTGTTGCGCACAACTCCTATGGATAAGAAACCAGTTAGCCGACTATGACCTCCAGTTCAAGGAAGTACCGATGTACTGCGACTCCTCTAGTGCAATTGCGATTGCCAACAATTCGGTTTCGCACAGCAGAACGAAGCATATTGAAGTGTGTTACCATTTCATTCGGGAGCACGTGGAGAACAAGGACATCTCTCTCTGCTATGTTCCCACTGACAAGCAGATTGCAGACATCTTCACAAAGCCCCTTGACGAGGCCAAGTTCAGTATGTTCAAAATTGAATTGGGGATGCTAAACTACGAAGGATGAAGACTACAGGAGCTCAAGGCTCATGCGTCTATGGGGAGCCTCTGATAGGAATTTCGTGAAAGCAAAGGTACAAGAACTGAGGGGGAGCATGGTGTCTCATGCTTCAGTCCCCGATTTGCAGAAGCCGAAAAGGGGGAGATTACCCTCTCGGCTAAGGTGACTCCAAGTTTGCTCTCAAGATCTCAAGAAATTTGGTAATGAATATCTCTCTCAACTCCATTTTAAGTTTATGATTTTCATTCCTATATTCTCTATTCACCTTAGCTTGTAGGGTTTAGGCTTCTTCAAATAGGGGGAGATTGTTGGGTATTGTATCCACAATGTACCTGATTTGAAGAAGCCCCTGTACAAGCTAAGGTAAATAAACAATGTATTTGATGAAATATTTCTAGTTGTGCTTGCAGTTATTCCATGCTAGGTACACACCAATGTCACGGTGCAGTGGGTCAATATACACGGGTCTGTGCAACGTAATCCCTCGTTGAGCAGATCAGTGTGTTGGCCTACGTGTACTCTCTCTATTGGGGTGTACTTAATTTCAAGTACAGGGCTATGATAAAGCTAGAGCAGACATGGAGCAAGGATGGGCCAAAGACCATCTCACGGGCTGAAAGACGAGAATCGTCTAAGTGTAATTCGTCGAGAATCACTAAGTGATTCTCACCGATTCGTCGAGAATCACCAGTGATTCTCGACGAGTCGTCGAGAATCACTAGTTGATTCTTGCCGGGTTGGGCCGGCTGTCTCGTCGCAGTCAGAAAAATCATCTAAGGCAGAATCGTCGAGAATCACCAAGTGATTCTCGCCGATTCGTCGAGAATGACTTTGCATTCTCGACGAGTCGGCAAGAATCCAAGGTGATTCCCACCGATTCTCCCCGGCCTCTATAACCTGTGCAGCAGAATTCTCTAAGTAGAATTCGGCGAGAATCGTAAGTGATTCTCGCCGATTCGTCGAGAATCACCCACGATTCTCGCCGAATTTGACTTGGGTATTTTTCTGACTCTGTCTGGACCGGCTCACGTTATCAACAGAATTTTGAACCGGACTTTGGTCTTACTGCTGGTGGGGCCCACAACGGTCATCTTCATGACCTAAGGTATAAATATGTTGTATTTGTGAATAGTAAAAGCACGGATTACAGATCGAAGAAAAATAACCCGTCGTCAAGCCCTAGATCGGAAGCGAGCTCGGCCTACCTTCTCCGCCTCTCGCTAGTTGCTCGCCACCATTGATCGGGGTTTTCGTTACCTCTCCCGGCGACAGAAGCCTAGTCGGGCACAGCGTCTCACGCGTCTATCCAGAGATCTTTTGTCTCTTGATTTGTGATCGGGAAACCTTCCCATCCGAATCGATCGAGACGATCGATCCTAGTGTGACCGTTGGAAGACCTTGCCGACTTTGCTAAGAAGATTGGATCTACATAGCATCACCGCCTCTCTTGTTGAAGCCATCGATCTAGAGAAGATTCTCTCCAAGTAAGATCTAGAGTTGTGGACTTTTCGTTGCCTACAAGAACAAGTTGTCTAACGAAAAGGGACACCGGGATCTTCACGTTGTTTGTATTTCTTACAAGCTATTTTCATTTTCTCTTTCATTGTAAAGGACCAATTGGTCTCTAGTTGAAGGGTTGGGTGCAACCCGTGTTGTGGGAGTGTTGACTCCTACGTGTGGAAGGGTTCCTTCCGTTAGTGCAAGGATTGGATTTCAATCCTGTTGGTGAAGTGACCGAGTCGTCCCTGGTTGGGAGATAGGTCGAAGGGGGAAAGTGGACGTACCCAAATCGGGGAACCACTATAAATTGCTTGTGTACTTTTTGTGCTGCGTTGGTTTATTTTCTTGTGCAGGTAAAACTTTAATTCCGCAAATACGCTGCAAAGACACCTATTCCCCCCCCCCCCCATAGGTGTAAGTAGTTGACACTAAGTGGACTTTCAGCTTTGCTCTAGGGTGATAGGTCTTCAGAAACTTCAGATCTCCAGCAGAAGATTGTTTCAGCAGAGGCTGAAAGATGAGTTGTCTGGAGTCCTTGAGATGAAGCTGTGATCACTTTTTGAGTACACAAAATTATTCAGCTAATTCTCCTTTTTCTGTAACAGTATGTGTGTCTCTTGATTCTATTGATTGTATTGACTCTTGATTGATTGTTGAGAGAAGAAAAGAGAAGAAGTTCTTATTCCCTGAAGGTTCTTCATTCAAGATAGCCGTTATCAGGCATTAAATGCCTTCCATAAAGAATTTGTCTTCTAGAGGAAAGTCCAGCAAAACATTCTCTTGATAATTCCTTGAAACTTGCTCCAGAATAAATGAAAACAGATGGCAGATCTTCTTGATATAAATGCTGAGAGAATTCAAAAACATTCCAAAGACTGACAAAATTTGAATCCTTAAAAACATCGATCTCTCAGAAAATCGTCGATCTGAGCTCTACGATCGTCGAACTGAGCTCAGAGATGGAATAAGATCAACAGACAGAAAACGTCGAACTGAGCTCGAAGATCGTCGAACCGAGCTCAGCGACCTGGAGAATAAGAGAAGAGTGATCGTCGACCTGAGCTAGAAGATCGTCGACTAGAGTTCGACGACTAAGCAAAACTGATTGAAGGCAGATCGTCGGTCTGAGCTCGAAGATCGTCGAATAGAGCTCGACGATTTATCATAGTTGAGTTCAGAGAACGTCGAACGGAGTTCGACGTTTCGTCGACCTGAGCTCGACGAAAGATGTCTTATTCTTGGCTCTATTTCTGAAACCTTGGAATGGTCCTGGGGGCAGCTTCAAACCTAAGTTCTAAGCCCTAGACACATTCTAATGTTGACCTTTTCAACTATACATCTAGGTCAACCTGGTTTCCTAAGAAAAACATAGTGATCCTTACCCAAATTAGTAATAGGATGTTCCAACAATAATCCACAAAGTCTTCTCAAGTTGTTTTGAGAATAGAGAAGACTATCATCAACCTCTTTCCACCCCACTATACAGGGTTTTAACTCCCTTCAAAAGTTAGCTTGGTTGCAAGTCTCCTGATCAAAAGACTTGAGATTGGTTTTTGAGCACCTGATCAAAAGCTCAAAGGTGGCAGTCACCTGATCAAAATAATTAGTGGATTCCTACCAGGGTGGTAGAAGAGTGGATGTACCCAGGTTGGGAAACAACTATAAAAGTTCTTGTGTTGTTTGGTTGCGCTTTTCTCTTTGTTCTTGCTGTGGCTGTGATAGCTTAGATCTGTGTTATGTGTTAGATTAGCTTTACTTAGGTTGTTTTCTTACTTACTGATAATCTTGGTATTCACTAGTCTTTCTACTCTAATTATTTTTAAACAACAAAAATTTTTTAACTACTCTATTCACCCCCCCCCCCTCTATAGTATATCAGGTCTAACTCTCTCTTTCAATTGGTATCAGAGGGAGGTTTCAATCCTCCGACCTGTAGGTTATGGGCCCACCACGCTTCCTTCTTATCTCACTGATATTCCTCCTCTTCATAATCTTACCTTATTACCCTCATTCAAACTTCTTCCATCTCCCAACCATTCTCTATCTCTTCTAGATGAACAAATGATAGACTCTCATCCCTCATCTTCTACTGTCAATCCATTTGTCTCTACTCAGACCCCCACCAGAATTCATGGAATTAACTTCACCCTCCATTTCCTCCATACTGAAATCCATCACACCTCTCCTTCAACAACTTATATCAGAGGCCATTTCACCTCTTGCTTCCTCCATCTCTACTCTTGTTGCTCAGCTTTCTGCCCTCCCTGTCCCTCCTTCTTCTATCAAAGGCCTGACTCCAGTGCCTACTGAAATCAGGTAGGGGGAGATACTCTATAAAGAAGTAGCTCCAGTAGCTCCAACAGCTACAGTAACAGCAGTAGATGAAGATATTGTTGATACAGAGTTACCTGATGCAGAACTTTCTAAATTTTTTGATACAGACTTTGAAACAACTGATTTATCACATTCTTTGGATATTCTTTATGGAGATTGTTTCATTTCTCCAGCTCTTGAACTGAATTCAGTTCTTGACTCTTTTGACCCTTTGTATAGAAACAGTCTTCCTTCTATCTCTTTTTAATATTGTACATATATTGTTTGTTATACAGCTCCTGTTAGCTCAGAGGTTTTACAGCTGATTCAGAACAGTTTTGTAGCTCCAGAGCCTGAACTTGTTCTAGTTCCAGAGGCTGAGCTTGTCAAGGTTGTTGAGGATGAGTTTTCTGAGCCCAAGGATTTTTCTCCTCCCACTTTTGTCTTTTCTACCTCTCCATTACCAGATATGGATGAGATTTTTGCTGCAGACATGGCTCAGGAAGCTGAAATGGCTTCAGATGCAGTGGTTCTTCCTCCAGTTGTTCCACCTCAAGCTAAAAAGCAAGTTCCACAGGAAGTTATAACAGAGATTGATGCATTATATGACAACCCACAGAGTTCTTCTGAAGATGATCCAACAGATGATTCTGATTCTGATAATGGCAAGAAGAAAGTTTTCAAGAAAATAAAATTTGCACCAAAGGCTGTTCCTAAGCCAAACCCAAATAATGATACTCCATATTACATATTGCAGAAGATAACCCCTTATCCTGGAATGCCTCAATGGATGTGGTTGTCCAAGAATGAACAAAAAGAAAGGAAGAAGAAGAGAAGGTACAGGTCTCCTCCAAGACAATTCAGGAAAGACCCTCCTCCTCCTCCCTCTTCAGGCTCCTCAGGAAATATCATTCAGAAACCTGCTCCTGTGACCAAAACCTATCAGAGACAACCTAGGCACAGCAGTTAGCAGACCTCTATAAGTAATCCTCCTCCAGACTCTTCCAAGAAAGCTCCTACTAAAAAACAAAAGCAGGACTCTAGTTCAAAAAGGCCAGAGTCTCCTCCCATTCCTTTTTTTGATCCAGAATAGGAGACCTCTGCCAAGATGGCTAGATATCATTAGCTTGTAGGACTCTCTTTGATCAACAGAGCAAAGGATGAAGGCAAGAACATCTCTCAATATTCTACAATGTCAGCCTACAGAAAAGAAGAGCTGAAAAGGTATGCAAAATCAAATAAGTTCTTTAATGTTGATGATTACATGAAACTTCACCCAGAGGCTGTAGTACCTAGAACATTATCTCAGACTATTATTGGTGCATCTAACATGTATATGTCAAAGAAAGAAGCTGCCAATCCAAATAGGGAAATCATATTCAGACAGCCTGCTGAAGAACCATACAAGGATAAAGCTAAACAGAGAAAATGAGTTTATTTATTGTGTTGTTCTTATTTACATTTGAACTCTATTTTTGTTTATATCATGAAGCATGTGCTGTAAATATCTGCTGAATGTTTATTTCTGTCAAATATATTTTCTTTTGCTTTATGATTGCTTATTTTGTTTTGTATTAGTGACCTCACCCAAATAGGGAGAGATTGTTGGATCCCTAGTTGGATTTGGGCTAGGTTCACTAATTTAGGCTGAGTCTGACCCACCATTGTATAGCTAGGGTCATGTCTAGTAGTCCTACAGTTTAGGCTAAGTCCTCTTAGTTCTATCTTCTTAGACCAGCCAGCAGAGGACCTCAGAAGACTCAAACTTAGAAAATATCAGAAGACAGTTTGATCAGTTCGAAATTCTTGGAACTTAGATCGACGAACTCAGAGTTAATTCTCTGTGCTGAGCTCGATGATATTCGAGCTCAGGTCGACGATTTTTTCTCTTCAGACAGATTCTCAGCTCGACAAACTCAGAGTGATGATTTGGCAAGTATTTCTCAGTTAGCAGTTCGTAGAGCTCAGGTCGACGAATAGGCATTCTTAGGTCGATGATCTTGGATCTCAGGTCGACGAATTTTGTTCAGAGTTCGATGTTTTCTGTCCATTTCTAGAATGAGTTTTTTCCCTCCTATTGCTCCTTTCTTTTCTCATTTATTAGCAGTATTATTCTGAGTATTTAATGCATATATTCATCTGGACATAATCGTTATTAGCTGCATTAAATATGGTATTCATCAGAATATTTACCATCTTATTTTATCAAGGACAGTTGGGGAAACTCATAAATGTTTTATTCCAACCGTTTTGAATTCTCCAGATCAGTCAGCATTTAAGTAAGTTATTCAAAACTCAAAGCAGAATTTAATTGACAAAATATTAAAAGTGATTCCTCTTTTTCAAGGCATGAGAGATAAGAAAAATAAAAAAGTACAGTACAGAGTACATTCAACTAGTGGACGACTCCTTCATTCTCTCTCAGTGCTTTTCATCTTTGTCAATACTCAAAATTGAAGAAGAACAATCATAAGAAATCAAGAGTCTTCTTCATTTTCAGATTCCAGGAATCTTTAGAAACTTTCTATTCAACATCTGATTACTGGATTTTCTAGACATTGGCAAATCAAAACTGAAGGCCTACTCACCCTAAGGCAAAGCTCTTATTCTTCCTGAACCTTCAACTTCTCAGGGGGAGCTTTGACACCATCAGAATCCACAAAGTCTTCTCAAGTTGTTTTGAGAATAGAGAAGACTACCATTAACCTCTTTCCACCCCACTGTATAGGATTTTAACTCCCTTCAAAAGTTAGCTTGGTTGCAAGTCTCTTGATCAAAAGACTTGAGATTGGTTTTTGAGCACCTGATCAAAAGCTCAAAGGTGGCAGTCACCTAATCAAAACCTGTTAGTGGATTCCTACCAGGGTGGTAGAAGAGTGGATGTACCCAGGTTGGTGAACCACTATAAAAGTTCTTGTGTTGTCTGATTGCCCTTTTCTCTTTGTTCTTGTTGTGGTTGTGATAGCTTAGATCTGTGTTCTGTGTTAGATTAGTTTTACTTAGGTTGTTTTCTTACTTACTGATAATCTTGGTATTCACTAGTCTTTCAACTCTAATTATTTTTAAACAACAAAAAATTTTTAACTACTCTATTCACCCCCTCCCCCCTCTAGAGTATATCAGGTCTAACTCTCTCTTTCACGTGAAGACTACTTCTGATATTATTTGATGCATGTCCCTCGTGTGGCATGTTATACGTGAAGCCTTATCTGGTGATGGCATGGTGCCTGTTTTTATACTGCAGCTTAAAATGATTTGACGCCCGTCCTAGTCAGGAATTAGGATGGAGCTTCTGTGAGTGGAGGCCATCGATAGTGTATGCGACTCATTATGTTGCAATGGTGTGAGCTTACATGCCTACAGAATTCAGGGAGTCTCGTGGGCCTTGGAGTATTCGGCGCTCTTACGTCCCTCGTGTTCTATTATTGGCGATTATTGTCGGGAGTTTTGTGGAGAGAGCTTTCCACCCGTCTGCGATGAGGGAGGACATTTGAACCCCTTGCATAGGCGATGCAGATGGACTTGGAGGTCAGTGTGTTGAGGGACGCAGTGATAGAGCTTTGTATGTACGTGCTTTGCGAGTCTCTAAAGAAACCTCGCTTGCTTTTGTCTGAGGAGGAACAGTGTCTGCTCGTGGGGGTAGTGGTAATGAACCTTTGTTCGACCGCATTTTAGGAAAATCAGGGTTCGTACAAGTGGAGGTGGCGAAGAATCTTTGTTCGCTCGTACCTTAGGAGGACCGGGGTCTGTCCAGGTGGAGATGGAAAAGAACCTTTATTCGTTCGTGCCTCGGAAGGACTGGGGTTCATCCAAGTGGAGAACCTTTGTTTGTTCGCCTCGGGAAGACTGGAGTCCATCTAAGTGGAGGTGGCAAAAAACCTTTGTTCGTTCATTCCTTAGTTGGACCGAAGTCCATCAAAGTGGAGGTGGCGAAGAACTTTTGTTTGTTTGTGCCTCAGAAGGACTAGGGTCTGTGTGGGTGGATATAGAGAAGAACCTTTGTTTGTTCGCAGATTAAGAGAATCAAGGTTCATCCAAGAGGAGGTGGTAAAGAACCTATGTTCGTTCACGGCTTAGGAGGATCGGGATCCGTTTGGGTGGAGGTGGCGAAGAACCTTTATTCATTCACGCCTCAGGAGAATAAGGGTCCGTCCAAGTGGAGGTGGCGATGAACCTTTGTTTGTTCGCGCCTCAGGAGGGTCGGAATCCATCCAAGTGGAAATGGAGAAGAACCTATGTTCGTTCACGCCTTAAGAATATTAGAGTTCGTCCAGGTGATGGTGGCGAAGAATCTTTGTCCGTTCGCGCCTTAGGAGAATCCGGTTTCGTCCAAGTGCATGTGACGAAGAACCATTATTTGTTCGTGCCTCAGGAGGACTAGAGTACATCAAAGTGGAGGTGGCAAAGAACCTTTATTTGTTCGTGCCTCAAGAGGACCGGGGTCCGTCCGGGTGGAGGTGGCGAAGAAGCTTTGTTCGTTCGCGCCCAAGAGAATCGAGGTTCATCCAAATGGAGGTGGAGAAGAACCATTATTCGTTCGCGCCTCAAGAGGGCCAGGGTCCGTCCGGGTGGAGGTGGTGATGAACCTTTGTACATTCACGTCTCAGGAGAACTGGGGTTCATCCAAGTGAAGGTGCAGATGAACCTTTGTCCATCTCGCCTGGGAGGTGCAGGCAGACCTTTGTCTGTCTCACTTGGTGCAGAAGGTATTTCGACAATCTCTCCTAGGAGGTGCCAAAATACTTTCATCTATCTCGCCTGAGCTACTTAGCAGGCATTGGGGGATCTGAACCGGTTACATTGCATTAATGTTGAAAAGATACAATAATGAGGCGCCTTGGATGTATGACTTCTTATAGATTATTGATAGTAGAGGTGCAGGTTTCGTGCGTTCCAAGTCTGGGGGAGCAGTTTCTAGTCTGGGGTTTCAGCTTGAAAGTCCCAGGATTTACTACCATTGTGATGATGAAAGGCCCCTCCCAAGTGAGAGAGAGTGTGTCCTTCTGAGGGCCCTTTCCTGGTACTTTGAGGTTTTGGAGGACGATGTCCCCGATATTGATGGGTCTTGGCTTCACTCTTCTATCGTCGAAGCGATCCATGCGGCCCTAATACGGGATGATCCTTTGAGCTGCTTCATCCATGACTTCCTGGACCAAGTCTAAGTTTACCCACGGGAGGGTGTCGTTTTCTATTGTGTCGAATGCTTGGATGCGGGGCTTGAGATACTGATGTCCACTAGTATGACTTCTTCAAATATGTAGCAGAGATTGAAGGGTGCTTCCCCAGTTGGAGTTCTTGTCATCATTTTGTAGACCCACAGAACATTGGGAAGAGCATCCACCCACTGCCCCCTGGCCTCCTGAAGGTGGGTCTTCAGGCCCTTCAGGATGGTGCGGTTGGTGACCTTGATTTGTCTATTAGCCTGGGGATGTGCCACAGCCGTATGACGAAGTTCTATTTTTAGGTATTTGCACATTTTGGTGAAGGCCTTTCCCGTTAACTGTGTCCCATTGTCATCGATGATGGTGGTGGGGATGCCAAAGTGACAGACTATGTTCTTCAAGATAAATCGCGTGGAATTTTCCTCGGTAATCTTAGCCAGCAGCTCTGCCTCAACCAATTTAGTGAAGTAGTCAACGGTTAGGATGATGAACTTCCTTTGCTTGGACGCTAGTGGAAATGGGCCGAGTAAATCGATTCCCCATTCAGCAAAAGGCCATGCACTCCGAAGCGTGGAGAGCCTGATGGGAGGTTGATGTGGGACCTTGGAGTGGAGCTGGAAGCTTCCATATTTCCAAATGAAGTCTAGGGCATATTTTTTCAATGTGGGTCAGTAAAACCCTTGTCGTAGGATCTTTAGTGTCAAATCCTTTTCCTCCCAGGTGCTCGCCACATATACCTTCATGCACCTCTTGCAGAGTGTAGTCGACCTCGGATGGGTGTAAGCACTTCAGGTACAGCCTGAAGAATGAATGTTTTTATAGCTCATTGGCGATGAGGGAAAATGAGGTCGTGCGGATTTGTAGGCGTCTAGCCACTGCTAGGTCCGCGGACAGTTACCCGCTTTTGAGGTAGGCGATGATGAGGTCTATCTAGCAGGGCTTCCCTTCTGTGATGGTGGCGATCTCCCAGGGGCCCGATATATTGGGAACGAGCAAGACTTTGATCTGGTGATGATGAGTTTGGTACCTAGTAGTGGAGTTGGCGAGCTTGGATAACACATCTGCCTTGACGTTCTGCTCTCGAGGAATATAAAGGATCTAGTGAGACTTGACTCTTCCGAGGAGGGTTTTTACAAGCTGGAGGTATTACACAAATTGCTCATTCTTTGTCATGTAATCCTCCACGACCTACGAGACCACTTGTTGAGAGTCGGGATTGATGGTCAGGCTTTACCCCGCAGTTGATGGCTACGCGAATACCAGCTATCAGGGCTTCGTATTCTGCGATGTTGTTGGTAGCGGGAAATTTTAGCTTGAGCCCGTACTTGAGAGTGGCCCCCTCGGGACCTGTTAGTAGTAAGCATGTTGTTGGTACATTGAAAATAATGTACTTGATTTGAAGAAGCCCTTTCAACTCAATGATATATACATAGTTGTATTTGATGTATATTTCAGTTCATGCATGCAGGTTAGTCTATGTCATATTGATTGGACAGGTGGTCCAAGTGATATGTATAGATGGACTCAAAGAAGCGAACTAGAAAGGCAGGAAATTGCCTAAGTCCACAGGAGTTGAGTGAAGCAAGCTCACTCAATGCCAAATATCAAGGCAGTTGCTGAAGAAAATTGACTAAGTTCACAGGCATTGAGTGAAGCCAGTTCACTCGACGCCATACAGCTAATAGTGTAGAGTGAAGTCAGGATAGTCAAAGCCCAATAAGTTGTAGCGCAGAAGAAATGACTAAGTATAAAAGTGTCGACACACTTCACAACTATGTCGACACCTTTGTAGGAAAAGTGTCAAGATCAGAAAGATACAAGACAGCAGTGTCAAGACACAACACTTCACTCGATAGTTCAGACAGCTGTGTCGAGACAATTCAGTTATCTCGACACCTTGAAGATCAAGTCAGCTGTGTCGAGATAATTTAGTTATCTCGACACCTTGAATATTAAGTCAGCAATGTCGAGACAAGTCAGATATCTTGACACCTTAAAGCTCAGGACAGTAGTGTCGAGAAAATACAACTATCTCGACATAATGAAAAACTAAAGTGCAGGCTTAAAGATATCGACACCCAGCAGACGGATGCGTTGAGACAAGTCAACTGTCTCAATACCTTCAAGTTCAGACTAGAAATTCTATCAAGTACAGATGTGTCGAGACTGCTAAGATGTATTGACACCTTGCAGTTTATAGTCTAAGAACACTAAGTATTATTGTGTCGAGACACTTGGGACTTCTCGACACTTATGATCCTAAAGTTGTACATAGTCAACATAGCTGCGTGTCAAGTCAGAAGTGTCATGTCAGCTACAGTGACTTGACGTCTCATCAGAATATATTTGAAGGAAAACTTGAAGTATGATGGCATATGATGATGTCATCATTCAGAAGCCAGTAACCAGTGAAGGCTATAAATAGAGGGTCGTCTACATAGAATACAATCAATCATTTCACTCATTCTGATTTCTCCTAAGTTAGAGAAGGGTGACAACTCCAAGAAGAAGGAAGGCACATGTCTTCAAGAAAGTCTTCTGATCTTTTCAAAAAGTCGATCAGAGGATTAAGTTGGATCTATTCAACAAGTTCTTCAAAGATTCAAGCCGATCATCATCAAGAACATTGAAGATCCAGTGAAGTTTCATTTCAATCAGTCTGTTCATTAAGAATCAATCATGTGTTGTTGCTGAATTGAAGAATCTGTTTACTCAGATAATTCTACTTATTATTTCCCTATTAAACTTATAAGATCTCTTTGAAATCTGAGTGTGTACGATATTTATTCTCTGATTTGTAAGCCTATGTTATAAAGACTGAGGTAGGGTTCTTGAGGGACCTAAGGTAAGTGATTTGTGTGGGATCACTGAGGTGTAAGACTTGTATAGTCTAAGGTAGGGTTCTTGAGGCACCTAAGGTAGGTGATTTGTGTTGGATAACTGAGGTGTAAGACTTGTATAATTTGAGGTAGGGTTCTCGAGGCACCTTAGGTACGAGATTGGGTGGATCTCTAAGGTAAGATCTGTTGGTCTGAGGTGTAGGTTTCTGGAAAGAAACTAAGTTTGTAAGATCTATTGATCTGAGTTGAAGATGATGAGATATAACCTTATCTAGCACATTACTAGTGAGGAAGAAGGGGGAAAGTGGGTGTGCCCTAGATAGAGGAACCACTATAAAGCTTCTGTGTATTCTGTGATTGTGTGTGTTGTGATCTGTAATTGTTTATTTTCAAGTATCTGCTGAATTATTAAGTATAAGTGCTAAAAATTTTAATAGACACATATTCACCCCCCTCTAGGCGATTAACTACCCATAGATTTATCTTTCACCTGCACTTTCCCCCGTGGTGCTTGAGGCTCTGTCGACATGTATGGTCTACTGTGTTGGGGCCAGGTTGTCGAAGCTGGATGCTTCTTCCTGCTGGAGCGTGCATTCCACTATGAAGTCTGCGAGGACTTGAGACTTGATGAAGGGCCTAGGGTAGGAACTGGATGTCGAATTCTCCCATCTCTACTGCCCACTTAACTAGCCTTCCAGATAGCTCGGGCTTTTATAGGATTGTTTAGAGTGCTAGTTGCGTGAGCACATTGAATGTGTGGGCCTGAAAGTAGGGCAAGAGTTTTCTAGCAGAGAATACCAAATTCAGGGCCGTCTTGTCCGTTGTGTGATGTCTGCTCTCAGTATAGGACAAGACCTTGCTGAGGTAATAGACTAGGTGTTGGATCCTGTTGGAGCATGCGTTCCACACCTTTTGATTTGCTAGCAACAAATCTCATTTGTATTTGATCATAGTGTGTTTAGGGTGTGCAGATATAACAGGTCTAACACTCTAATCATTTGGGATTGGATTCGGAATTGAAAAGAAAAGTTAAGGTGATATCTCCTGGTGATATCCAGTATCGCCACTAGGCGATAGCTTATGGGATAGTTACCGCATGATTGCCACAGCGTGCAATTATAGTCGATATCGCCCGGCAATATCGATATTGCTCAGGCGATAGCTCACGATTGGCCATGACCGGATCATCTCGGAGAAACCTCAAAATTATGGGACACATGGCAGCCGGATATGATATCGCTGGCAGGCGATAGCTAGTATCGCCGATGATAGATCCAAAGTATAAATTTGGCTCTTTTTTTTTTAGAGATTACAACTTTCATATTCTGGAGCATTCCTTCCCAAGCATCTTGTCCAGAGAGCTCCAGCATCCAGAAAACTCCATCTTCCCAATAAGGTTCAAGAGCGAAAAAGTGAGACTCATAGGAGGCATCTCAAGCAACCTTTACGAGGATTCATCGTCATCTTTAGCACTTCATTTAGGAGGAGTTTTTATTCTAAAAGTTATTCTTTGTAATTCTTCATTTAACCATTATAATCGTTAGAGAAAATCGTTGTCTTATGAGCGGCGTCTAAGTCCTTGCGTGGCTTAGGAGAAAATCGTCGCCTTGTGTGTGGCGTTTAGGTCCTTGTGTGACTTAGGGAGTTTTTGCCACCTTATGTGCAACGACTAGATCATGGTGAGATCTAGGGGAGCCTAGTAGCAAGATTTAGGAAGAGATACACTATAGCGACTAGTTCTTGGTAGAAGGACCGGTGAAATTAAAAGGAGTTTATTTTTTCATAGCTTCGATCTCTAGCTTTATAGAGAATCTTTGTATTTTGTTTTTAACACTTATGGAATAAAACATAATCATTTGTATTCTTATGATTTTCTAAGTGTTTATATTTGGTTATGAAAAATTGGTTTTAATTTCTGTACTTATTTCACAAAGTAGAATTGATTAAGAATTAATTTGTTGTTAACCCTTATTCACCCCCCCCCCCCTCTAAGGGCGCCTCACGATCCAACACTTGGAATCAGAGAATGGGTTACTCCAAATTGGTTTCACCACCAGGATTCATGGCGCAACACAGTCATGCTTTTGTAGAGGTTTAAGGCATTAGTAGACCACCACTATTCACGGGCATTGACTACAACTATTGGAAAACACGAATGCATTATTTTCTAATAGCATTAGCATCGATGTATGGAACATGGTAGAACTTTGTTACACTCCACAAATAATATTCGTTGGTAGCGTAACCATGGAAAAACCAAAAGACAAGTGGGATGAAAATGACAAACTTAGATGTAAAAATAATGCTAAGGCAGTGAACACATTATTCTGTGCATTAGATAGAATAGAGTTTAATAAAGTTTGTGCTTGTGAAACAGCTTTTGAAATTTGGAATTTATTAGAAGGTACTCATGAAGGTACTTCGCATGTAAAATATTTAAAGCTATTCCAACTGGAGTCAGAATTTGAGAAGTTCAGAATGGAAGTGGATGAAGACATTGACACAATGTACACACGATTTATGAAGATCATAAATGATTCAAAAGTCCTTGGAAAGACCTTTTCCAATGGTGATTTAGTAAGGAAAATTTTGAGATCACTTCTCTCAAAGTTCAATCCTAAGGTGACCATCATTCCGGAATCTCATGATCTTAAAACATTACAAATTGATAGCCTCATTAGGAATCTCAAAACTCATGAGGTGGAGCTAAAAATTCAACATCAAGAATACAACTTGGAACCAAAGAAGAAGACTTTGGCTATAAAATTGAAGGAAGAAGTGGAAAGAGATACTGATGAAGATGATGAAGAGAGTGAAGAAAGTTTATTTGTAAGGAAGTTTAAAAGATTCATGAGGAATCCGGAGAGGAGAAACTCCTTCAAGAAATTTTTCAACAAAAAGGATTTCTCTTACAAGAAAGGTAAAGGAAAAGGAGAAGTTGAGGATGATGATGAGCTTCCGCTACCGGAGTGCTATCACTGTAGAAAGAAAGGACACATAAGAAGCAAATGCCAAAAATATCTGAAAGAGTAGAAGGAAAAGAGGCAAGATAAGAAGAGCAAGAAGAAGGTCTTGAAGGCAGAGACTTGGGACGATACCTCATCTGGAGGTACAAGCGATTCAGATTCAGAAGAAAATGAGGAAGCCAACATGTGCTTGATGGGGAAGAGCGTTTCACCATCAGAAGACGAATGCAGTGTTTAGAGCGACACTGAGGTAACTCCTCCAACTTATGATGAACTCTATACTGAATTTCTATGCACTTGCAAGTTTTTTAAAAGAGTCTTGAAGATGTTGATCTTTTGAAATCTGAAAATAAAATATTATTAAAAGAAAACAAAAAATTGACTAATGAATTGAAAGTGCTTGGAAAGGAGAAGATCTCCTATCAAGAGTGCGATCACTTTTCGACAAGAGTGAAAGAATTAGAAAACACTCTCGCTAAGTCTGACTTGAAAATTGACACTCTTACCAAAGAGAAAAAGGACTTAGAGAGAGCGTTAAAATATTCTCAATATCAAGTACAAAATGGAAAGAAGGCATTCTCAAATCGGTGTGTCGTGTTGGTAACAGAAAATGCCACTTTGAAAGCCAAGTTAATGATCTAAATATGACAATTAAAAAGTTTGGAGTTGGCCAAAAATCTCTGGATATGATATTAGCTAACCAATGTCAAGGATCTACTAAATTTGGACTTGGATATATCACTAGAAGCTATCGCCTGGAGAAATCCACTATCGTCGGTGATAACAAAAATCCTCAAAAAGTGACTTTTAATAACAGGAATATTATTCATTCTCCCAATACTAGCGACTCTTCTAGTAAGAGTCCTCAGAAATTATTGAAGAGAGACTTATCTCTCTTTATTGCTTGTGCTTAATGTTATAAGTTTGGTCACACCACGGACTCGTGCAGGAAAAAAGGTTCTTGTGATATTAAACAAATCTGGGTACCTAAGACGTTTACCTATTCTATGGGAGGAACCACTTGGGTAATCAGATCTTTACTCTAATCTTCTTCTTAGGTCTGTTAGCAGGCTAAGGATAGAGAAGACGTGTGGTACTTGGACTCAGGTTGTTCTAAACACATGATGGGTAACAAATTAAAGTTTCTTAGTATGGAGATGAAGAAAGGAGGTTCATTGACATTCAGAGACAATAGTAAAGGAAAAAAACAAGGGCATTGGTGTAGTGGGTGACAATTTCTTCTCTATTTCAAATGTTTTATATGTTAAAGGTTTGAAACACAATTTAATTTCTATAAGTCAACTATGTGATGGGGGCTTAAATGTTTCATTTGAATCATCTTCAAACCTTTGCAAAATTATAGACTCTAAAAATAATGAAATTATTTTTACTACACTAAGAATCAACAATGTTTATACAATAACTTTTCATGATTTATCTCATTCTAGTGTTAAATATTTTATTTCCAAAAATGATGAATTAGAATTGTGGCATAGGAGATTAGGAAATTCTAGTGCAAAACTTGTTGTAAAACTTTCCAATAATTAATTAATTAAGAAATTACCTATATGCTAGACGGAAAGCTTTCTTCTTTATGCTCACCTTGCCAAAAAGGAAAATTTTCTAAATCTTCTTTTAATAGTAAGAATATTGTTTCTACTACTAGGCCTTTGAAATTACTTCACATGGATTTATTTGGTCATATAAGTACTACACAAACTCTAGCAGGTAGAAAATATACTTATGTTTTGATTGATGGTTATTCTCATTTTTGTTGGACATTATTTTTATCTTCTAAATCCGATGTGTATTCTGAATTTACAAAGTTATGTACTCGTATTCAAAATGAACTTGAGTTAAAAATTAAATGCAAACGATCAGATAATGGTGGAGAATTTGAAAATGAAAAGTTTATTTCTTTTTATATAAATTTAGGGATTAAGCTTGAATTTTCCGCTCCTCCCACACCACAGCAAAATGGTGTAGTGGAGAGAAAAAAATAGAACTCTTCAAAAACTTGCATGTACTATGTTATATGAATTTAAATTATCTAGATCTTTTTGGGCTGAAGCGGTTAGTACTGCTTATTATGTTACAAATTGAGTCATGCTACGTCCTATTTTGAAACTTATGCCATATGAGTTGTATTTTCAAAGAAAGCCTAATGTATCTTACTTTAAAGTTTTTGGATGTAAATGCTTTATTTTAAATACAAAAGATGCTTTAGGTAAATTTGATGAAAATGTGATGAAGAAATATTCATTGGTTATTCTTCAACTAGTAAAGCATATAGAATTTTTAATAAAAGAACGAAAACAGTCGAAGAATCTATTCATGTAAAATTTGATGAATCTGTTCCTTATATAGTGGACACTAAATCTACAGGTGATGATGAAGAACCCCTTCCCCTTTGGTCAAAGATGACGATGATGAATTATTTGGAGATCAAGATGCTGATAAGGAAGAAAGAGAAGAAGAAACTAAAGAATATGTTCCTCCAATTGAATTTCTCTTCTCAAAAGATCATCCAAAAGAATTGGTAATTGGAAAACCGTCAATAGGGGTTAGTACATGTTCTTCTCTACATGATTTATTCTCAAACCTTTGTTTTATATCTGATATATAACCAAAAGATGTGTAGAGCTCTCTAAATAATGATTCTTGGTTTTTAGCTATGAATGAAGAGCTTAGTCAGTTTGAACGTAATAAGTTTTGAAAACTTGTACAAACGCTTTCAAATCATCCTGTTGTAGGTGTAAAGTGGATCTTTAAAAATAAAATGAATGGTGAATCTAGGGTCACTAGAAATAAAGCTAGGCTTGTAGCAAAAAGATATTCTCAAGTTGAGGGGATAAATTTTGATGAAACGTTTGCATCTGTAGCACGTTTAGAAGCAATTATAATTTTTTTTGCATTTTCTAGCTTTAAAAGATTTAAATTATTTCAAATTGATGTAAAAACTGATTTTCTTAACGGGTATATTAAGAAAGAGGTTTATATAGAACAACCTTCAGGCTTTGTTAATGAAAAATTTCTTGATCATGTATATAAATTAGAAAAGGCCCTTTATGGTTTAAAGCAAGCACCCTAAACATGGTATGATAGTTTGACTTTATATTTATTAAAGAATGATTGCAAAATTGGTAGTGCAGATTATACACTCTTCATTAAGCATGTTCATGATGATTTAAGAGTTTTACAAATTTATATTGATGACATTATTTTTGGAGGCACTAATAAAGAGTTATGTGATAATATAGTAAAAATTATGAAAAAAGAATTTGAAATAAGCATGGTAGAAGAACTTACTTATTTTCTTGGTTTTTAATTCACACAAAGAAATGATAGTATTTTTATTTGTCAATCTAAATATGTTCATGATATTTTAAAAAGATTTGGATTTGAAAATCTAAAGCAACCTAATATTCCTATGAGTGTTTTTTTGAAATTAGGAAAAGATGAAAGTGAAATATCTATTGATCAAATGTTATATAGATAGATGAAAGTGTAATACTCCTATGAGTGTTTCTTTAAGCGGTTAAATGCATTTTTAGATATCTTATTGGTACTTCTAGAATAGGTTTGTAGTATCCACATAACAATACTTTCATTTTACATGGTTATTCTGATTCAGATTATGTTGGATGTTCTTTAGATCGTAAGAGCACTAGTGGCATTTGTCACTTTCTAGGCCCATTAATTATTTCGTGGTCGAGTAGGAAACATAATTTTGTTTCCCTATCCACCACTGAGGCCGAATACATTGCACTAGGTAGTTGTTGTGCACAAGCTCTTTGGATGAAACAAACCTTAGAATACTTTGGAATAAATCAAGAAATCATAAAACTATTGTGTGATAATAAAAGTGCAATTGATTTACCCAACAATCCAGTTCATCACTCTAGGTCTAAACATATAGATGTTTGACATCATTTCATTAGAGACCACATAAAACAAAATTTAGTAAAAGTTAATTTTATCAACACAGATTCACAGCTTACGAACAATTTCACAAAGGCACTTCCAGATTCCCATTTCTCAATGCTCGGACTAGAATTAGGAATCCTAGACATTTCAAGCTGATAAATTAAAATAAATTTTATTTTTTAAAAAAATTGAAATTAAAAAATAACTAAAATTAATATTAAAATAATTGACACATTAAAACTTCATTGTACTTAGCATGCATATATCTGGATTATCACATTATAGTCTAATAGAAATAAATATTACAACATTAGTTCAACATAGATAACATGAAACTGAATGAAATGCACCATTGTCTGGTGATATCAGGTATCACCTGATGATATCTTCCAGAGGTCAAATTCTGCTATCAGAAATCTCTATTATCACCTCCACTGGTCTCTTCCTGGTCTTAAGTCGAGCTCTGACCGCTGATCCTTGTTCAACAAGATCGGCACAGTGATTTTCATGGAGGCACTACGACCAGATTTTCCCATTCTGCCGCCTCCGCTAGAGTTGGCTTCAGCTTTAGGCTCTTTGACAGAAACTTGATGAATTTCTTCATATATACATGTATGATGTTTCTTCACCTCTCTCTTATGTTCCTCGAATGACTCACGCAAGTCATCTAACCCTTCTCGAAGTTATCCACCACTTGGTAGTGGTGGATTTCTAATGAATGACGAGGATTCACTACTATGTGTTCGTGATGAACGAGCACTAGTATATGTGGCACTCGTATGGAAAATCACAGGTGCACAATCATCAAAATAAAACTCCTGCCCAATCCAACTATACTTCTTTATAGGATTCGTTGGACTCACTCAAGTCAGTCTATATGTATAACAGATAAAGGATAGAATCAAGTCCGCCACTTCAAATGACTCTCTCTCTAAAATCATATACATCACATAACTTAATTGAGCAGTTATTTTTCTCATGTCCCCGGATTTGAGCATAATTGTATTTCTCAAAATTTCTTGCACTAAACATGCATCCATAGTGAGTGTGGTCATCGACTGGATCAGATTTTTCTTGGAATTCCCATATAAAACCATATTCAGAAGAGTCTAATCTCTATCCTTCCTATAGTTTTCAACTACATCCAAAACATAGTCCCGCTTTATCAGTCCAAACTCATCTCTCAAATCATTATAAGTTATCACCACAGTTTGCCCTTGCACTTTCGATCTCACTCCCCTGTTCAACTCAATGTAATTGGGATCTCTCAAATGATTGTAAAATTCTCTGATTAACACTGATGAGAACATATCTGGAAGCATAACTGACATTATACTTATCATTGCTAGTAGATAATGGATGTGTGCATGCCGAACTTGATTGAATTCAACGACTTTGCCCACTCCGATGATTGCGTTCTCAGTTCCAGGAAAAGTTTGATATGTGGAATGTGAATCACTCCATGTGCTCCTCCTAGCTTTAGAACTTGAATCCATTCCTAAAAATAGTAACAAATATTGATTTTAGACACTGTCATGATATCGCCGGGCGATAGTGACTGTCGTCGGGCGATATCTAAAAATGTTCAAATAAAAAAACATGAACTTGAACAACTTAACATCACTACTTTCCCATAATCACAATCATACATAGATCTACTCATCAAGATTTGGCTTAACACATTTTTAAAAAAAAACTACTATTCATCATCTTCTTCCCTAAAATATTCAACCTTGTTAAGAAATCTACTCATTCAAACTCTAGATCTATGTTTTTACATACCTTATTTTTACTAGATCTATGTTTAATCTTCATCAATCCTCTAAATTTATACCCTTTTCACACCAAAATAATATTTTTCAAACCCATTCCTAAATCTACAAAAATCACTCTTAAATCTGAGAATTTCTCACTTAAAACTTCATGAAATCCCAGCAAATCATTGTCAATACATTTGGACCCACAAATCCTTAAGAAAAGAAACCAAAATTGCATAAAAATAACTTGATTTGGGGATTTTGACAGCGTTGGGTTGCAGTTTCGCTTCAGGGTTTCCGTAAAATGATGGAACGGATAGTTTCCTTCCAGATTTGACGTTATTTATATTTTAGTGCTATCTCCGATCAGCGATATCCGATATCGCCTGGCGATATCCCCAAATTGCTACAATACTTTCTCTGACCAGATCTCCATATTTGTATGACTGTCATTATTCTTTTCATCCAAATATTGTTGCTTTATCTCGTGTAGGCATTATACAATGTGTATTCAAATATATTGGGTTACCTCTAACATTATTCACCTATTCAAGCTTTTAATATCATTCTCTATATACAACTCTCCTAGTGTATTATAATTATCCAATTATTTTTACATGCCTCTAAGTATGTGAAATATTTTATTTATAATAATGCTCTCTCACACACAATTATGGAAATTCTCATATGTGTTTACCTTTACTACCTATGTGAATTGTGTTTTTTATATCATAACCACTAAAATTTCATAAATTCTTACTTTATTCTTGATTTCTTTGCACAATTCAACTTTGGTTATCATATATTGCCACACAAGTGATCTTGATTTCTTTGCACAATTCAACTTTGGTTATCATATATTGTCACACAAGTGAATTCAGAGTCCTTTGTCACGACAAACAAAAAATTATTATTATTAAAAAAACAAATAACATAAATCAACATATATGTTGATTAATTTAAAAAAAAACAAAAAAATTACTAAAATTGGATGACAAAAACCTCCACCAAGCACTGCTCACCCTCCTGATAAGTCTTCATAAGCATTGTGAGGTTGAGCACCTTAGAAAGAATTGTAAAATGTCTTGTGTAATCCCTATATGGATATTCATTTAGTAAATGTGCTATGAATTCTTGGTACAAGTATGGATCTTTATGAATATTTCTATGTTATGTTTGTACATTTCACTTGTTCATGTACATTTTAAGTTTATACATATGTATTTTCATCTAACTCTCACATGTACACTACATTATCATCTCTAATATTTCTTATCATAAGAATTGGATAGAAAATGATTCTAATTTTTATATTCATTGGTGTATGTGACCATGATATAACTAGCTAAATTTAACAATGTTTGTGGTCCCTGGCATTCTTCATTACTATACGTTGTTTCACATGTCCTGCACTCGATATTCTAATTGTGGTTTTTCCTATTTTGCTTCCCCAGACACTCTCTATATTCACTATATTCACTCATATTTACTTTTTCTCTTCTTTACATCACCTCTTCTGATCTCAAATTTATTTTGATAATACTAAAAGGGGGAGAATTTTCTGAGAAATCATTCATTAAGTTTATTTTAAATTACCACCTAACAAATTAAGTTTATCTTAAGTTTATCTTAAATTCCTACCTGGTAATTACCAATAAAATTTTTGAATGCTTTTATTTAATAGGAGTACATATGTTGGGGGAGAGGAACATCCAAGCGGAGTTTGTGCATATGCAAATACTTAGTCTTGCTCAGCACATTTTATAACACTTTATAGGTCATTCATGATTTCTTTCTAAGAGGATTTGTTATTATCAAAAGGGAGAGATTATTGGAGCATGTGTTCCGCGCTTCTTGATTTGCTAATAACAAATCTTGTTTGTTGATCATAATGTGTTTATGGTGTGTAGATATAACAGGTCTAACACTCTAATCATTTGGGCTTGGATTTGGGATTGAAAAGAGAAGTTAAGGTGATATCGTTTGGCGATATCCAGTATCACCACCAGGTGATAGCTCACGGGATAGTTACCACATGATCTCCACAACATACAGTTATAGTCGATATTGCCCTACGATATCGATATCGCCCAGCAATAGCTCACGATTGGCCACGATCAGATCATCCTGCAGAAACCTTGGAATTATGGGACACGTACCAGCCGGATATGATATCGTTGGCAGACGATAGCTAGTATCGTCGGTGATAACTCTAAAGTATAAATTTGGCTCATTTTCCTGTGGAGATTACGACTTTCATATTCTGGAGCATTCCTTCCTGTGCATCTTGTCTAGAGAGCTCCAGCATCCAGAAAACTTCCATCTTCCTAAGAAAGTTCAAGAGCAAAAAAGTGATGACTCGTACGCGACATCTCAAGCAACCTTTGCGAGGATTCGTCGTCTTCTTCAACACTTCATTTAGAGGGAGGTTTTATTCTGAAAGTTATTCTTTGTAATTCTTCATTTCACCATTGTAATCGTTAGAGGAAATCATCATCTTGTGCGTGGCGTTTAGGTCCTTGTGTGACTTAGGGATTTTTCGTCTCTGTATGTACAGCGACTAGATCGTGGTTAGATTTAGGGGAGGCTAATAGTATGATATAGGGAGAGATACACTATAGCTGGTCGGTTCTTGGCAGAAGGATCGGTGAAATCAAAAGGAGTTTATTTTTTCATAGCCTCAATCTCTAGCTTTATAGAGAATCTTTGTATTTTGTTTTTAACGCTTATGAAATAAAACATAATCATTTGTATTCTTATGATTTTCTAAGTGTTTATCTTTGGTTATGAAAAATTGATTTTGATTTCTGCAATTATTTCACCAAGTTTAATTGAATAAGAATTAAATTTTTGTTAACCTTTATTCACCCCACCCCCCACCCCCCACCCCCCCACCCCCGCTAAGGGCGCCTCACGATCCAACAGATCCCCCATTCGTCCTTGACTAGGACCGAGCTGAGTGCGTGTGATTAGACTGCCAAGTATAGAAAGAGGGCTTCCTCGTCGGTGAGCTTTAAGAGCTGTGGGAGAGTGGCCAAATACTGCTTGAGGTATTCGAAGGCAGTCTGGCACTCATCCGTCCACTAGAAACTGGCATGGCACACCCCATAATGCGCTTTAAAGAAAGGGAGGCACTTGTCCCCCGTCCAGGCAAGGAAGCGTGATTGTGCAACTATTCTCCCGTTAAGGCACTGGACTTTCTTGATATTGCGCGAGGGAGACAAGTCTTCTAATGAGTTGATATATTGGGGGTTGGTCTCTATTCCTCGTTGTGTTACCATGAATCCTAGGAACTTTCCCACAGTAACCCTGAATGTGCATTTGGTGGGATTTAGGCGCAGTTGGAAGCGGTAGAGGAGCTAGAAGTACCTGTCCAAGTATTTTAGGTGATGGCCTCGTTGGATGCCCTTGACTAGCATGTCGCCGACGTAAACCTCTATGGATTGTCCAAAGTGACTTTTGAACATGCGGTTCATTAGTGTACAACCCTGTATTCGCAGAGTTGGGTCCCCCGGGATGCGCGGGACCAGCTATACATTTTTAATCTTTTTAAGAGGTTTTGAACTCATGGTGGCCAATTTAGGCTTAACCCTTGAAATATACTAATAGGGGGATGAAAAATTTGTCTCCCCCCAGCCCCTTTGGGGGGTCGCACAGGCCCCTTGTCACCTGGACCCTGTCTCGCTAGACCGTTCTCTCCTAGATCGCCATCTCGCCAGACCGTTCTCGCTAGACTGCTGCTCTCGCCAGCTCGTCTAGCCGTCGCTCTCTCCTAGACCGCCGTCTCGCCACACAGTTCTCGCCTAGACCGCTCTCGCCTAGACCACCGTCTCGCCAGACCGTTCTCGCCTAGACCGCCATCTCGCTAGACCGTTCTCGCTAGACTGCCGCTCTCGCCAGCTCGCCTACTCGGGCCAGGTCGCTCTCACAGGCTGTCCTAGTCGCCAGGCCCAGCTCGCCTATCCGTCGCTCTCGCCGGTCTCGGTCTCGCTAACCATCGCTCTCGCTGGTCTCGGCCTCTCCTAGCCAGGTCGCCGCTCACAGGCTGCCTACTCGCCCGGCCTTAGCTCGTCTTGTCACCTGCTCGCCCGGCTTGAGGGACTGCCCCCGATGGACTGCAATTAGCTATTTAGAACTGCGGGATTTGGCTGTTGGCTGACCAATCCGGTGGAATTTTGGTTGTTTCAGAACAGCAGAATGTGGTTATTGGCAGGCCATCCCCAAAAAACTATAAATAGGCCCTTGAAGGTGCCTTGGAGGAGGGGGACTTCTTCACCACTGCAATCCCCATGCTTTATCCTCTAAGGCACCTAGACCAGCATTGTCTAGGGAGGGGGAGACCTCAAAGGTATTCCGGGTGTGAGGTGAGACCTCCATGCTAGAGCCGAGGGTCTGTTCCTAGCTTCTTAAGCCTTTGGCCCGTGACGTTCTCCTGAGTGTAGTAGGTGTGAGGTCACCCCTTTCTTGGGACCCCGAACTCCACGAGAGACCAAGTTTTTGGTTTCAACATTTTGGTGCGGTGAGCGTGGAGAGTAACCAGCACAGAAGATCTCCGGATCGTGTCATGGCCGGAGATCAGGGAGGTTGTGACGATCTCGGTGAGCTCCCCAACCCACCACCCTTCGTAGGAAGGGAGGAATTCATGGCATCCATCCAAGGCATCATGGAGATGCTGCAAAGTATTTCCCCTCGGGCAGATAGCTCAACCCCCACCCCCTAGGGACTGGCTCCCAAGGGTCTCGGCGAGCTGACCTAGAGTGGTCTCGACGAGCTGCCTCCCAGGGGCATAGGCGAGATGACCCCAGCAGGGGGAGAAGGAAGTGCACCAGGGATACGGCTTGGGAAGGAAAGGATGGGAGAGGGGGTCGAGCGAGGCCTCACTAGACGGGAGTTGTTCCCCAGCCCGGCAAGTCCTAGCCTTCCAGGAGAACAGGTCGCGCGAGTAGAGGTTGAGAGACCACCACTCAGGGGGTCACCCTTCAGCGAGCTGATCATCTCAGCTCCCATTCCTGAGGGGTTCAGAGAGCCTGACATGGATTAATATACCGGGAAGGATGACCCCGTCCAACACATGTAGTGGTTTGAGGATGTCGTCTCCATCAGACCGATGATAGATGCCTTCAAGTGTCGCCTCTTCGCTATCACGTTGAAGGACAAGGCAAGGGAATGGTTCCACCAACTCCCACTAAGATCGATCTATGGGTTTGAGGACTTGAGCCAGAGCTTTCAGCTTTGCTTCTCCACCTCCAAGAAGAGGAAGAAGAGTCCTGAGTCTATCTTCACGATAAGGCAGGGGGCCGAGGAGTCGCTGACCCATTATGTTGATAAGTTCCAAGAGGAGATCCTGAATATCCAGATGATGCCAGGGTATGCTCTCTAGATGGCATTTATAGTGAGGTTGCGTGAAGGGTTCTTCAAGATGAGTCTGACCCGAAAGACCCCCTTATTCTTTGAGGAGCTGATGGAAAGGGTGATAGAGGAGATACCAACTGAGGAGGCCAACCCGGCATTTCCCAGGAAGTTGGCAAAGTTAGCAGAGGCAGAGCCGACGGAGCAAGGTGGCTCGAGGCATCACAAGGGTAGAAGGAGAGAAGAGCAGAGAGCTCAGGGGTTCTAGGGACCTCAGGAAGGTCGGGAACCTGGTTGGAGGTAGCAGGGAGGGCCCGTTTATGGTCTAGGGAGAGATCACATCCAGGGTGGGGGGATTTTCGTGAAGGTCAAGGGAGGTTTAACTTCCAAAGGCAAGCCCCTAGGTAGTTCCTACCCCCATCGCAGCAAGCGATGGTGATTGGTCGAAGGGAGAGGAGGAACCGTGCGGGAAGAGGAAGAGTTAGAGTAGAGTTACCCTACTATGAGTTCCACCTGGAGAAGGGCCATGCAATAGCTACTTGCCCTAAATTCCTAGAGTTGAGAAGGACAAGAGCCCCGACACCCCAGCCTCAACAGCCTCATCAACTGCAAGATCTGGTGCGGGTTGAAGAAGTCCAACCCGAGGCAGAAGAGGAGAGATGTGAGGACAGGGTTTATGTGGGCACCCGGGGAGGGATCAAATGATGCACAAGGGAAGAGAGAGGTAGGGAAGATGTGGATCATCTCTTGTAATGGACTTTGCTTGCATTGTATCAACTATGATTGATGAAATGGACCGCCGAAAAACATTTGTGATCCATGAAAAGCTTTGAGATGATTCCGCTGACCAAGCTCCCACTAGCTGGCAGGGCAGGTCGATATCTCGCAGAGGCTAAGTCCTTTTAGCTCTGAGATGATTTCGCTGACTAGACTCCCACTAGCTGGCAGGGAAGGTCAATCTCTAGTGGAGGCTAAGTCCTTTTAGCTCCAAGATGATTCCGCTGACCAGGCTCCCACTAGCTGGCAGGGCAGGTCGATCTCTTATAGAGGCTAAGTCTTTTTAGATCCGAGATGATTCCGCTGACTAGGCTCCCACTAGCTGGCAGGGCAGGTCGATCTCTCATGGAGGCTAAGTCCTTTTGGCTCCGAGATGATTCTGCTGACCAGGCTCCCACTAGCTGGCAGGGCAGGTCAATCTCTCGTGGAGGCTAAGTCCTTTTGGCTCCGAAATGATTCCGCTGACCAGGCTCCCACTAGCTGGCAGGGCAGGTCGATCTCTCGTGGAGGCTAAGTCCTTTTGGCTCCGAGATGATTCCGCTGACCAGGCTCCCACTAGCTGGCAGGGCAGGTCGATCTCTCGTGGAGGCTAAGTCCTTTTAGCTCCGAGATGATTCCACTAACCAGGCTCCCACTAGCTAGCAGGGCAGGTCGATCTCTTGTGGAGGCTAAGTCCTTTTAGCTCCGAGATGATTCTGCTGACCAGGCTCCCACTAGCTGGCAGGGCAGGCCGATCTCTCGTTGAGGCTAAGTCCTTTTATCTCCGAGATGATTCCGCTGACCAGGCTCCCACTAGCAGGCAGGGCAGGTCGATCTCTCATGGAGGCTAAGTTCTTTTAGCTCCGAGATGATTCCACTTACCAGGTACCCACTAGCTGGTAGGGCAGGTCAATCTCTCGTGGAGGCTAATTCCTTTTAGCCCCGAGATGATTCCGCTGACTAGGCTCCCACTAGGTTGCAGGGCAAGTCGATCTCTCATGGTGGCTAAGTTATTTTAGCCCGAGATGATTCCATTGACCAGGCTCCCACTAGCTGGCAGGGCAGGTCGATCTCTCGTGGAGGCTAAGTCCTTTTAGCTCCGAGATGAGTCCGCTAACCAGGCTCCCACTAGCTGGCAAGGCAGGTTGATCTCTCGGGGAGGATAAGTGTTTTCTACCCCGAGGTTGTCTCGTCACCCAGGCTCCCATTAGTTGGCATGACAGGTTGACCCCTCGGGGAGGCCAAGTGTTTTCTACCCTAAGGTCATCTCGTCACCCAGGCTCCCATTAGCTGGCATAGCGGGTTGACCCCTCAGGGAGGTTAAGTGATTTCTACTCGGAGAGTCTAAGTATCTTTTCGACCGCACAAAAGAACCACACTCAACGAATACATTGGGTTGGATGTTTCTTTCTGAGCGTGGAACCCGCTCGAAAAGAGCGGGGATTGTGTACAACCTCGCATTTGTAGAGTAGGGTCCCCCCGGCAGGCGCGGGACCAGTTATACATTTTAAAGCTTTTGGAGAGGTTTGCACCCTTGGTGGCTAATTTAGGCTTAACCCTTTAAATATACTAATAGGGGGGATGAAAAATTTGTCTCCCCCCGGCCCCTTTGAGGGGTCGCCCAAGCCCCTAGTCGCCCAGGCCCCTAGTCGCCCGGGCCCCTAGTCGTCAGACCGTTCTCACCTAGACCACTCTCACCTAGACTGCCGTCTCGCCAGACCGTTCTCGCCAGACCGCCGCTCTCGCCAGCTCGCCTAGCCACCGCTCTCTCCTAGACCGCCGTCTTGCTAGACCGTTCTTGCATAGACCGCTCTCTTCTAGACCGTCGTCTTGCCTAGACCGCTCTCACCTAGACTATCGTCTCGCCAGACCGTTCCCGCCAGACTGCCGCTCTCGCAAGCTTGCCTACTCGTGCCAGGTCGCTCTCGCAGGTCGTCCTAGTCTCCAGGCCCTTCTCGCCTAGCCGCCACTCTCGCCGGTCTCGGTCTCGCTAACCGTCACTCTCGCTGGTCTCGGTCTCACCTAGCCAGGTTGCCGCTCACAGACCGCATACTCTCCCGTCCTTATCTCACCTTATCTCCTGCTTGCCTGGCTTGAGGGACTGCCCCCAGTGTACTGTAATTAGCTGTTTAGAACAGCAGGATTTGGCTATTGGCAGACCAATCCAGGGGCATTTTGGTCGTTTCAGAACAGCAGAATGTGGTTATTGGCAGGTCATCCCCAAAAACTATAAATATGCCCTTGAAGGTGCCTTGGAGGAGGAGGACTTCTTCACCACTTCAATCCCCTTGCTTTCTTCCTCCAAGGTACCTAGCTCAGCATTGGCTAGGGAGGGGAAGACCTCAAAGGTCTTCCGGGTGTGAGGTGGGACCTCCACATTAGAGCTGAGGGTCTATTCCTAGCTTCTTTAGCCTTTGGCCCGTAACGTTCTCCTGAGTGTAGTAGGTGTGAGGTCACGCCTTTCTTGGGACCCCAAACTCCACGAGAGACCAAGTTTTTGGTTTCAACAATTAGCCTTTGGTAGGTTGCCTCGGTGTTTTTCAGCCTGAACGACATTACTTTATAATATTACACCCTTTTATCTGTGTGAAATGCAGTATGCTCTTCGTATGTCGGGCTCATTCGGATCTAATTGTACCCTGAGTAGGTGTCCATGAAACTAAGGAGTTCATGCCCAGTTATTGGGTCCACGAGCTGATCGATGCGGGGAGAGGGAAGTTGTCCTTTGGACAGGCTTGGTTAAGATTGATGTAGTCGACGAACATCCTCCACTTCCCTAAAGCCTTCTTTACCATGACCACATTAGTGAGCCAAGTAGGGTATGCCACTTTCTGGATGAATAGCGCAGCCAAAAGATTATCTACTTCCTCCTCAATGGCGTGGAGCCTTTCAGGCGCGAAGTTACGCTTTTTCTGGACCACTAGTCTGCACACCGGGTTGATGTTTAGCGAGTGAGTGATGACTTGTGGGCCTACCCCTGGTATGTCCTTAGAACTCCATGTGAATAGATCCTGGTTGGCGCATAAGAAGTCCATATACTCTCAGTATTCCTCGGAGGATAAGAGTGACCCGATCAGCACTGTGTGGGTGGGATCCCTTGTATGAAGTGGAATCTAGATTAGAAATTCCACTGGCGTGGCCCTTTGTATCACGGCTTCGTCCCACAAATCGAAGCTTTTAATGTGTTGGACTGCCCCTTGCAGCGGCTGAGCTTGGTTAAGGTAGCAGATCTGCGTTATTGTCTGATCCCCTCAAACGATGCTTATGTCTTTGAGGGTTAAAAACTTCATTGCTACATGTGGTACAGAGGTAATTGCTCCAAACATGGTTTGCAAAGGTCAGACAATGATGGCGTTGTAAGCGAAATCGCCCTCCATGACCAGGAACTAGATGTCGTGGGTTGTTTGCCTCGGGTGCTCTCCCACGGTCACTAGGAGAAAAATTACGCCCCACACAGGAACTGGACAATTGTTGAATCTGTAGACGGGTTTACTTGGTGGAAAAAAAGAGATTCTTTGCAGATCCCCATCCTCCGGAATGCGTCCATGAACAAGACGTCGACCAAGCTTCCACTATCAACAAGAATCCTCTTGACCTTTAGGCAGGGCTCTCTTATCCCTGTGCTGAAGATGAGGGGGGGTCTCAGTGCGGCTTGCGCACTCCTACCACGTCTTCATCCCTGAAGCGAATAGTGTTATCCTTACGCGCCCTCTTGTCGGGGTGCTCTTATTTTTTCCGCGCCACGACGAAAACTTGCCTAGCCAGGGCAGGGGATCTAATAATTGTCTTTACCTCAATGCCTAAGATTGTGCCACCTCGCCTTACAGTGCATCGCGGGGACCGACGTACAAGTTAAGCGGTGGGTCTTCTATTGCGATGATGCGGGTTTTGGAAGACTTTCCCACAGACGGTGCCAAATTATTACGGGTCGCCCAATTTTTCCCCTGCCTTAAGAAACTTGTCTGCTTTAGCTCGTAACCGGACCTGGCGTGCAAACAGTCAAAGTAAACCACAATGAATTACAAGAGGCTTTTTTGACATGGAAAACCTGGAAAGGGTGAAAAACTACGTAATTTGATCTATGTCGAGCCAAACTCCACTAGTTACTTGGAGTTTTATAAAGATTAAGATTTGTTCTCGGAGTGCGACAGACTAATACTCTGTTGCAAGTGTAAAGTACATAATACGAGGAAAAATAGCTAAGTCCTCGGAGCCTCAATGGAAGCGCTTCGGCCTTGGAATATTGCTGAGCTTACGGAACCTTCTGGCTGAAAAATTCTCTAAGTCCACGAATCTTTTGGAGGGAGCGCTCACATTTAAGTGGAGTCTTGATGGAAGCGCTCTCACGAAGGCGGTTGACATTTCTTGGAGCTTGTTGAAACCTTAGCGCAAGGAGAGAAGCCGAAAAACCTCAAAGCTCTCTCTTGCCCCTGGCATTGCTTGTCTTCAAATGAAGGTCTGGGGCATATTTATAATTTTTTGGAGGGTCATGGTGGTAATTGCGCTGGGGAGTAATTTGTGATGGTGAAGGGCGTCGCTCCATTTCGGTCACTTGGGGATCTTGCCCGAGCCGCCCAAACCGCTTGGTGGGTACTTTCGTCCTTTTTCTAAAATGTACAGTCATGCGGCCTCACTGTGCACAGCCATACCCCACACGGTCGTACCTCATGCGTGTGCAGGATGCACATGTGTACAGGATGCACAGAGCCAGGTCGCGCGTGCCTGCGCAGGACGAGCACACCATGCGACCCTACTATATGCGTGCATGAGTTTGGCTTTCTCCTTGGGGGTTTCCCGAGCTTGCGGCTTTGATCCGTGTAATCGGTCCAGTCGAGCTCACGCGTACTCGGTCCAATTCTCGTCGGTTTGACTTAGAACTTTCAGGGGGGCCATCAATTGTAGATCAGCCTGCTATGAGATCCATGAGGGGTAATAGGATTTCCCATGCTTAGTTAACATATCATAGTGATGTGGTATTCCATGTATAGGAAATGAGCTCCCAATGGGGTTGAGATCCGATTACATGTGATAGGTTGTGGGATTTGTTGGAGCCTATGGTTCGTATCTTTTTAATTTGACAATATCAAATCCCATATTGTATTTGATCATACAAAGTTTAGGTATAGTTCCCAAGTCTACATGTACAAAAGAACAAAAAAAATCAAGCTCTGGAACCTACCGCTGAGGGCTAGCCCTACCGCCCACGCTAGCTTTGGGATTAATTAAGGACAAGCGCTATGTGGGCTACAACATAGTACTGGCTCTTTACCGCAGCGCGCTAGTTCTCTCAACAAGCGTCGAGCCAGCATGCTACTGTCGGGCGATAGCTCCGTATTGTGCCGCGATAGCATGAAAAAGCAGAAAAATATTGTTTTCGGATATTTTTCCAAATTGGTTGGACAGCTATCACATCCACGCGCATTAACCTACCGTCGGGCGCTAGCTCTACCGCCGACACTAGCTTATTTTTCAAGACATTTAAAAGCACGCCTCTTTTCCTGGAGACTTATATAGAGACCTATTCTGATTCTAGGGTTCGTGTTCCGTCTTAGAGCACCATTCCATTGTCTCCGTCGAAGGAAGAGAAAGCTGCCTCCCTCACGTTCACGCACAAATATCTCCGGCGAGCAAAAGACTACAACGACCAAGAGGAGTTAATCAGGAGCAATAGAATGAAGATCTATATCACCGGTCACGCACCGCTCAACGGAAGAATCATCTTCAGGGAGAATCACTTTAAATCTTCTTTACTCTCTTGTTATATTTTTCTCTTTTCTAATTATTTGTGGCTGAGGAAAATCGACTGGTGAAGGTCGTCAGAATCTGGGGAGGGTTCCATGAGAAATCATCCTGGGGAAGGGACGTTTAAATCGGGGGATCTAGTGGGGCTCTAAGACACTTCCGGGAAGGAAGGTTAAGAGTTGGACCGAAGAACTTTCTGGGGAGGGAAATGCAGAGAGCCAACCGGTCTGGGTAGTGGGTTGGTATAGAAAACGAAAAGGAGTTTGTATTTCACCGTCTCTGATCTCTGGCGTTATGGAGATCTAGTTGTTTGTAATTGTAACCCACTTTTGTTTCTTTTTAATAAAATTATTATTTGTTCTTTATTCTTATTGTAATTTCGTGGTTGTATGTCGGTAGATTTTTGAAGGGTGTGTGCGTCTCTAAGGCAAAGTTTATCCAAGAAATTGAGTTTTGTGACCTACCTCCTCACTCTAGCAAGCTAGTGCCCAGTGATAGCATCCAGAACATGTTTTCCTGCATAAAACTAATTTTAATTTTTAAATTAGTCTGCAAACCTTATTCATCCCCCCCCCCCACTCTAAGGTTGGCAACCTAATCCAATAAGGGGTATCAAAGCGAGGTTACTTCAAAAAGGATTAAAATCCTGAAGTATAATGACCAATGTAAACCATGCTTTACCTGAGGGACAAGGTGTGAGTAGACCTCTACTATTTATGAGGAGCGACTACAGCCACTAGAGAACACGCATGAACATTTTCTTAATGACACAAAACATAGACGTATGGGCCATTGTAGAAACAAAATACATCGCACCCACAATCACTGTAGGCAATACAGTTTTAATCAATCTGCAAGATAAATGGGATGACGCTGATAAACTGAAATATACTAACAATGCAAAATCCATGAACTCTTTGTTTTGTACATTGGATAAAATTTAATTCAATAGAATTTGCAATTGTGAAACTGCATGTGATATCTGGCATTTACTTGAACTGACTCATGAAGGTACCTCGCATGTGAAGGAGATGAAACTGTTCTGACTGGAATCTGAATACAAACTATTCTGACTGGAATCTGAATACAAACAGTTCTGGATAGAGATCAACGAGGAAGTGGATAGCATGTTCACTCGTTTCACCAAGATTGTCAACGCCTCTAGATCTCGCAGGAAGACATATTCAAATGGAGAATGGTGAGGAAGATCCTGCAATCTTTGCCTCCACGATTCAACCTGAAGGTGACAATGATTGTTGAATCACACGATATCATCACCCTAGAGATAGAGAGCATTATTAGAAACCTGAAGACCCATGAGCTCGAACTAAAGATACAAGCTGAGGAGTATCCCAGGAAAATGAAAAAGAAGGGACTGGCACTGAATGCCGCAAAAGAGAGGAAGGTTGCTGAAGAGTTTGAGGACAAAGATGAATAAAGTCTCTATGTTCGAGAATTCAAAAGATTCATGAAGAATCCCAAGAGGTAAGGAAAGTTCAAGAAGTTTTTGAAGAGAAGTACTGAAGAGAAGAAGAGGTGGAACAAACCATCAAAGGAGATGGAAAGTGATGATGAGAAATCTCTACCAGAGTGCTACCACTGCCATAAGCCTGAGCACATAAAGAGGGAGTTTCTAAGGCTCCAGAAGGAGGAAAAGGATAAACAGAGTCGAGACAAGTGAAGGAATAAAGTGTTTAAGGTGTTAACATGGGATGAAAATGGATCCGATGAGTCAAGCACTTCCGGCTCAAGTAGTGAAGATGAGGCAAATATGTGCCTCATGGGGAAGAATCAAGATGAGTCCGACAAGGAATTCAGTGTCCAGAGCGACACTGAGGTAACCCCACCTTCTTATAATGAACTCTTTGAAATCTATGAACATCTTTGTGATAAGCTAGATAGCGTAATTCTTGAGAAAAAGTCATTCAAAACTGAAAACAATAAAATAAAAAATGACTTAGAAAATCTAAAGTATGAATTAATTAAATGCGGCAAAGAGAAAATCTAGTGCCAAGAGTGCTCTCACCCAGTGACAACGATCGAAGAGCTAAAAGAAAGTCTCTCTAAGACATCCTTGAAAATGAACAATCTAATCAATGAAAAGAATATCTTGGAGAACAAGCTTCAAATATCTCTTGCAAGAATAGAAGAGGTAGAAAAGCAATTCGCAAATCAGTGTGTAATGCTATTCACGAAAAACACCACCCTAAAGGTGAGGATCCATGATCTAAACTGTGTTGTCCCGAAATTTAGAATAGGGAAAAAAATCTCTAAATATACTGCTAGGAGCACAATGTCATGGATTTGGAAAGTTTGGATTGGGGTACATAAGTCCAACGCTACCACCGAGCGGTAACCGACTTCTAGCTAAGTCTAATGCTCTAAATAAAAAATCACAAAATTAAATCAATAATTTTGGAAGGCTGTCTTCAGCACGAGCTCTAGAAACACGAAAGAGGTGGCATCCACTACTTATACCTTATGTGCAAACTATCAAAAGTTTGGTCACACATCCGGCTCGTGTTTTAGGAAAGATGCCAAGAAAATTATGCAAATCTGGCTACCAAAGTCTTCTACCTATTGTATGGGTGGGACAACTTGGGTAACCAAATATTTACCCATATCTTCCTTTTAGGTATGTTGGCATGCTAAGGACAAGGAGAATATGTGGTACTTGGACTCTGGATGTTCCAAGCACATGACGGGAGATAAAGATGAGTTCCTTAGCCTAGAGAGGAAGAAAAGGGGTATGGTGACATTCGGGGATAATAGCAAAGGACGTATTCTTGGAATCGACATTATAGGTAACAAAGCATTTTTAATTTCGAATGTATTGTTTGTAGATGTCCTTAAGTATAATTTAATTTCAATTAGTCAACTCTGTGACAAAGGCTTGAATGTATTATTTGAATCCTCTACGAACACCTACAATATTATAAATGCTAAAATGAATAGTATTTTGCTTACTTCTTATAGGACTCATAACGTTTACACTGTTATTTTTAAAGATATATCTACATCTAATTTGAAATTCTTAGTTACCAAAAATGAGGAATTAGATCTTTGGTATAGGAGACTAGGTCATTCAGGAAGTAAGCTACTAGTCAAACTATCAAAACGTAAATTAGTTTGTGGACTTCCAAAATTAAGCGGTAGTTTGACCTCTGTATGCGCTCTATATCAAAAAGAAAAATTTATCAAAACTTCATTCAAAAGCAAAAATGATATCTCCACGTCTAGACAACTAGAACTCATACACATGGGTCTATTTGGTCCTCTTAGTACATGTTTTCTAGTGGAAAACGATACGTATTTGTTATTGTAGATGACTACTCCCATTTTTGCTGGACAATCTTTCTCGCTAATAAATCTGACACATTCATTGAATTCACAAATCTATGCACTAAAATATAGAATGAAAAGGAACTAAAGATAAAATGCATAAGGTCAGATCATGGGGGAGAGTTTGAGAATGAAAATTTCATGAAGTTCTGTAACAATATAGGAATTAAGCACGAATTCTCTACTTCATGCATTCCACAATGAAATGAGGTAGTAGAAAGAAAGAACCATACACTCCAAGAACTAGCACGCATAATGCTCGTCAAGTTCGGCTTGCCTCGATATATTTGGTCTGAATCGGTCAACACAACAAGTTATGTGATGATTCAGATCATGCTTTGCCCTATTCTCAAATGAACTCTGTATGAGCTATACTTTGGTAAGAAGCCCTCAGTGTCATATTTTAGAGTCTTTGGTTGCCCGTGCTTTATTCTAAACACTAAAGATCACTTAGGAAAATTCGACGAAAAATCAGGCCATGACATCCTCTTAGGATACTCTAGTACGAGTCGTGCTTATAGGGTCTATAATAAAAGAACTTTGGTTGTTGAAGAATCGGCTCATGTGCACTTTAATGAAAATACACCAACTGAAGAATCTAGGTTGAATGAAGAGAAACATTTATGGTGATGAGCCGTTGGGAGACAAGAGTTAGGAGAGAGAAGAGTCAGTCGACGTTCCAACTCATGTGGAAGGATATAAACATCCAAGCACACTAAATTTTTCAAAACAACACCCACGAGAACTAGTGATAGGAGAGCCCTCACATGGGGTTAGAACACGGTTAGCCCTACATGAATCTTTCTTGAACCTATGTTTTATATCTGAAATTGAACCCAAGAATATTTCAGAAGCTTTAAATAATGAATCTTGGTTCTTGGCTATGAATGCAGAATTAAATCAGTTCAAGAAAAGTAAAGTCTGAGTATTAGTGGAGCGTCCAGATAGCCATCCAGTTATTTGTTTGAAATGGTTATAAAAATAAGCTTGATGGTGAATCTAGGATAACTAGAAATAAGGCACGGTTGGTTGCACAAGGATAATCACAAGTAGAGGGTGTGGACTTTGAAGAGTCATTTGAACTGGTTGCACGTCTTGAATCCATTCATATGTTTTTGGTGTTTGCAAGTTATAAACAAATTTAGTTATATCAAATGGATATTAAGAGTGCATTTTTAAATGGATATATCAAGGAAAGAGGTGTATGTTGAGCAACCACTCAGCTTCAAGAATATCACCTACCCAAATCATGTATACAAATTAGCGAAGGCCTTGTATGAACTGAAACAAGCACCATGTGTTTGGTATGATAGGCTCGTGACTTTTCTCGTAGAGCATGATGTTAAGATGGGTAGTGCGGACACTATATTATTTGTGAAGTACAAAAATCTCGATCTAATTTTATTGCAAATCTATGTTGATGAAATCATCTTTGGTGCCACAAATGAAAATCTATGCAATGAAATTGTCACCTTAATGCAATCTGAATTTGAAATAAGCCTAGTTAGAGAGTTAACATATTTCTTAGGATTTCAGATTTCTCAACGAAAGGATGGAATTTTTTATAAGTCAATCGAAATACATAAAAGATATGCTTGTGTGATTCGGCTTTGAAAAATTGAAACAAGCAAAAACCCCCCAATGAGTGCATCTCTAAAATTAGGAAAGGATAAAAGTGGCATTTCGGTGGAACAAATCTAATTTATAGGAACGATCAGATCACTTCTTTATCTAAGTGCTTCTAGACCTGATATAACATTCGCGGTTTGTCTTTGTGCTAGATATCAAGCCAATCCTAAAGAATCTCATTTCAAAGTTGTTAAACACATCTTAGGTATCTTATAGGCACCCAAAATCTTGTTCTTTGGTACCCTCACACCACCGACGTCACGCTCCACGGATACTCCGGCTCTGATTATGTTGGGTGTTCACTCGATTGTAAGGGCACGAGTGGTACATGCCACTTAATAGGTCTGACTCTGGTGTCATGGTCTAGCAGGAAACAAAACTCGGCTTCCCTCTCCACTGATGAGGCCGAGTATATAGCTCTAGGAAGTTATTGCACACAAACACTTTGGATGTCACAGACGTTAGAGGACTTCGGCCTAAAATTTAAGAATATTGACCTTAGGTGCGGCAACAAGAGTGTCATAGACTTGACAAATAATCCAGTACACCACTCTCCCTCCAACATATTGACGTTCATCATCACTTTATTCGGGATCACATTAAGAAAGAGAACATGAAAGTGAGTTTCATTGGAACTGACGATCAACTTGTCGATATCTTTACCAAACCCCTCCCTAATGCTCGTTTTTTGTTACTTCAACTAGAACTGGGCGTTTTGGATCTCACTACTTGATCATACTGCATTACCTATTGACATTGGGGCATTTCTCTTATTTTGGGTTGTTGTATGTGTTTTGGTTTATTTATGTTGGCTGCATTTTTTGGTTGGTTCTATGTGTTTCTGTTTTTGTTTTCTTTGTTTCTTTCATTTATCTTACAATCAAAAATTAAAAAAAAAGAAAATCACAAAACTCCAAAAACATGTTCTTCCCTTCAGTTAGCTTTATTTCTAGTTTGATTTTTTTGTCTGTTTATTAATACAAAAAAACTATGGATCGTTTATTCTAAGGACACGCATGACTAGAAACTGGAGGATAATGATTTCTTCTAATGTTTGATTTAGGATTGTTAATCCCTACTAACATTGTGTGATTATGTTATGATGTGTCAAATCTATATGTACTTAGCTACTGAGTGCAACTAGACAGGATTGTGTATGTTGGATATGCCTCTAGGTATGTGTGAGGATTTAGGTAGCGTAATGACATTACAATATTCACACATCCCTAGAAAATGCTCTCATGTAGAAATTCATGGTGCATGTTATAACTCGTGATATTGTGTCTAACATGCTAGAAATAACTTGAATAATCAATGTCATGACGTTCATGTTTTTATATAACGCTTAAAACTTTGAGCCGAAATTTTAGTGCATAAGTCTTTTGTATACAAGTTAAAATGTATCTATCTATTTGGGTAGATTTTGATTAATTCGGAGTCCTTTAACTCAAAAATATAAAAATGATCGTGAAAAAAATGAATGAAAACATTAGTACATCATATGCTATCAAATCATGTGTCAAGGATACCCCTTAAGCACTACTCACTCCTCCCAAGCACTGCTCACTCCTCCTGATAAGTCTTCATAAGCATTGTGAGGATGAATCACCTTGGTCAAAAGAATCGTTTCGATCTTGTGCAAAGACTAAAACTGAAGTTAGTGCCTCTTGTTCGAATCTTGGTATGAAGTAGATAGCAATGTGACATGATTTTTCACTTTATTTCTCTTGTGCTAACATATTGAATTATTGAGATAAAATATGTACTAAAGATTATTTCTACTTGATGTTTATTCTTTTGATGTTACACATGCGTCTGTCATTGCTCTATCTAACGCTTCCATGCATAAGAATTGGAATTACACTGCATTATATGTCTATAGCACATATGTACTAGTACATGATTTCTATTCCTGACGCTTAAAATATTACACTGTATTAACTCTTTAAATCTCGTAGCATTGTACTCCAAATCGTTGTGTATTTAGTTTCACTTGTGCTGTCCAAATTTCTTTTACTCTGAAAAATACGTCAAATCAACTTTTTCTATTGGGTAGGTCTATATTCATGGTGTTTCACTCCAATTTTTGCCCCTAGTGCTTAAGATTTTTTTGTGCATGTGCGCTCGCTCTCTCATCTCTTTACTATTGATTTTTTTAATATTGCTTGTTTTAACCAGATATATTTCACGATTACTGATTGGTTTACACTATATCATGTTGTTTTTTATATCTCGTGAATGGAATTTGATATTATCAAAAAAAGGGAGTTTGTTAGAGCCTATGGTTCACATCTCTTTAGTTTGACAATATCAAATATCATGTTGTATTTGATCATACAAGGTTTGTGTATAATGCGCAGGTCTACAGGTACAAAAGAACGAAAAAATCAACTCTAGAACCTACTGCCTGCGCTAGCTTTAGGATTAATTCAAGACAAGTGCTATGTGGGCTACCGCGTAGTGCTAGCTCTTTACCGCGGCGTGTTAGCTCTCTCAGCGAGCATCAAGTCAACATTCTACCACCGGGTAATAGCTCCATACCGCGCCACAATAGCTCGAAAAAGCGGAAAAATATTGTTTTGGATATTTTTCCAAATCGGCTGGACAACTATCACATCCATGCACATCGACCTACCGCCGGGCGCTAGCTCTACTACCGGTGGTAGCTTATTTTTCAAGACATATAAAGCGTGCCTCTTTTCTTGGAGACTTGCATAGAGACCTATTATGATTCTAGGGTTCAGGTGTCGTCTCAGAGCACCGTTCCACCGTCTTCATCAAAGTAAGAGAAAGCTGCCTCCCTCCCATTCACACACAAAGATCGCTGGCAAGCAAAGGACTATAATGACTAAGAGGAGTTGATCTGGTGCAATAGAACGAAGATCTATAGCACCGGTCACGCACCGCTCAACGGAAGAATCATCTTGAGGGAGAATCACTTTAAATCTTATTTACTCTCTTATTGTATTTTTCTCTTTTATAATTGTTTGTGGGTGAGGAAAATCGACCGGTGAAGGTCGTTAGAATCCGAGAAGGGTTCTGTGAGAAATCGTCCCATGGAAGGGACGTCTAAATCGGGGGATCTATTGGGGCTCTAAGACACTTCCAGGAAGGAAGGTGAAGAGACGGCTTGAAGAACTTTCCGGGGAGGGAAAGGGAGAGAGCCAACCTGGTTCGGGTAGCAGGTCAGTATAGAAAACAAAAAGGAGTTTGTATTTCACCGCCTCCGATCTCTGGCGTCATGGAGATGTAGTTGTTTGTAATTGTAAACCACTTTCATTTCTTTTGAATAAAATTATTATTCATTCTTCATTCTTATTGTAATTTTGTGCTTCTATGCCGACAGATCTTTGAAAGGTTTGTGCGTCTCCAAGATGAAGTTTATCCAAGAAAACAAGTTTTGTAACCTACCGCCTGCGCGCTAGCAAGCTAGCGCCCAGCGGTAGTATCTAGAACCTGTTTTCCTGGATAAAACTAATTTTAAATTTTTAATTAGTATGCAAACCTTATTCAAGCACCCTTTAAGGTTGGCCACCCGATCCAACAAGGATTGGCAAGGGAAATAAAGGAATTGGTTGTTGTGACTTGACTATATCATCTCAATATGCATGTGAAAGTGAGGGTAAGATCTATCTCAACTCTAGAGGGGGGTGAATAGAGTTTATTCAAATAAGATTCACAGCTTTAAAAATATCAACACATATAAAATTTAATTTACACTATAGTGTAGAGTGCTAGAAAATAATTAAAGAAGCAAGAAACTAAGAGCACAGCACACAGCAACAATCAAACAAACAATCCAGAAGACACAAGGAAATATAGTGGTTCCCCAAAAACCTGGGTACATCCACTCTTCTACCACCCTTGGTAGGAATCCACTCAGGATGAGTTGATCAGGTGTCCTGACACCAATGAGCTTTTGTCAAGGTGCTCAAAAACCAAAACTGGATTTTTTGATAAGGTGTCTTGCTACCACTGAGTTTTGACAAGGTTCTCAGAACCAGACAGAACTTTTGAAGAGAGTTCAAGAACCCTTTTACAGCAGGAAAATAAAAAGGAAAAGGAAATGAAGTTGTCTTCTCTGTTCTCAAATCAAATGAGAGAAGACTAGTGGATCTTTGTTGTCAAAGCTCCCCCTGAGATGTAGACTGGTTCAGGAAGGGAAGCTTTGCTCTAGGGTGATAGGTCTTCAGAACTTTGATCTCCAGCAAAAGATTGTTTCAGCAAGAAGACTGAGAAATGAGGTGTCTGGAGTTCTTTTGATGAAGTTGTGAATGCTTGTTAGTAAACAAGAAGATTCTTATATCACAGTTCTTCTATTCTTCTTTTGCTATCAGTATTCCGTATATTGTGTATTCTTCTGTATATGTTTTTTATTGAAAAAGGAAGATCTTATTCTCTGAAGAATTCTTTGTCCAAAGTAGCTGTTGGCAGTCATAAAAGTCTTCCATAAGGAGTCTTGTCTTCTAGAGGAAAGTCCAGCAAACATTCTCTGAATAATACCTTGAAACTTGCTCCAGAATAAAGACAAACGGCTGGCAGATCTTCTTGTCATAAATGCTGATAATATTCAAAAACATTCCAAAGAATAACAGCATTTGAATCCTTAAAAGACGTCGATCTCTCAGAGGAATCGTCGATCTGAGCTCCACGATCGTCGAACTGAGCTCAGAGATAGAATGAGATCAAGCAGACAGAAAACGTCGACCTGAGCTCGAAGATCGTCGACCCGAGCTCAGCGACCTGAAGAATAACTGAAGAGAGATCGTCGATCTGAGCTCGAAGATCGTCGACCGGAGTTCGACGCTTCATCAAGTTGAGCTCAGAGAGCGTCGAACCGAGTTCGACGTTTCGTCGACCTGAGCTCGACGAGAATTGCCTTAGACTTAGCTCTTCAACCTTGATCTTGGAATGGTCCTGGGGGCAGCTTCAAACCTAAGTTCTAAGCCCTAGACTCATTCTAATGTTGACCTTTACAACTATACAACTAGGTCAACCTGGTTTCCTAAGACAAACATAGTGATCCTTACCCAAATTAGTAATAGGGTGTTCCAACAATCTCCCCCTATTTGGGTTAGGATTACTATTTACAAATAACATTAGGAAATGAATAAGCATACATTCAAAACAAGAGCTAACCAAGCAAAGATATAGCAGCAAGCAGATCACAGATAAAATAGTAGCAATTATCCAGAGGTGGATGAAAGTTTAGCTTACACAATTTTACTTCTTCTCAGTTCCCTTTTTAAACAAAATTTCTCTGTTAGGATTCAGGGTTTCTTTCTTTGATCTTCTGTCATCCTCTGCACCTAGAGAAGTTTGAGATCTTAGCCTTGGAACTACAGCCTCTGGGTGCAGCTTCATGTAGTCTTCTGGGTTGAAAAACTTTCTTGAAGCATATCTTTCCAATTCTTTCTTCCTTTGATCTGATAAAGTTGTTATATTGGAGATGTCCATGCCTTGCTCTCTGGCTTTCTTTAGTTGATCAAGAGCAGCTAGCTCTTTCATTCTTGCTGTCCAGGATAGAGGATTGTTCTCAGGATCCTCAAAAGGAACAGGAGGTTCATACCTGTTGAGAGATTCAAAAGCAGGAGGAGTCCTGGAAACAACTATGTCTTTCAGCCTGTAGGGGAAAGGACCTGAAGTAGAGTCAGTGTGGCCTTGTCCTTCCCTTTGATAAGATCTTTGTCCTCTCTGATTTCCTCTGTAATGACCCCTTCTGGATTGATATCCTCTTTGATGTTGTCCCTTTTGATAGTATCTTGGATAAGATTGGGAGGAGCTTTGCCTTGAAGCTGGAGCTTGAGGGGCTGAGCCTGATCCAGAATCTGGAGGAGGAGGAGGAGGAGGAGGCTGATATTGTGAAGATCCTTTTTCATATTTATCAAGCTTCCTTCTCTTCCTTATAGCTTTCAGTTGATTCCTGGAGTATTGCATCCATGGCTCAGAAATGGGGCAATCATACAGAATGTAGTAGGGAATATCATTGGAGTCTTTTGCTTTAGCTGGAGGAACTGACATCATGGCTTTGCTTCTAGCTTTCCTCTTCTTGGCAATGGTATGGGCAGAGTCATCTGATTCAGTCTGGAATTGGTCACTATCTGAGCTTTGTGGTCTGTCATACAGATCATCAATGCTTTTCAAGTACTTTTCTTGAAGCTTTAACTGATCAGAAGTTAGAGCAGGAGCAACAGCAGCAGCAGACACTTGAGCAAGAGCAGGCATAGCAGCAGGTGTGGGATCTTCTAGGTAGAAAGCAAGTTCTTCATCAGCAGCAGTTACTGGAATCATCTCTATATCTTCAGCAGCAGCAGCAGCAGTTTCAACAACAGGAGGCACAATGGCCTTAGTAGCAGCATCAGGAATATCCACAGCCTTCCAGGAATTGATATAGGATTCAATGTGGCTGGGATCACAAACAGATACAGGCACAATGGCCTTAGACAGATCTTCAGTGAGAGGTACTGGCAGAAATCTGAAATGAACTGTATCAAATTGAGATAGCAGGCTCTGAAGATTTAATGCAAAAACAGGAGCAACCACTGGCACGTCCACTTCTTCATAAAGCATCTCCCCCTTCCTTGGTTCAAGGAGAGCTGAATCAAGGCACCCAGTAGAAGGGATTGCCTGGGAGGAGGAAAAGGAGGAAAGCTTGGTAGACAGCTCCTGAACTTGTTTCAGGAGTGGAGCCAGGGAAGTCTCCAACAGAGATGTCAGCCTGGGGGCTAGCAACTCATAAAGTCTGTCTGCCAACCTTGGAAGATCTACATGCTCAAGTGGGGCTTGAGCAGAGGTAGGAGTAAAGGTAGATGGAGGGATGTTGGCTGGAGCTAAAGGTGTGGAGGAAGGTGGAGAGGGAATGGATGGCTCTGAGGATGGAATTGTGGAGATAGAAGAGGTTGAGGTGGAGATAGGTGAAGCAAGAGATGGTGTGAAGGATGGTTGGGAGAGGATGTCATGAAGCATTTGTTGAAAAGAGGAAGTAGAGGGTGGCTCAGGAGGAGAGGAAGGAGAATCATCCATGAAGGAATCATCTACAAGGGAAAAGGATGGTAGGGTGAAGGTTGAATAAGAGAAGAGAGGATGGAATTCTTCTGAGGTGGATACTGGAGGGGATGAAACTGGTGAGGAAATGGTAATTGGGGATGATGTGGTTATGGTTGTGACTGGAGGAGAGGAGGAAATGGCTGGGGAGGATACAGCTGGAGGAGGAAGAGAAGGCAACACTTCTGCTGGTGGAGTGACTGAAGCAGTCCTTGTGCCTGAAGGAAGTGGTGCAGTAGCTCTTGTAGGGTTGATGATTTGCCTGTCCCATTTGCTGAATAGGGCACAGGAAAGCCTCTTGGATGCATTGATGAACATCCCAGAGGAGGTTAACAGCTCAGGGCATCTGTAGTGCAGATAGACCCCTAAGATTCTCCCAAAGCTCACAGCAGTCTTATTGATCTTCTTCTTAATTAAGTTGAAGAAGATTGATCCCCAATCAAGGTGTTTCTTATCCAGCAGAGCTCCCATCAGACAAAACTGATATCTTGATATTGTATCATGGGCAGAGTGCTTGGCCAGCAGCACTTTTCCAACTACATCAGCCAAAAACTGAAATTCCAACTACAGATTCTTCTTTAAAAGTTTGTTAGGGTTCACAGCATTGTGACCCATTCTATCAAGCATTGAATCATAATCTTCTCCAGATAATTCAATAGAGTCTTCTCCAGTACTGAGATGAAACACTTCAGTTAAGAGAGCCGAGGACAGTTGTACCTGGGTCCCTCTTATGAAGCCGATGACAGAATTCTCATTCTCATCTGTCGCAGAATAGCACCATTCTTTTATTTCATCTGAAGCAATTTTCATTCTGGTAGTCATTATTTCCAACAGCTGCTGATCTCTGAACAAACTGAGAATATCCTTGAAGCGCTGATCGCTTCCATCAAACGAGCTTATATCGATATCAAAACCGGTGTCAAATTTCATTTTCGAAAAGGCGGCAGCAGTTGAAGCCATCTGTACCTGCAAAGATTGAACGAACACGACCAAGTGTAGAAGGTTTTGGAGAGAAAGAGAATTTGCAGAGAGTATGAAGGCGTAAACAACGAGCGGCGGCCGAAAAATGATTTTATATTAGGGTTCGACGCGAAAAAGGAAAATCGTAGTGCTCAGTTCGACAGTACGTCGATCTCAGCTCGACGATTTGGGCTACAGAGGGAATTTGAAGAGACGCCAATAGCGTCGAACTCCGTTCGATGTTATTGAGAGCGTCGAGCTCCGCTCGACGACCAAGGAGCAGACAGAAGGAAAGCCTAGATCTAACGGCGGCGCTGAACTCAGATCGATGCTTCCAGAACCGTCGATCTCCGGTCGACGATTTATGGGAAAACGTCGATCTCCGTTCGACGTTTTCTAGGAAAATGTCGAGCTCAGTTCAGAGACAGAACTTATTCTACAGACACAAAAAGAATTGATTTTTAAGCCTAGTCTTGGTCTGTTTTATCTTTTCAAAATCTTGTAATTTAATTTAGGCTTCCTCCATCTAACATGCCTAACTGATTTAGGAAGAAACTGTGTTTCTTTTCATCCAAAGGTTTGGTGAAAATATCTCCCCTTTGCAAATCAGTAGGAATATATTGAAGTTCAATTTTATTTTTCTCTACATTATCTCTTAGAAAGTGATGCCTAATTTCTATGTGTTTTGTCCTACTATGGAGGACTGGATTTTGTGCTATAGAGATAGCACTAGTATTATCACAGAAAATTTTAGACTTCTCTAAGTTGTAGCCATAGTCTAAGAGCTGATTTTGTATCCACAATATTTGTGAACAGCAACTGCCTGCAGCCATATACTCAGCTTCAGCAGTTGAGGTTGACACAGATGTTTGCTTCTTACAAAACCAGGAAACAAGTCTGTCACCAAGGAACTGACATGTTCCACTGGTGCTTTTCCTGTCTATTCTGCATCCAGCATAATCAGCATCTGAAAATCCAGTTAAATCAAATGCTGAATCTTTTGGATACCAGAGACCTAGATTTGGACAACTTTTTACATACCTAAGAATCCTTTTAACTAGAGTTAGGTGTGACTCTCTAGGGCTAACTTGGAATCTAGCACATATGCATGTAGCAAACATTATATCTGGCCTACTGGCTGTAAGGTACAATAGAGAGCCAATCATTGCTCTATATGTTGTCTGATCAACTGGTTTCCCATGTTCATCAGCATCCAATACAGCATTGGTAGGCATGGGTGTTTTCATACAAGATGCCTCAGACATACCAAATCTCTTAACCAATTCTTTAGCATACTTGGTTTGAGAAATAAATATGCCTTCAGCATGTTGCTTGACTTGCAATCCTAAGAAGAAGGATAGCTCACCCATGCTACTCATTTCAAATTTAGAATGCATAAGCTTGGAAAATTTTTTGCATAAGTTTGAATCAGTAGAACCAAAAATAATATCATCTACATAAATTTGCACCAGTAGGGTATGGGACTTATGGGTTCTAATAAAAAGAGTTTGGTCTACTCTCCCCCTAACAAAATCATTTTCCAGAAGAAAGCATGCTAGGGTCTCATACCATGCTCTAGGAGCTTGCTTGAGACCATATAATGCTTTATGCAGTTTGAAAACATAATCAGGGTGAGTTAGAGAGATAAAACCTGGAGGTTGTCTAACATAGAGTTCCTCTTTGATGTCCCCATTGAGAAATGCACTCTTTACATCCATCTGGTATACTTTGAAACTTTTGTGGGCAGCATAAGCTAGGAATATTCTGATGGCCTCTAACCTTGCAACTGGTGCAAAGGTCTGATCATAGTCTATTCCTTCTTGTTGAGAGTACCCTTGAGCAACTAGCCTTGCCTTGTTTCTGACTATGACTCCTTGATCATCCAGCTTATTTCTGAAGACCCACTTTGTTCCAACAATGGGATGATCTTTTGGCTTAGGCACTAGTTCCCAAACCTTGTTCCTTTCAAATTGATGCAGCTCCTCTTGCATTACAATGATCCAGTGTGGATCTTGCTCTGCATCTTGAATGGATTGAGGCTCAATTTGAGATAGGAAGCAAGTGTGCATCAGGTTCTGGTTGACCTGATTTCTGGTTTGCACACCAGCTGAGATCTCTCCAATTACTTGGGTGATTGGATGATCTCTTGTTGTTACTAAATCAACAGGGGGTGTTGATTGTTCACCAGCCTGTGTTGTTGTCTCCTCTAGTGGAACAACAACTGGCTCTTCAGGATGATTTTCTTCAAGATGTTGCACTTCTTCATCATCACTGCTTTCATTCTTTTGCTGAATAGGTTGAGAGGTTGTGTCCTCTTCTTTAACCTGTAATCTGTCCATACCTTCTGATATGGATTGTACCTGCAAGGGTTCTTTGATAGAAGTAGACTTCTCCTTATAATACATGTTAGTCTCATCAAAAGTAATGTGAACAGATTCTTCAATTTTACAAGATGATTTATTATATACCCTATAGGCCTTGCTGATCATGGAGTATCCCAGAAACACTCCTTCATCAGCTTTAGCTTGGAATTTAGCTAGATATTTCTTGTCATTATTATGAATATGACAAATACAGCCAAAAAATTTAAAATAATTTACCTTAGGTTTCTTCCCTTTGAGCAATTCATAGGGAGTCTTGCCCTTTAGTTTATGTATCAGGCTTCTATTTAATACATAGTTGGAGGTGTTCACTGCCTCAGCCCAAAAGGATAGAGGTAGGTGAGCATCTGTCAACAATGTAGTAGCAGATTCAATTAGGGTTCTATTTTTCCTTTCAGCTACCCATTTTGTTGAGGAGTTCTAGGAGCTGAGAAAGTATGCCTGATCCCTTCACTTTGACAGAACTCTTGCATAAGAAGAGAATCAAACTCTGTCCCATGATCACTTCTGATCAGGGCAATGTGAGTGTTGAACTCAATCTGTATGCATTTGAGAAACTCTGTCAAACATTTAAAGTTATCAGACTTCTTCCTCAGAAAGAATACCCATGTGAATCTTGAGAAGTCATCTACAACTACTAAAGTATAGGACTTCCCTCCTAGGCTTTATACTGATATGGGTCCAAAAAGGTCCATGTGCAACAGGTACAGAATCCTAGGTGAATCACTCTTATTAATTGATTTAAAACTACTTTTAGTTTGCTTGCCTAATTGACAAGCCTTGCAAAGTCCTTCCTTCTTGTAGGGACCAGAAGGTAGTCCTCTAACAAGGTTGTCTTGGATAGCCTAGCAATGGTTCTAAGGTTAATATGCCCTAGTCTCTTATGCCATAAAATATTAGGTTTTGAAATGGAATTGAATAAACAGATATCTACTTTAGAAGAAAGAAAATCTACTAAGTAAATGTTACCTGTCCTTTTACCTGTTAACACAGTTGTGTTATTCTCTGACTTGATCTTACACAGGGATTTGTTGAAGGTCACCTTGTATCCTTCATCACATAGTTGACTGATACTTATCAGATTGTGCTTCAGCCCTTCCACATATGCCACCTTCTTAAAAGTGACTGAGCCTATCTGAGCAGCACCATATCCTTTGGTTTGACCAAAATTTGAATCACCAAAAATCACCTTGGGTCCAAGTTTGGTTATGAAGGATGATAGGTTCTCCTTGTTCCCTGTCATGTGCTTTGAGCACCCACTATCCAGATACCATTGTTGGTTAGATACTGGATAGGTCTTCACCTGCACATAAACAGCTTATTTGTTTTTGACCCAGTTAACCTTGGGCCTGGGTTGATATCCCTTAAATTCTGAAACAAAAGACATCCCAGGTTGATCCTTATAACCTTCAGGATGGTATCTCCTAGGAGGTACTATCCATTCAGTATAGGGGTTAAAGCCTTGGGATGTGGGACCTCTAGGACTGAATCTAGATGTGCCATTGAAGGAATATTCACAGACCTGATCTCTGTTCGACCATCGTCGAGCTGAGGTCGACGATCTTGGGTCAGATCGTCGATCTCTGTTCGAAGATCGATTATGGCGAAGTTCAGAGTTTGGATATCGACGATCTGTGGTTAGATCGTCGAGCTCTGTTCGACGATCGTCGAGCTCTGCTCGACGCAATCTGTTGAACTGGATTTTTCTCTGACAGATCTGCATTCTTCCTAGCTACCTCTATTACTCCCTTTCCTTTGTCAGAGACAAATTTGATTGGAGTTGTTAATATTATAGGTTGGCTGGATGAGGCACCCAAGCCCAGTGTACTGTTGAATCTAGAGTTCACTGTGCTTGTAATGTCCATCAGTTTGATACTTCTCCATTTAGGGATTCTTCAAACTTTTTAGCTCTTGACAGTTCACTTTTCAGTGAAGCTATCTCCTCCCTACAGCATTCTAACTCCTCAGAGAGTTTGAGGTTATTTGAGCTTAGGACACTGTATTCAGATAATTTATTTCTGAGAGAGATTATCACTTTTTCAGATCTTAATAAATCCAAGCACAATGTCTTAAATTCATTTTTGAAGTCCTCAGAATTAAAATCAAAAGAGCTAATTACCTGATCTTCCTCTAGTTGATTTTCTGAATCTGAATCTGATTCTTCATCAGAGTTTTGCTGTGAGGCATTGATAGCCATCATGCAGAATTCTTTCTCATCAGCATCATCTTCATCATCACTGGAGCTAGATGAAGTTTCAGAATCTTCTTCTGTCTCACTCCATGTCTCAGCAATAAAACCCTTCCTTGTATTTTTGTTCCTGCTAGAGGAGGCTTTGTCTGAGCTGTTCTTTTTGAAATCTTTTTCTTTTCTTCTTTCTCTTCTATCCTTTCTGTCCTTGTTCTTGTTCTCTGGACAGTCAGGCACAATGTGCCCTGGTTTCCTGCAACCAAAGCATATGATTTCTTTATTATTATTATTTGACTTGTCAGACCTTGGTTTGTCATGTCCTTTGTATGGCCTTTTTCTGAAGTCCTTTCTGGCTAGCTTGTAGAATCTTTTGGCCAGTAGGCTGACCAATTCCTCATTGCATGTGAGTTTTTCTTCAGGCTGATCTTCAATAGCTTTGAAAGCTATTGACTTCTCTTTCCTTGAGGCTGGTGAAGCAGCCTTCTGTTCTTCCTCTCTGTTCTTGATAAGCAGCTCATAGGATTTGAGCTTGCCTAGGAGAGTTTCAGTAGTGATTTCATTTAGACTTCTGGCATCTTTGATTGGCCAGATTCTTGAGTCCCAAGTATTGGGGAAGCACATTAGGATCTTGTCATTAAGCTCAGTCAATGAGATTTCTTTATCCAAGGTCCTTAGCTCATTGACAATCAGACTCAATCTGTTGTACATATCTGCTACTGACTCAGTCTCTCCTTTCTTGAAATTCTCATATTGGGTTATGAGGTGAGATCTCCTGTCTTTCCTTTCATCAGCAGACCCTGAGACAATTTCAGAGAGCTTGTCCCAAATTCCTTTGGCTGAGTTGCAGTCTGCTACTTTCTGAAATATCTCATCAGACATTGTCTGAGCTAAGATGTTCATGGTCTTTGCATCTGCAGTTTTCCATTTCTTTATGTCTGCATCTGTTCCTGAGGGAGGTGGAACAGCATTTGTGCTTGAGCTTTCTGGTGGACTTGGACAAACTGTCAAGACAGAATTGAAAATATCTTCATCAATAGAGTTCATGTATAATTTAATCCTTGCCTTCCAAAGTGCAAACTTAGATAGATTGCACACTGGAGGTCTGGTGCTTGCATAATCCTTATTCTGTGCCATGTCTTAGAGTAAAATATATTATAAGAAGAAATATCCCTCTTAAAAGATAGATTTTGCCAAGGATCACTTGGTTCAGGTGTTAGCCTGTATGAGCAACCAACCTCCCTCTGATACCAATTGAAAGTGAGTGTAAGATCTATCTCAACTCTAGAGGGGGGTGAATAGAGTTTATTCAAATAAGTTTCACAGCTTTGAAAATATCAACACATATAAAATTTAATTTACACTATAGTGTAGAGTGCTAGAAAATAATTAAAGAAGCAAGAAACTAAGAGCACAGCACACAGCAACAATCAAACAAACAATCCAGAAGACACAAGGAAATATAGTGGTTCCCCAAAAACCTGGGTACATCCACTCTTCTACCACCCTTGGTAGGAATCCACTCAGGATGAGTTGATCAGGTGTCCTGACACCAATGAGCTTTTGTCAAGGTGCTCAAAAACCAAAACTGGATTTTTTGATAAGGTGTCTTGCCACCACTGAGTTTTGACAAGGTTATCAGAACCAGACAGAACTTTTGAAGAGAGTTCAAGAACCCTTTTATAGCAGGAAAATAAAAAGGAAAAGGAAATGAAGTTGTCTTCTCTGTTCTCAAATCAAATGAGAGAAGACTAGTGGATCTTTGTTGTCAAAGCTCCCCCTGAGATGTAGACTGGTTCAGGAAGGGAAGCTTTGCTCTAGGGTGATAGGTCTTCAGAACTTTGATCTCCAGCAAAAGATTGTTTCAGCAAGAAGACTGAGAAATGAGGTGTCTGGAGTTCTTTTGATGAAGTTGTGAATGCTTGTTAGTAAACAAGAAGATTCTTATGTCACAGTTCTTCTGTTCTTCTTTTGCTATCAGTATTCTGTATATTGTGTATTCTTCTGTATATGTTTTTTATTGAAAAAGGAAGATCTTATTCTCTGAAGAATTCTTTGTCCAAAGTAGCCGTTGGCAGTCATAAAAGTCTTCTATAAGGAGTCTTGTCTTCTAGAGGAAAGTCCAGCAAACATTCTCTGAATAATACCTTGAAACTTGCTCTAGAATAAAGACAAACGGCTGGCAGATCTTCTTGTCATAAATGCTGATAATATTCAAAAACATCCAAAGAATAACAGCATTTGAATCCTTAAAAGACGTCGATCTCTCAGAGGAATCGTCGATCTGAGCTCCACGATCATCGAACTGAGCTCAGAGATAGAATGAGATCAAGCAGACAGAAAACGTCGACCTGAGCTCGAAGATCGTCGACCCGAGCTCAGCGACCTGAAGAATAACTGAAGAGAGATCGTCGATCTGAGCTCGAAGATCGTCGACCGGAGTTCGACGCTTCATCAAGTTGAGCTCAGAGAGCGTCGAACCGAGTTCGACGTTTCGTCGACCTGAGCTCGACGAGAATTGCCTTAGACTTAGCTCTTCAACCTTGATCTTGGAATGGTCCTGGGGGCAGCTTCAAACCTAAGTTCTAAGCCCTAGACTCATTCTAATGTTGACCTTTACAACTATACAACTAGGTCAACCTGGTTTCCTAAGACAAACATAGTGATCCTTACCCAAATTAGTAATAGGGTGTTCCAACAGCATGGGAATTCAATGCATGGCCCTATGTGGTGATCGAGGATAGGCATATTGTGTCCATACCTGAGCTTGCAGAAATGCTTATGAGTTATGATATGGGTGTTGAGGTATATTTAATATAATGGTAACGGGTTGATTTGGATCCGTTAGGCATCCAATAACCCGTCGTCAGGGATTTAGGGTTACCCCTATAAATACCCCTGCTGGGGGCAACGTGGAGGTCGTTCCAAACTTGACGGTCACACAGGATGCTTCGAGCGCATTAACATTCTCAAATTAAATAGTTTTGTGTGCCCTATCCCCCTCTACCATAGTCGTCTCTCCAATTCCCAGTTGTTTGCGATCTTTCTGGGTTGCCGCCTCTGCACAATAACTAGATCGATGTTGTTGATCGGGATTGGGAAAAAGATCGAAGAATAAGGATTTCGCCGCCGCTCGAGATTTTCTGAGTCTTCTCTATTCTCGGCCGCCGTTTGCAAGGAGGCGTGATTTTTCCACTCTCGTATTCTTTTGTGCGCCATTACTACCGAAAAAGATTGGAAAACTTCCGCCTAATTTGCCAATCACGAGATCCTCACCGCCGCTTAAGATTTTTTCGTGATTTCCACCGCGTATCGCAACACGCACTTTCTGAGCATTTCTAGCTTCCACCATTGCTGGATTGGAGAAATCACGCTGCCTTCAAGGAAGAAGCGCCGATAAAAAAGGGAAATCTCATGCGTCGTTGCCAATTGAAGAAGGAGGCTTGCATGCTGCCACCAGCATTCATCCCTTCTCGCTGCGGAGATAAAATGCTGACTCGTTACGCCTGTTTGCAGATTCCACCAATGGAAAAGGAAGTTAAGGGGGCGAGTGCTGAACCGGACTTGCTGGGGAAAGGGCATGACCAGGAGGCTCGCGATATCACCTCCCCCTCCGGCTCAACGTCCCAACGCAGGAAAAAGGTAAGCCTTCTTCTAACCACTAGCCTTTAACCCTCTAGCTTACCCATCTTTTCTTTGCAGCCCCTCCTTTTAGGACTTTTGGGCTGAGAGTTATGACGCTGAGATCCTCTGCTCGTGAGATGCCCCCAGATCCCGCCTCGACTTTGCCCTCGGCAGATGCCATCACAAACCTTCCTTCTGAACCAACAATCTTTCCCTCGGGCATAGGGAAGAGAAACATATCCTTCAACACCCCCTTTGAGGGACGGCCTGACACTTCTCACCATCCTTTCGATAAGGATGCGGGTGTTGGGTCAGGTAATCGACCTTTACCTAACCTTCGCAGAAGATGCGAGAATCAAGCATGTATAACACCATTTAGTGCAAGTTTTCGCGAGATCTCTACTGACGTTGACATCAATGAGGAAGATTTCTCGCCTCTTCCCTCTCCGGATTCAATTGTTGATTACTTGGGAAATCCAGAGGATGTTGTCGGGATGAAGCGGTAGGTGGCCGAGATACTACGAAAGTAATCATTGCTGCTGCGCGGGATCGCTAATCGGGTGCAGGAGAATAGGGAATCTACTGAGGAGCGGCTTCTCAGCCTGAAGAATGGTTATACACAACTAATTGCTAATCTATCGGGAGAGGTTTGTGGTGGGATAGAGTTCCCTGGCCTTCATATTGCGTAGGCCGAAGACCAACTTTACCTCGCGCAGCGGTAACTCCAAACCATTCAATCCATCCACTACGCACGTACTATGCTAGGAGGGGGAAGGGGACGTCGGGGACGTCGATAATGGCCCGCTGGTGGGCCTACCAGCACTCGCCTCCTGCTCCAATTTCATTTTATAAGCCTTATAATAATGACCATCGGCCTTTGTGTCGAATGCCGATAATGCGTGATGGTTTGTATATTGTTTGATCTCGCCCTCTTTCCTATCTTTTATTGTATGTATTTCTGTGCTTGCTGATGCTTTTCTTGTCATTTACTCTGCTTGGAACCTCGATGCGAGTGAGGCAGTGTGAGATCTCGCCAGAGGCCTAGGCCGGTCCTGGGGCAAGATCTAGAAAATGTGTTATCTGCACTTCGTTTGGGCCTTGATCATTTCCCGCCCGAAATTTCCTATATATAGGTTGCTTACCTACCGCATTAATCATCGTATTCAATAGTTTTTTTCACTTTCCTTGTCGTTTTTCCTTCTTTCGCACTCACACTTCTGCTTCTATTTTTCTTCTAAGCGAGATGTGAGGAGAGGGTGATGGTCGGAACAAGCGCGTTGCCGCATTTGCCGACTACCCTTTCGTCAACTACAATATGACTGTGGAAGAATACAATTCCTTAGCCAACCTCTACATCACGCCAGGTTTCACCGCGCGTCATCCGTTGTACAACGAAGCCATCAACCACTTCTCGCATGTCGAACTCGCCATCCCCGCTGATCATTTTGAAGTTGGGCCCCGCCTCCCTATATGGCCCGAGGTCCGCCAAGCTCTGCGTAACTTCGGCGTAGTTCACGCGCAGCTCAACCCAAACCCCATAGCCTTGCTAGTCGCATTCGCCTGCAATATGCGGTCAGAGCAAATGGAATTCAGCCTCACAGTCTTCCGCAAACTATTCAATTTCCGCGCCAAGAGGGACGGGATCGCGTTCTTCTCCGGCAACAACTTAAAGGCGAAAGATCTCGCCAACAAGAACCATAACTAGGTCAAGAAGTTCATCTTCATCTCTGGTGACTTCGGCAACCTCCCCCTCTCCCGTCAGCCTTTGTCGCAGAGCCTGATCTGAATACTGTCTCAGAGATTGCTCTCCTGGATTCCTGTTGCTACCAGATAGCCAGATCAACTGGATCTTGGTTTGAAGTTGTTGTTTTTCAGTCCAGATTGCTAGATTCATTTTCTGTTGGAGAAAGGAGATCAACCTCTTGGTCTCTTAGTTGAGTTTATTGATCGGGATATTCTTTGGTGTTTTCTTTCAGCCGAAGAGGAGAAGAAAACCTTTTCTGTATTGGATCCGAAGATTTTGTCGTCTCCACGTGTCTCAGATGACCTCTTATTAATTTTTTCCACTTGTGTTTTAGTTTCCTAGTGGAACTCGGGAATTTGGAAAGAGAGACAATGTTGAAGGGAAATTCTTCCATTCCAATGATCAAGTTGGAGAAATTCTCCAACTCCAAGTTTAGTGTATGGAAGCGGAACACGTAGTTTGACATGAAATATTTGAACATCTTTTATACTTTGCAGTCCGAATTTGAGTCTTTTAAAATAGGAGAGGATGAGGATCACTGGATCAACGATGAAGATTTTTGTCGTGATTACTTTCTCAATTGTATCTCAAACAGACTAGCAGAGACGTACAGTAAGATGAAAACCGCAAAGGAGATCTGAGACGCACTGGAGGAGTAGTTTAGAGAGGAAGAGAACATGTCCAAAACACACCTGATGGACAAGTTCATAGCCTTCACCTTCACTGAAGATAGGACGATACTTCCTTAGGTTGCTGAATTTGAGTCTCTCGTTGACAAGATGAACAGTGAGAACATCCCTCTGCCAGATTGGTTTGTTGTAGGAGCCATCATTTTCAAGCTTCCATCAGCATGTTACTCCTTTAAGACGGATATGTATCAGAAGAAAATACAGGTTAGTCTGAAAGACCTCAAGCACTTAATCTGCATTGAGGATGAGAACCGGACTAAGCTTGTTATGGAAATGGTTAACAAGAAGAACTCTGCTGTTAACGTGGTCACGCACTCTAAGCGTAAGTCTAAGCTTGGGAAGACTAGACCGCTAACTAGTGCACCCGCAGTTACTGACACTAGCAAGAAGATTAAGAAGTTTAAAGCAAGTGTTACAACTGCAATGAGTGGGGTCACTGTGCTTCTGAGTGCAAGCAACCCAAAAGGGGTGAATCCAACACATTGAAGACTGATAATAAAGAAAATATGATTTATCCGACTATATCTGCAAACTTTGTTTCCATGGTTGGAAAATGGAAGGTTTGTTTCCATGGTTGGAAAATGGAAGGCCAATACTGAGTGGTGTCTATATTCTGGTGCTACTTGCCACGTCTATAATAATTTTGTACTTCTGGAGGATGTCACTCTAGTAGAAGAGACCATTATTGTTGCTAATGGTGGAGTAGCTGGCGTGCTGAAGGTGGGAAATGCAACTTTATTATTCTCTTGAGGTAAAACTCTAATTTTAAATAATGTAAAATTTATACCTTCATTACCTGCTAATTTAATTTCAATTTGCCTATTATGTGATGCTGCTATGTCGTTTAATATTAGTGGTGGTAGAGTAACTTTAATGGTTCACTCACATTATTTTGATTGTGCTTATGTTATTAATGAGATTTATAGACTGAGTATAGCAAACGAAGTAGTAAATCAAGTTAGTTCAATTCTGATAGATCCTTGAACTTTACATGCAAGACTAGGACACGTGAACTATAGAATACTACTACTGCTAGCTAAAACTCATAATATTCCCCTAGGCATAACAATCAAGTTTGACAAATGTGAAATTTGTGCTCAAACAAAGATAATTAGAACACTTTTTAGTCAGGTTTCTAAGAGCACACAATTGCTTGAGTTAATACATTCCGACATATGTGCTTACAAAAGCTTTGTCATAAGAGGAGGTCGGAAGTATCTGATAACTTTTATCGATGACTACTCTAGATTCAGTCACATTTATCTCCTTAATCCAAAGATGAAGCTTTTGAAAAATTTCGTATATTCAAAAATAGGGTTGAAAATCAACTTGACATGAAAATAAAAAGTCTAAAGAGTAATAGAGGAGGAGAATATGTCTCGAGGGAGTTTAGAGATTTTCTTACCAACAATGAAATAATCCCTGAAACCACTGCCCCATACTCACCACAATCCAATGACATCATGGAGAGGAAAAATAAAACTTTAACAGAATGTTGAATTCTATGTTATTGACTACTTGATAGTTATACTTTCAAGACCACCTAAACACCTAGAGGGGGGGTGAATAGGTTCTAATGCTTGTTTTAACTTAAGGCAGAATATAATTACTAACTATAATATAATTCAGCAAACACTGCAATCACAACACAGCAATCACAAATATGCACACATCACAGATTGCACACAGATTTATAGTGGTTCCCCAAGATCTGGGTACATCCACTTTCCCCCTTCACCTATCTAGCAGTGTGCTAGATTCAACCTAACTTCCTTCTTTATCTCAGATCCTTAGATCCTACAACTCAGAACCCTATAAGGTTCCTACAGCTCAGGCTAACCAGCCCTACCTCAGCCTTGCCACAAGGCTTACAACTCAGAGAAAAACTTCTCCTACAACTCAGGCATAAACAGCCTTACCACTCAGAGAATACCTCTCCTACACTCAGCCTTTATAATCTAGACTTACAACTCAGATCTATACAAATAGATCCTACAGAAATTGAAATTAAAGTTATAAAATATCTTGCCCCTCTTGAGAGAGAAGGGACAAGACTATTCTTGATCAGCTTCTTGAAAAACCTGATGGATGAAATCAACTGGATCTTAGCTTTCTTCAAAGCTTCTTGAATCTGAACTTAAGAAACCTGTGATAGCTTCCTTCTTGTCTTCAAAATGGCTAGATCCCTCTCTATCCAACACCTTTGATGATACTTCAGAATTCTTGAAAGAATTCTACTTAGACTGATCCTGAGTGGTTGTACACATCAGAATGTCTTCTTAGATCTTCTCACGAAGATCTTCTTCTGTGCCTTGCACTTTCTTAATCAGAGATCTTATCTCCCAATAGATGATTAATGTGTGTCGTGTTGTCTCAATACTTTTTTTTCTTCTAAATCTGGCTATTTATAGACTTCAAACTTGGAAACCGGCTGATCCGGTTTCTAAGAAACTTCTGACAAGTCTGACAGCTACTGTCAACCTGTTGTAACTCACAGCTATCAAGTCTTCAAACAGATCTTGTGCCTTTGTCTTTGTCAGCAAAGCATCGAGACTGTCTTTTAGAAAGTGTCGAGACCATCAGTCAATATATGTCGACATAAGTGACTTAGGTGTCGACACAGCCTTTTATGATGACGACATATCTGCCTTTTTGTCAACTCAGCTTCTAGATACTGCATCTAGAGAATGTGTCGACACAGAGCATTTGTGTCGACACAAACACTTCATCATTCTCCAGCAACTAACTTGGTCTTGACTTTGCAGTGTGTCGACACAAGTCTTGTGTGTCGACACAGTTGATGTAGACTCAGAATATAGTGTGTGTCAACACTGCCTCTGTGTGTCGACTCAGTCTTATGGTGTCGACACAAATGTTGTCGACTAGTAATTCTGTGTGTCGACACAGCCTCCCAGTGTCGACACAGTTGATGTCGACTAAACTTCTGTGTGTCGACACTGCTTTCTGGTGTCGACACAAATGTTGTCGACTCTTTTTCTCTGTGTCAACACAGCCTTCTTCAAGTGTCGACACAATTATTCTGAAGTGTCGACATAGCTTCTTCTGGTGTTGACATATGGACTTAGAATATTTTTTCTGTATTTTAGTACATTCTTAACCTGCACATGTCAACTCAAAATAACATCAAATACACCTTGATGTATATCATTGAGCTAAGTTAGGCTTCTTCAAATCAGGTACACATTTTCCAATGTACTCAAAAATCTCCCCCTATTTGGAGAAGTCATAACCCTTTTAGCTAATGATATACACCATTTATGAAAATTTAATATGATGATGTACAAGAGCATAATACAACAGGAATCTTTTATAAACAAAACATTAACCACAGATTCATCACAAAATAAAGATGAACATGAAGAAATGATTATAGAACAAGGTTTTGTTTATTCATTTAGAAATGTTTGTTACAGCTTGGTTACATTGATTGGATTAACAAACAGATCATTACAAAACATTTAAAGAACTGATAAACTTAAACTAAGACTGATCAGGCTCCTGGATGATAATTCCTTTTCCTGATTGAATCTGAGCCTTCACAGTAGTTTCAACAACATCAGCAGGCTTTTTGCCTTTCAGTTCAGCTTTCTTTTGAGCTTCCTCCTTGAGCCTTTGCCTTTCAAAGTAATGAAAGGGCTTGGGAAAATACTTGCCCGGCTCCTGGGCATCAGGTGGTAGCCTCCCCATCTTAGCCTTTCTTCTGAACTGTACTATGGCCTCCTGCCTGGCCTCATACTTTTGCCATTCAATTTCATTATACTACTTTCCTCTTTCATGCATTTGATCCTTCACAGCCTTCCAGGCAGTTAGTATAATGTTCCTTGAGGTGAGGCTCCACTGCTCAAAATCAGGTCTTTGTTCAGCTTGCTCTCTAAATCTCTTCTTGGATAATTGAGCATCTTGTTGATCTTTCAAATTGGCTCCTGGCTGATCTACTTTTTCAATAATTACATTTGTAACCTCCTGTGGAGGACTGTACATTGTCTGTACTTACTGATGAATCATTTCAAAATTAGCAAGGGGGTATATGACTTGGGGTACCTCAGGTTGATTGCCTTCAAGTAGACCTTATTGTAATCCTGACTCAGCAACTGCATCATCATCACACAATGGTGGATATCCCAATGTGGCTCTGACACTATTGGTAACCCACTTGGCATGTTCTGAGCCAGTATGGATAAGTACCCTCTCCCCCTTTAGGACTTCTCTAGCAACATGATCCCTAAGATCATCCTTCTGAAACCTTATTTGTCCATTAAGAAAATTCACACCCTCTTTAAAGAATGATTTTAATTTGAGAAGCTTGTCAGATATTTCTTTCTGTGAGGTGGTTATTGCAGTTTGAACTGAATCCAAGGCATCTTTGAGCTTTTGATCAAAGTCTTCCATATCTTTAGTCCTTGCAGCAGTCAGCTTTGTTGCAGTATCTTTTAACTCAGTGAGAATTTCATTATGAGATTCAGTCAGATTGTCATTCATTCTCAGCTGATTTTCTAGAACATATCCTTATTTCAATGCAATGTCATCCACCTTACCAAGTATAGTTTGGTGCTGTTGAGCTAGATATACCACAGCATTACCTCCCTTGTGGAAGCAATCTGTCATCTTCTTTTTATTCAGATTTACCTCTAATCTGATTGACTTGATGTCTTGGGCAAGATCAAACTGAAGTGACTTATTACTTTCATCTACATATTTTTCCAAGGCTCTTCTTTGCTCATCCATCTTTTCCTGCAAATTCACCATGAACTTATTGTAATCAAACTCAGTAGGAGATTGATGACTTGCAGTCTAGATAGCTTGCTTATAGCTTTGACTTTTTCTCTTGAAGACCATGAGCTTCCTTTTCTTAGCCTCCCTGGCTTCTTCTGCCTCAGATTCTGAAGAACTGTCAATCTGAACTCTTTCTTGAGGAGATGGAGGAATTTCTTTCTCAGTGTCTTGTTGTTCTTCCTCAACATTCACTTTCTCCCCCTCAACAGCACCTTTCTCCTCCTCAACCCTTAGGGTGTCATCCTTATCAGCTGCCTGTCCAATATCATGAAACAACTCTTCTAGAGTGTATTCCTTTTGTGCTGGTGCAGGTGATGATATATCAATATCAGCAGTGTTCAAATCTTCTGATAAGTTTAGTGTCTCTTCCACTTGTACCTGGTTAAAATTGGGCTCCCCCTGCAACTGGTCAGGATTAGAAATGTTCTGGGCAGGAGTGTGAGCTGGCTCCCCCTGCATCTGTGCAGGTATTGGTTCTTCCTAGACTTGAGTAGACCCAGTCTGGTCCTCAGCCTGTTCTCTAACTTGTTCTCCTTAAATTTGTTTAGTGCCAAGAACATGTCTTGGTGATGTCTCAGTAGTGTCCTGCCTGTCCACATCAGGCATCTCTTTGGACAGAACCCTATCCCACCTGGAGAATAATCTCATGTCCATTTTCCTCATGTGATTGATTTTGGACCCAGGAATTTGTTGCATGACCTCTAGAATGAGTCCATCTAGGTATAGACTCATAATTCTAGCCATATTTGTCTTCTTCATTCCTTCTTTGATTTATCAAACACAACTGCAGACCAGTCTGTGTTAATCTTGTAGAGTATCCTTGTCATGAGAGTGAACATCATGGCAGATATCCTATCATGGCCTCCTGGTTTACACAAAATTACTTTTCCTACTATCTCAGATAGAAACTTTCTATGTTGATTCATTCCCTTTCGATTGATGGCTGCCCCAATCTTTATGGTTGGATCCAATCCACACCAATGGAGAGCCTCCCTTGTTTTGAGGCTGGGACCTCTTCTTCATCTTTAATGCTAGGTAGACGAAGAATCTTTCGTATACTTTTGAGAGTAATTTTAACCTTAGTCTCATAAACTGTAGATTTTATCTTGAGACCAGTGGAATCCAACGTTGCAGCAGTATAGAATTCGATAACTTCTTTCTTCCAAATCTTTGAAGGTTCAGAAACAAGGTATTCCAATCCATTGTCAATAAGAAGAGAAATCACCTGTGTGATTTCTGGCGCGGCATTGTCGAATGCAGCCCTAACCAACTCATATCTCTCATTGATGTTGTCTTCAACCTTTGGCACCATTGGAAAGATGAGAAAGCTTGAGAGAAGAGAAGAGAGATTGTCGACACAGGGTTTTAGTCTCGAAAACCTTGTAAGCGTGTCGACAGAATACGTTCTCGACCTATTTATACCCTCTATTGAAAGAAGGTCAAAAGTCGGGCAAAAACAGTCTAAGTGTGTCGACACAGTCGGAATGTGTCGACACAAACATCTATTGTCTCGACATTAATGTTGACTACTTTGTGTCGACACCAATTGATGATAGGTCGACACGGGAGATACTAAGTAGTGCATCTGAAATTATGTACCGACTCTTAGTATAATAGTCGACACAAAATCTGTAAGTGTTGACATCATTATACTGGATGTGTCGACACAACATTTCTGGATGAGTCGACTCTTGACCCCTAGGTGTCGACATGTTTTCTCATGTGTCGACACAATTTCCCTGATTAGTCGACATGACTCCTCTGTGTTGACACTTTATCACTGAATGTGTCGACACCATTTTACTTAGCCAATTTTATGGTAAATTAACCTATGGCCAGCATTCCTAATTCAATTTTAAATTTATTGAATTTAGTTTCATCCAGTGGCTTAGTAAATACATCTGCAATTTGATAATCTATTTTAACAAATTCCAATGAGATGTCTTCTTTTCTACATGTTCTCTAAGAAAATGGTATTTTATTTCTATATGCTTAGTTCTACTATGTGAAACAGGATTGTTTGCAATAGAAATAGCACTCTTAGAATCACACAATAAAGGTGTTCTACTTACTTGAATACCATAGTCCTTTAACTGATGCTGAATCCACAATAGTTGTGCACAGCAACTTCCTGCAGCCATATATTCAGACTCAGCAATGGATATTGCCACACTAGTCTGCTTCTTACTGCTCCAGGATATCAACCTTCCTCCCAAGAATTGACATGTACCTGTAGTACTCTTTTTATCTTCTCTACAGCCTGCAAAATCTGCATCTGAATAACCTGTTAGTAGAAAATCTCCATTCCTAGGGTACCAAAGGCCTAGATTAGGTGTGCCCTTAAGATATCTCAAGATCCTTTTGACTGTAGTATAATGTGATTCTTTAGGGCAAGCTTGGTACCTAGCACAGACACATGTAGCATACATAATGTCTGGTCTACTAGCAGTGAGATATAATAGAGAGCCAATTATTCCTCTATACAAAGACTCATCTACAGGCTTACCTGCATCATCTTTGCATATTGAAATATTTGTTCCCATAGGAATTCTCATGGTGGGGGATGATTCCATAACATACTTCTTAATTAATTCCTTGGTGAACTTAGACTGGGATATGGACAAGCCATCTTCAGTCTGTCTTACTTGGAGTCCCAAGAAAAACTTAAGTTCCCCCATACTGCTCATTTCAAACTTCCCTTGCATAAATTTGGAAAACTTTTTGCAAAGATTGTTCTCTGTAGACCCAAAAATTATGTCATCTACATAGATCTGGACTAAGATTATCTTACCTTTTGATTCCCTTAGGAATAGAGTTTTGTCTATTTTACCTCTTGAGAATTTATTCTCAATAAGGAAAGTAGACAGGGTTTCATACCAAGCCCTTAGGGCTTGCTTTAACCCATACAATGCTTTCCTAAGTCTATAGACATAACCAGGTTTAAGAGAATCTACAAAACCTGATGGCTTCTCTACATAGACTTCTTCTTTTAGATCACCATTCAGGAATGCTGATTTTGCATCCATTTGGTATACTTTGAATCCTTGATATGCTGCATAGGCAAGGAACATTATGATTGCCTCTAGTCTTGCTAATGGGGCAAATGTTTGATCAAAGTCAATCCCTTCTTCCTGCCTGTATCCTTTAGCAACCAATCTTGCTTTGTTCTTTACTATTACTCCACTTTCATCCAACTTGTTCCTAAAGATCCACTTTGTGCCAATGATGTTGTGGTCTCTTGGTTTAGGAACTAACTCCCAGACTTTGCACCTTCTGAATTGATTAAGCTCCTCTTGCATAGCATTAATCCAGTGTTGGTCTTGGATGGCTTCTTCAAATTTCTTAGGCTCCAGTTGAGATAGAAAACTTGAATGCAGGACTGTGCTCAAATTTCTGTTTCTAGTCTGCACTCCTTGTCTTGGATCACCTATAATTTGATTTGTTGGATGGTCTTTTAGATGTCTTGTAGCTGGAGGTAGATTTCCTTCAGGTTGAACATCTCCAGCTCCTTCATTATGCTGCACCTCTTGGTTGTCATCAGCTTCTATTGAGTCTTGTACTCCCCCTGGACAGTAGCCTTCATTTTCCAATACTTCATCTGCATTTGATGCTTCTGCAATGGAAAGCTTGTCCATCCTTTTGCTTATACCTGTTGGATTATTTGATCTACAAGGCAATTCACTGTTGATTAATCTTGTTTCATCAAATACAATATGTACAGATTCTTCTACAACTTGAGTAGTCAAGTTGTAGACTCTATAAGCCTTACTATTGATGTTGTACCCAACAAATATCCCATTTTGAGATTTGGCAGCAAACTTAATTAGATAAGATTTGCCATTGTTAAGTATATAACACTTGCAACCAAAGATCCTAAAGTAGGATAGATTTGGTTTTCTACCTTTCATAATTTCATAGGGAGTCTTTTTGTGGCTCTTGGTGATAGAAGCCCTATTGATCATATGACATGCAGTGTTTACTGCCTCAGCCCAGAAATATTCTAGAAGAGAAGTGTCACTCAATAGAGTTCTACCAGCTTCAATCAATGTCCTATTCTTTCTTTCAGCAATACCATTTTGCTGTGGTGTTCTAGGTGAGGAGAATTTTTGGAAAATCCAAAGTCTTCACATAATTTTGTCATACTTTCAGATTGAAATTCAGTGCCATGGTCACTTCTGATTTTGACCACTGTACTGTTCAGTTCATTCTGAATTTGTTTTACAAAACTAAGTAAGACACTTGGAGTTTCTGATTTTTGTCTCAGAAAGAACACCCATGTATATCTAGAATAGTCATCTACAACCACAAAAGTGTAGACCTTCCTACCTAGACTATGAACTGGCATAGGACCAAAAAGATCCATATGTAAGAGGTATAAACACCTCACTGAATCCTTGCTTTCAAGGCTATGAAAGGAGGATTTTGTCTGTTTGCCCTTTTGACAAGCTGAGCATATCCCTTCCTTTATACACTTAACTTGAGGACCATTCCTCACTAACTCTTTGCTAAAGAGTTGGCCAATTGTCTTGTAGTTAAGATGGGCCAGCCTCTTGTGCCATTTGACACAATGAGATGCATTATCATCAGCTACAAGGCAGATAGGAGAAACCTTGTTCTCACATACAAAATCAAGACAATAAACATTTCTCTTTCTATACCCAGTCAATATGACCTTTTGATCACTTGACCTTTTGATATGACATCCATCCTTAACAAATGAAATGTCATATCCAAGATCACTCAGCTGACTTATGCTTATCAGATTATGTTTCAAACCTTTTACATAAGCCACTTGAGTGATGGTAATTTGGTTTGAAGAAATGTTACCAAACCCTTTGATGATCCCTCTTTCAGATCCACCAAAGATAACTTTAGGCCCATCCTTGACAGATGTGTACTCCTTCAGCAGCCCCTTTGTTCCAGTCATGTGCCTGGAACAACCACTGTCCAAGTACCATATAGGGGCATGGCAACTTGGACTTTCTTGCAATACAGAATTACTTTCCCTTAGAACTCAAGTAAGTCTTGGGTCCTTGGTTCAGGTTAGCACCATTCACATCAAAACTACCAGCAGCTCTTCTAACTGGTAGACTATTGTTCTTCCTTCCACTTGTGTTATGCCAGCAGTCTAAGGCAAAATGGCCTCTCTTGCCACAGCACCAACATTCATATTTATTGTATCTAGGTCTAGATATATCTTTGGCAGAAAAATTTCTGTCCAATGCTGGTGCTGCTGCAGCTTCACCCACTAATTTCTTATAACCATTGGGTTTATGAACATGGGCAGACCTATTGGAATTAACACCCTTGTTTTTCAGAATATCAGTCTTAATATGACCATGAATATTTTCAAGATCATATTTGTTAGAAGGCACTTGCACTTTTCTAAACATCATAGGGACTTTGGAGTTTTGTGGTTGAACTGGAGCTTTGCCCTTTCTTTTGAATTATTCAGCTCTAGTGTTACCTTTAAAGCCCAAGCCTGCCTTACCCTTTTGAGCTACAAACTCATCTATCAAGGGTAGGACAGATTTTGGCTTAGAGTAACTAGCCACTAAGTTCCTCTTAACTTGAAGTTTGGCCTCCAGACTTTTAATTTGATCAGATTTGTATGTGATTGTGCCCATCTGAATCATAGTTATTGTTTTCAGTTTGGCAACCTCATTCAACTTTTGATCCAATTCTTTTTTCAAGTCTGATACAACCAACTTAAGATCAGCAATTTCTTGAGCCTGAGTTTTGGTCAGGTCTTTGCTATTCTTAAGAGCCTCCAATAAGACCCTATATTCATCCATCAATTGATGAATATCACCTTCAGATTCAGACCCATTCACATCACTTGATGTAGATGAATCTGACTCTGAACCAGTACTAATATCGGAAGTGCTAGAATCATTTTATACCTTACTAGGACCAGCTGATCCTGGCATTGGTTATCTTCTGACTCAGCCATCAGACCCATGCATTCTTAGTCTTCTTGATCATGGATGGAGTTTAGCAATTGCATAAAATCATCTTCTTCATTAGCTGCATACAGTCCAATGTATGCTTCAGCTTCAGATTCTGACTCTGAGGAGGATTGATCTGTAAAGCTCTTCTCCTTCTTAGCAACAAAGGATTTCTCCTTCTTGCCCTTTTGTTGAGTCTTCTTTCTGTCTGTTGACTTCTTTCTCTTTTCTGGACACTCAGCCACCACATGTCCAGGCCTATTGCAACAATAGCAAACAATCTTTGATGTAGTAGCTTTGCTGGGCTTAGTTCTGCTCCTCTCCTTTCTTGATGATTTTCTCTTCTGATAGTAATCATCAACTGGCTGTGATGTGGAGGGCCTTGAATTCCACTACTTCTTTTTCAAGAACCTCTGAAACTGCCTTGTAAAGGCAGCAAAATCTGCATCTGAATCACTGCTTTCTGAGTTCTTATTTTCTGAATTTTCTGAGTTAACTTCAGCAACTTCCTTAGGAGGTGATGGAGATATCCTCCTATTCTTTCTAGTGGCTTCAGCCTTGAAGGCCATAGACCTTTCTCTATGTTCTCCTTTTGAATTCATTTCTTCCTCCTTCCTAGCTATTAGTTGCATTTCATATGATAGCAAATTTCCAAACAAGGTTGGAGGAGAAATGTCTGCCAGTTTGGCCACTTCTCTTATGGCACAAATCTTGGTGTCCCAATCCTTTGTCAAGGATCTTAGGAATTTGTCATTCAGTTCATAGGTACTGAAGACCCTTCCATAGAACATTAGTTCATTCACTATCCTGTATAATTTCTTGTAGCATTCAGTTATGCTATCAGACTTCCCTTGTCTGAAACTCTCATATTCTTGGTTAAGCATAGACTTTCTATCTTGTCTAACTTCTTCAGAACCCTCCATGTAGACAATCAAAGTGTCCCACATTTCCTTGGAGGTTTTGCAGTGAATCAGATTTTGAAATGTAGCATCATCTATAGCACTTACAATAATGTTCTGTGCTCTTTTGTCTAGTGTTTCCAGGATGATCTCATCCTTGGTCATTTCAGAATAACTCTTTGGAGTTTGAATATTTGCATCAAGAACTGATACCTTCATTGGAATGAAGGGGTCTTCCTATACTGTGATATATATCCTTGGATCAGAAGCCTCCATAAACAACCTTACCCTTTCTTTCCAGATTCCAAAAATCTCTTTCCTACAGATGGGTAATTTCATTGACCCTAGTTCCTTGTGATTCTCTCCAGAACCCATTTCTTGATTCTTGATTCTGCCTTAGGGATCTAACTCAGACTGTTAAGTCCTTCTTTGAGTAACCTCCCTCTGATACCACTTGATAGTTATACTTTCAAGACCACCTAAACACCTAGAGGGGGGTGAATAGGTTCTAATGCTTGTTTTAACTTAAGACAGAATATAATTATTGACTATAAGAAAATTCAGCAAATACTACAGCAAACACAACACAGCAATCACAAATATGCACACATCACAGATTGCACACAGATTTATAGTGGTTCCCCAAGATCTGGGTACATCCACTTTCCCCCTTCACCTATCTAGCAGTGTGCTAGATTCGGCCTAACTTCCTTCTTTATCTCAGATCCTCAGATCCTACAACTCAGAACCCTATAAGGTTCCTACAGCTCAGGCTAACCAGCCCTACCTCAGCCTTGCCACAAGGCCTACAACTCAGAGAAAACCTTCTCCTATAACTCAGGCATAAACAGCCCTACCACTCAGAGAATACCTCTCCTACACTGTTGGTACCCTAGTTTGATTTGAGTTTAGTCCTCTCCTTTGTGCTCCTTGACCCAAGAATTATCTATGGTCAATGGTTAGTAGTCTAGCTGTAGAGTCCTCACTTTTCCAGATTGAGAATTTGGTTAAGTAGTTTTTCGTTCGACTATAGTCGAACGCCGCTCGACTATCGTCTATCGGCTGATCGACGATCGTCTATCAGTTGGTCGACGCTCTATCTGCGTTGATAGTTCGACTATCTGTTGATAGGTCGACTATCTGCTTGGCGTGGTAGTTCGACTATCTGTCGTCTTTGATAGTTCGACTATCTGTCCTGATAGTTCAACTATCTGATAGTTCGACTATCTTTTGATAGGTCGACTATCTGGTCTATTTTGATAGGTCGACTATCTGTTGATAGGTCGACTATCTGTTTTCTGAGGTAGGTCGACTATCTGCTTGATAGGTCGACTATCTGTTTGCGCTTGATAGTTCGACTATCTGTCCTGATAGTTCGACTATCTGATAGTTCGACTATCTGCTTTGATAGGTCGACTATCTGCCGGGGTAGTTCGACTATCTTCTTCGATAGGTCGACTATCTAGATCGTTCGACTATCTGCCCGATAGTTCGACGATCTCCGTGCGTCGGTCGACGATCTCCGAAGGTCGTTCGACGCTTTCTGTCTGCCTTTATATTTTGTATTTATTTATTATATTTAATTAATTAATACATTTTCTGGCAAGTTGTTTCAGTTATTTTATGATAATATTTCCAGGCACATCTGTTCTATTCTTTTTGCCTGAGTCAAATCTTTTTAGATAAAGTTGTTTGTCTTATTAGCTGTCTTTGTATTTTACTTTATCTGCTGACAGCCCTTTATAGCCGTTAGACTGAAAAGTCTTCTCTTTGCTATAAAGAGTATTTCTTTGATGTGACTTTATTTAGTCCTTCTGTTATTTGATTTGATCCTGCAGCTTCTTAGAAAGAGGTTCATTCCTTTTATAGAATATCTGCTGCAGAGTTTGTTTTGCTGTGTGTTATTTGCAGCCCAGGTCTCAAGTTTCAGAAGAAGACAAGTAATTCAAATGAAGAGAGCCGTTGCTTGTATCTGCTATATAAAGGACCCTTTGAAGAAGGATTGAAGCTAGCTAACTAGTACCCAGATATTTTCAAGCCTTCATCAAGATCAAGCATTTCTGCTCTCAGCAATTTCCATCTAACTGAGAAGTGTTAAGATCTTCTACTCCTCTTCAACCTGAGTTCTCCTGCTTTCAGGAAGTTCAAACTCAGAGTTCTCTTGAAGAAGAAGAAGAAGAAGATAGCTGCTTGAAGATCTTTAATTTTATTATTCTTTATCTTCTTGTAGTTTTCCTTCAGAGCTTTCTGAAGAGTTTTTCTGCACTGAAGCAAGACTTCACCTGGACATCTTTGAGCCAGGGGGAGCCTTGATTCTTTAGAGCTTTCTAGCTCAGTGCAAGTTTTTGTGCTTCTCTAATCTATTGTAAAATAGAGAAGACATCTTAACCTTCTTCCCCCTCCTGTATAGGGTTATTACTCCCTTCAAAAGTATCCCTTGGTGGCAGGGCACCTGATCAAAAACCTGTGCTTGGTTTTTAGACACCTGATCAAAAGTCTAAAGGGTTTCTGGATCTACCTGAAGCAGATCCTGTTGGTGGCAGGGCACCTGATCAAAAACCTGAGTGGATTCCTACCGTGTGGGTAGAAGAGTGGACGTACCCAAGTTGTTTGGGGAACCACTATAAATTTCCTTGTGTCGTCTGGATTCACTTGTTTAATTCCTGCATTGTGGCTGTGAGTAGATATAACTAGGTTGCTAGTTGCTGATTAGGTTTCCAAGCCTTAACTGTAATTACAGTTAGCTTGAGTTTGTGCACATCACTTGTGTTAGGCTATAGGGTTAAATCTATATCTATAATCTTTCATTCCGCACTTCACTCCAAGGGAGTTGGGTAGACCATTAAGTTTTGTCTTGTGCAAAATTTGATAACTCTATTCACCCCCCCCCCCCCTCTAGAGTAGTATCTATCCCTTCACTTTCAATGGTATCAGAGGGAGGTTGACTGACTGAATAGGCTAACACCTAAGTCACAAGATCCTGATAGATACCAAAGCTTATAGATATTCACTATCATGGCCCAGTCCAAGGATTATTCTAGCACCAGACCTCCAGCATGCAACTTAGCTAAGTTTGGCATCTGGAAGGCAAGGATAAAATTATATATGAATTCTATTGATGAAAGCATCTTTGCTTCTATTTTGTTCAGGTCCCCCAAGAGCACCTGCTGCTGCTACTGCCTCATCATCTGATATGAGTGCAGTGCCTCCTCCAGATTACAATGATGAGTACAAGAAGGCCAAAATAGCAGATGCCAAGGCAATGAACATACTGGCTCAGACAATGTCTGATGAGGTGTTCCAGAAGGTTGCTGACTGCTCTTCAGCAAAAGCCATGTGGGACACACTGAACCAGATTGTAGCTGGTTCAGCTGATGAAAGGAAGGACAGAAGGTCCAACCTGATCTCACAGTATGAGAACTTCAAGAAAACTGATGCTGAATCAGTTGAAGCCATGTACACCAGGCTCAGCTCAATCATCAATGAGCTGAGGACCCTGGACAAGGACATATCATTGACAGAGGTCAATGATAAGATTCTTATGTGCTTCCCTAGCACATGGGATCTAAGGATCTGGCCCATCAAAGAAGCCAGAAGTACAAATGAGATCTCCACTGAAGCCCTTCTCGGCAAGCTCAAGTCTTTTGAGCAAGTGCTGAAGACAAGGGAAGCAGAAGCAGAAGCGAAGACCCCCACTCCAACAAGAAAAGAGCAATCTCTAGCTCTTAAGGCTGCTGATGCTTCTGAAGGCAGCCAATCTAATGAGGAACTAATGGCATTGTTTGCCAAGAGGTTTCTCAAGATGGGGAGAAAGGAGTTCAGAAAGAAGTCTTCACGCTATGAAGACAAACCAAGGTATGATCGTTCTCCTGCTAAAGAAATTATTTGTTATGGTTGCAGGAAGCCTGGACACATCTTGCCAGAGTGTCCAGAGGAGAAGAACAAAGAAAAGAGAAAAGAAAAGGAACAGCACAGGAAGCACTCCAAGCCATCCTCCTACAAGAACAAGAAAAAGGAGAGAGGTTTCATTGCTGAAACCTGGAGTGATTCTGATGAAGAATCCTCCTCATCAAGCTCCAGTGAGGATGAGGAAGAGAAGAAGGCAAAAGAAGTTTGCCTAATGGCAATAGATGCCTGCAGCAACCACTCTGCTGCAGAGAGTTCTGATTCTGATGAAGAGATGCCTACAGAAGATGAGGTACTCTCTTCTTATGATTTTACTTCAGAAGAATTTAAATTAGACTTTAAATCTTTATGCTTAGATTTGATTAGCTCAGAAAAGGAAATAAAAGAACTTAGAAATAGGTTAGCTGACTCAGAATCAATAGCTACAGAAAACATTAGGTTAAAGGAAGATCTCACTACTTGTAGTGAAGAAATTAAATTTCTTAAAATAGAGTTAGCTAAGTCTAAGAGGTTAGAAGAATCACTTAATGGTAGAAGCCTTAAGTTGTTAGAAATTACCAGCATGACTAACACTAGGTCAGGTAATGACAAACTAGGCTTAGGAGCTTCTCCCAGTGAACCCCAGTTCTTCTTAAAAACAATCTTTCAACTCCAGTGAACTTCATTTCAGCTAGTGGAAAGAAGAACACTGAGCAAGTAAATCTAGTTAATAAAACCTAAATAAAGCTAAGAGAGAAAAGAGAAAGAATTTTTTAAAGAAATGCAAAGAGCGTCGAACGCAGCTCGACGATCGGAAGCTCAATGGTCGAACGAAGGTCGACGATCTGAGCACCCATCGTCGAACGTCGATCGACGTTTTCAACATGATTTTCAAAATCATAATCAGTACCATAGAAACCTAAATGAAAATAGAAACCCTAGGTTTGTTGACCCATCATCTGCATGGAGAATCCCACCTAGGAGATCTCACCCACTAGGTTATCACCCTCAGCCTGCATTTTCATATATTTCCAGTTTTTCTTATGTGAAAAACAAGGGACCCAAGGTTACCTGGGTCCACACTGTCTAAATAAATGTCTTGCAGGTGAAGGCCTATCCAATCACTCAAAATAAGTGGTATTTGGATAGTGGATGTTCCAAGCATATGACAGGAAATAAAGATCATCTGTCAAAATTCAAAGCTAAGCTCGGCCCAAAGGTTATCTTTGGAGACTCCAGCTGTGGTCAGACAGAAGGCTATGGCAGGATCACAATTGGAGATGTTACTTTCAAGAGAGTTGCATATGTCAATGGACTGAAGCATAATTTGATTTCAGTCAGCCAGCTATGTGATGCTGGCTACCAGGTTTCATTTTCTAACTCTTCTTTTAATATTACTTTAAATAATAATGTTGTTTTAGTAGGTATTAGAATAGGTAATATTTACTTAGTAGATTTCAATTCATCTCATTCTGAAATCTGCCTGTTTAATGAAGTAACTCTTAATAATAATTCTTTGTGGCATAAGAGGCTTAGTCATGTTAACCTTAAAAATATATCTAGGTTATCTAAGCACAACCTTGTTAGAGGTTTACCTTCTTGCCCCTACAAGAAGGAGAGCCTATGCAAGGCTTGTCAGCTAGGCAAGCAAACCAAAAACTCTTTTAAATCTGTAAATAAGAGTGATTCTCCTAGAATCCTGTATCTATTACACTTGGACCTTTTTGGCCCAATAAATGTACAGAGTTTAGGAGGGAAGTATTACACCTTAGTAATTGTAGATGACTTCTCTAGGTTCAGTTGGGTTTTCTTTTTGAGAACTAAGTCTGATAACTTCAAAGCCCTTACAGACTTTCTACTATGTGTGCAGACTGAGTACTCTACTCATGTGGCCTTGATCAGAAGTGATCATGGTACTGAGTTTGACTCTCTTCTCATGCAAGAATTCTGTGAGAGAGAAGGTATCAAACATAGCTTCTCAGCTCCTAGAACTCCTCAACAAAATGGGGTAGTTGAAAGGAAGAATAGAAGCACTTATTGAAGCTGCTAGTACATTGTTGGCAGATGCTAACATGCCTCTCTCCTATTGGGCAGAAGCTGTTAGTACAGCCAATTATGTCTTGAATAGAAGTTTGATACACAAACTTAAGTGTAAAACTCCTTATGAGTTGCTTAAGGGAAAGAAACCTAAAATTAATTACTTTAGAGTTTTTGGCTGTATTGTTTATATTCATAATAATAATAAAGAATATATTAGAAAATTTGAAGCAAAAGCTTCAATGGGAATTATGTGTTGGATATTCCCAAGTAAGCAAAGCTTATAGGGTTTATAACAAATCATCCTGTAAAATTGAAGAATCTGTGCATGTGACTTTTGATGAGTCTCAGATGTTTTACAAGGAGAAGGAAAATTCTCCTTCCTCAAGTTCATTGCAGGTACCTGATGCCCCTCAAGAAATTCTTCAACTATCAACTCTTCAGATCACTGAATCAGACAGTGATGAAGACATTGCTGAAGCTGTTGAAGCTGTTGTTGTACCACCAACAGTAGATCAAATTCCTCCTGAGGAATTAATCCCAACTGTTGCTGAAGATCACATCCCACCTGCTGATATTGTCACACTTAGAGATCACCCGACATCTCAAGTGATTGGAGACATATCAGCTGGTGTGCAAACAAGACATCAATTAAGACAGGATGTGATGCATGCTTGTTTCCTCTCACAGGTTGATCCCCTCACCTTTAAAGATGCAGAGCTAGATCCCCACTGGATCATTGCAATGCAAGAGGAACTCAATCAGTTTGAGAGATGTAAAGTTTGGACTTTGGTTCCAAGACCTAAAGGCCAACTGATCATAGGCACCAAGTGGGTGTATAGAAACAAGTTGGATGCAAATGGAATTATAGTAAGGAATAAAGCTAGGCTTGTAGCTCAGGGCTACAGACAGGAGGAAGGTATAGACTATGACCAAACCTTTGCTCCTGTTGCAAGGCTAGAAGCAATAAGCATCTTCTTGGCCTATGCAGCCTACATGAAGTTTAAGGTGTTCCAAATGGATGTCAAAAGTGCATTCCTAAATGGTGAGCTTAAGGAAGAGGTGTTTGTTGAACAACCACCAGGGTTTGTTTCTTCAACTCAGCCTTCTCATGTTTTTAAGTTGCAGAAAGCTCTTTATGGACTAAAGCAAGCTCCTAGGCCTGGTATGAGACCTTAGCTAGTTTCCTGTTAGAGCACAACTTTACTAGGGAGTAGTTGATAGAACCCTTTTCGTCAAGCATCACAAGGACACAATCCTGTTAGTTCAGGTGTATGTAGATGATATTATTTTTGGCTCCACTGATCCCAAACTGTGCAAAAAGTTTTCCAACTTGATGCATTCTAAGTTTGAGATGAGTAGTATGGGTGTGCTGTCTTACTTTCTTGGTCTCCAAGTTAAGCAAGATGCTGATGGTATCTTCATCTCCCAATCCAAATATGCCAAGGAATTGGTAAAGAAATTTGGGATGGCTGATGCTTCAGCAATGCCTATACCCATGGCTACTAATGTAGTTATTGATTCTGATGATCACGGCAAGCCAGTTGATCAAAAGAATTATAGGGCCATTGTTGGTTCCTTATTGTATCTAACTGCAAGTAGGCCAGATATAATGTTTGCTACATGCCTTTGTGCTAGATTCCAGGTCAACCCCAAGGAATCTCATCTGATTCTTCTAAAGAGAATCCTGAGATACCTGAAGGGATGTCCAAATCTAGGACTTTGGTACCCAGCTGAGTCAGAATTTGAATTAATTGGATATTCTGATTCTGATTATGCTGGTTGCAGAGTTGACAGGAAGAGCACCTCAGGAACTTGCCAGTTCCTGGGAGAGAGATTGGTCTCTTGGTTCTGTAAGAAGCAGGCTTCTGTCTCAACTTCAACTGCAGAGGCTGAATATATAGCAGCTGCCAGTTGTTGTTCACAGATCCTGTGGATTCAAAACCAGCTTGTGGATTATGGTTACTCACACAAGAACACCAAAATCATGTGTGATAGTACCAGTGCTATCTCAATTGCACAAAATCCTAGTGCACCACTCTAGAACGAAGCACATTGAGATTCGGCACCATTTCCTGAGAGATTGTGTGGAAAAGAACAAGATTTGTCTTGAGTTTCATATCCACTGAGTTTCAGAGAGGTGATATATTCACCAAGCCCTTAGATGAACAGAAGCATCTGTTCTTTTTAGTTCAACTAGGCATGATCAATGGACGAGACTAAGTGTGACTATATCTGCCTATGTTGAAACTTGTTTGAAGGTAGTCGAACGACGTTCGAAGATAGTCGATTGGGTCAAGCCCATCGTCGACCTATGGTTGATGAAAGTTTGTCTGATTGAAGATCGTCGACCGACGTTCGACCATCGTCGAACAGGTCGAGCTCATCGTCGATCTCTGGATAACGATAGCCTGTTGTTTGAGAAGCCAGAAATAGTCGAACGATTGTCCGACTACTCTGCTTCTGAGCGATCGTCGAACGGCCGTTCGACTATCGGGTCTAGTATCTTTTAATAGATCGACTTTCTCCGGTCTAATATAAAGCCGATAGTCGACCTAGGTTAAAAGATCTTTTGCTTTATCGTCGACGGAGCGTGTCTTTTCGCATTCTGTCTTCCCGCTTGCGATTTTCTGCCGCTTCGTCCCCTTCATCTTCTCCGTCCTTCTCGAGCTTTCTCCAGCAATCCATGGCGATTTCTCCCGCAGTTCTAGCAGTTGTAAAGTTTGATGCAGGCTTTAGTGTTGATTTCGACGCGTTCAGTAGCTGCGAAGCTGGGATCGTAGAAGTTCTTCAGCTTTGCCTGGATCAAGGACTCGAGAGGTTAATGTCTTCAAGGATTAAGATAAACATCCCAGAGATCAAGGAATGGGCCTTCACGTCGTCCTCCACCGACGATCTGATGACTGGCACCATCGGCGGAGAAGAGGTAATCCTAACTCCGGCCGTTCTGTCTGATATTTTTGGTTTAATAAATGGTGAAGAGGATTATGAGCAAGATGCTCAGGAATTTGGAAGAATGCTAGTTGAGCTGGGACATGCAGAGGGCATTCCACCAAGCTGCTCAAAGTAAATTCCTTTCAAAATCAAGTTTCTTGCTGAGTTGGTAGGAAAAGTGCTCCTCGGTAAGCACTCTGCCCACGACAATATCACAAGGCAACAATTTGCACTAATGTGTGCAATTGTTAATCGGAAAAGGATTGATTGGGCCGGAGTTGTGTTTGATTTGATAAGGAAAAAGACTGGTAAGAAGGATGTCACCCTAGGAAGGGTCATTGGAATCTTCCTGAAGGAAAAGTACCCCCAGCTGCTGAGTTCAACCGCAACAACAATTAACGCAAGCAAGAAGATGGATCCTAACCTGTTCTCTAAATGGAAGAGAACTTTTGTGAAACCCGCTCTCACAGGGGTTGCTCCAGCAACATCTGAGGACACCAGGACTGAATCAGTCACTCCTCACCTGTCGAAGCTGGCTCAGCTCTTCCCTCTTCCTCTTCTGCGTTGCTGTCTGCTTCAGTTAAAGTTCCATCAACTTCAGCTGAAGTACGACCTTCTCCCTCTTCTGCTCCAGAAACAACCACGGTTGTTCCTCTTTCCCCTCCAGCATCTCCTCTTCCTGCTCATCTGGCTAGGATATCTGCTCCTAGCTTTGATTTGTTAGGATCTGAGAGGATTCCTACTCCTCCTCTGTCTCCCATTCATTCCCCAGTTAATTCTCCAATTAACTCTCCAGCTCCATCTCCTATTCAATCCCCTGTCCACACCATTCTTCATCCCAGCATTTCAACCATATCTGTTGCAGCTCCATCCACTACATCCATCATCTTTTGAGATTACTCCTGAACTCATCTCCCGCATTGTGGAGTTGATTACCCCCTCAATCAAAACCATGATTGAAGAGGCAATCGCTCCCCTTGCATCCTCCATTGATATCTTAACTGCCTCCATCAAATCTCTCTCAAAATCTGCTGAGCCATCTTCCTCAAGGGGCCTGGTTTCAGTCTCCACTGAAATCAGGCAGGGGGAGATGTTCTATGAAGATGCCTCAGAACCTCCTGCCTCCCTTCCAGCTATAACAGATATTGTAATGACAGCTCTGGAAGAGTCTGCTCCAGCTGAGAAAGAAGTAGTTCCAGTGTTATCAGATAAGGAAATAGCTGATGGAATCATGCTATCTGAAATTGCAGTAAAAGTCTGCCTAGAAGATCTCACCACTCCCGTGGTTGCTCGATTCCTAGAAGGTATTATTACCTCATATCTAGATGAATCATGGGAGATGGTCAAGTATGAAGGTAATTCATTCATTCGCTTTGTTGACGAGTCAATTAATTTGCTTGCTAGTGAATACCTTGAAGGAATGATTATTGCTTATTTAGCAGATCTGTATTCATAAATTCTACAGATTATATTAGAGAGATTTAGCTGCTCAGATCATAGCAGTTGTCTCTGAAGCTGATCCAATTGTTCCTGATATCCAAGTAGATCCTGAATTGGAATTCTTTTTTAGATGATAGAGAAGATGAGTCTGAAAAGCAAGATGAAATCAAAGCTGACACTCCTATTCTGAGTATGGAAGAAGAAAAAGCATGAGCTGCTTGGACTCTAAGAGTACAGTCTTTGCTAAAAGAGAAAGAAAAAGAGCTGCAAATTGAAAAGTCAACTATCTGGGATGATTCACCAGGGTTGGACTTAGATTACCCTTCTGGCTCTGGATGCCGTTGAAGAGGAAAGAGAGAAATCAGATCTGAAGTTAAAAGAAAGGCTGTCTCTGAAGCCTATGATCCTTATGAAAATCCTCCCTCATCTCATTCTGATGATGAAGAGGATTCTGATGTATCTGAGAAATCAAAGAGAAAGAAAGTTGTTCAAAAGAAGAGAAAAAGCTGCTCCTCCTCCTCCCAGTAAAGACAATGATACTCCTTATTATATTCTGAAGGGCATTGACCCTAAGTCAAAGGAATTTCAGCATTGGATGTGGTTCTCTAAGAACCAGCAGAAAGAGAGGAAAAGATCTAAAAGATATGATAGTCCTGTTTAAGATGGACTCCTAGAGGTCCTCCTCCTCCTCCTCCAGGTGCAGGAGCTTCTGGTAATCTTTCTGCCAACCCTTCAGCACTTCAGGAAAATCTGCTCCATCAGCAAGATATGCTTCGTCTCAGCATCAATCAAGGAAAAGCTCTCATAGCTCTCATGGAAAGTATCATTCTGGCAGTCAAATGCATGAAGCTGAAGTGAAAGAACAAGTTAGGAGGTTGTGTATCTAAAGCCAACTTTTTCACCTCCTCCTTCTCCTAAGAGAAAGGTTTCAACTACTGTACCAGTTCAGTCTGAGAAAGTTGTTTTAAAAGGTAAGTAGTTTACTTTGTTTTAAAATTCTAGCAAGAACCTTTTGCTAAGTCTGCTCCAATATCTTATCTAGATAAAGAATCCGATGCTGCTCCTCCTGAGCCTGTTTATGAAAGTCAAGAGCCCTATCCTAACTTTAGGATGGCTCGTTTTCACGAACTAGTTGGAGCAGCTCAAATAAGAAAAGCTAAAGCAGAAGGTAAAGATACTACTGGTTTAACCACCATGTCTGCTTTCAGAAAGAAAGAGTTTGAAAAGTTCCAGGTTAATCCTGATGTTTTTGACCCTTCAAAATACATGGAAAAGCATCCTGAAGCAGTAGTCCCAAGAGCTGCAGAATTAAAGATCATTGGTGTGCAGGATTTGAAGCTATCAAAGAAAGAATCTGATGATCCTCTAAGGAAAATCTCTTTTGTTCCTAGTTCCTCTGATCCTTTGCCAGACTCTGTAGATTCTTAATAGTTTGATTGACTGCTGTGTTATATTTGTTTATTATCTATCTGGTTGATAATCTGCTAGTTATTTGCTATCTATTCCTGTATTGTTTTTAGTGTTCTATAGCTAGCTGTATGTTTTAGTTTTTGAAGGACTTAACTCAAATAGGGGGAGATTGTTGGTACCCTAGTTTGATTTGAGTTTAGTCCTCTCCTTTGTGCTCCTTGACCCAAGAATTATCTATGGTCAATGGTTAGTAGTCTAGCTGTAGAGTCCTCACTTTTCCAGATTGAGAATTTGGTTAAGTAGTTTTTCGTTCGACTATAGTCGAACGCCGCTCGACTATCGTCTATCGGCTGATCGACGATCGTCTATCAGTTGGTCGACGCTCTGTCTGCGTTGATAGTTCGACTATCTGTTGATAGGTCGACTATCTATTGATAGGTCGACTATCTGCTTGGCGTGGTAGTTCGACTATCTGTCGTCTTTGATAGTTCGACTATCTGTCCTGATAGTTCAACTATCTGATAGTTCGACTATCTTTTGATAGGTCGACTATCTGGTCTGTTTTGATAGGTCGACTATCTGTTGATAGGTCGACTATCTGTTTTCTGAGGTAGGTCGACTATCTGCTTGATAGGTCGACTATCTGTTTGCGCTTGATAGTTCGACTATCTGTCCTGATAGTTCGACTATTTGATAGTTCGACTATCTGCTTTGATAGGTCGACTATCTGCCGGGGTAGTTCGACTATCTTCTTCGATAGGTCAACTATCTGGATCGTTCGACTATCTGCCCGATAGTTCGACGATCTCCGTGCGTCGGTCGACGATCTCCGAAGGTCGTTCGACGCTTTCTGCCTGCCTTTATATTTTGTATTTATTTATTATATTTAATTAATTAATACATTTTCTGGCAAGTTGTTTCAGTTGTTTTATGATAATATTTCCAGGCACATCTGCTCTATTCTTTTTGCCTGAGTCAAATCTTTTTAGATAAAGTTGTTTGTCTTATTAGCTGTCTTTGTATTTTACTTTATCTGCTGACAGCCCTTTATAGCTGTTAGACTGAAAAGTCTTCTCTTTGCTATAAAGAGTATTTCTTTGATGTGACTTTATTTAGTCCTTCTGTTATTTGATTTGATCCTGCAGCTTCTTAGAAAGAGGTTCATTCCTTTTATAGAATATCCTGCTGCAGAGTTTGTTTTGCTGTGTGTTATTTGCAGCCCAGGTCTCAAGTTTCAGAAGAAGACAAGTAATTCAAACTGAAGAGAGCCGTTGCTTGTATCTGCTATATAAAGGACCCTTTGAAGAAGGATTGAAGCTAGCTAACTAGTTACCCAGATATTTTCAAGCCTTCATCAAGATCAAGCATTTCTGCTCTCAGCAATTTCCATCTAACTGAGAAGTGTTAAGATCTTCTACTCCTCTTCAACCTGAGTTCTCCTGCTTTCAGGAAGTTCAAACACAGAGTTCTCTTGAAGAAGAAGAAGAAGAAGAAGATAGCTGCTTGAAGATCTTTAATTTTATTATTCTTTATCTTCTTGTAGTTTTTCCTTCAGAGCTTTCTGAAGAGTTTTTTCTGCACTGAAGCAAGACTTCACCTGGACATCTTTGAGCCAGGGGGAGCCTTGATTCTTTAGAGCTTTCTAGCTCAGTGCAAGTTTTTGTGCTTCTCTAATCTATTGTAAAATAGAGAAGACATCTTAACCTTCTTCCTCCTCCTGTATAGGGTTATTACTCCCATCAAAAGTATCCCTTGGTGGCAGGGCACCTGATCAAAAACCTGTGCTTGTTTTTTAGACACCTGATCAAAAGTCCTAAAGGGTTTCTGGATCTACCTGAAGCAGATCCTGTTGGTGGCAGGGCACCTGATCAAAAACCTGAGTGGATTCCTACCGTGTGGGTAGAAGAGTGGACGTACCCAAGTTGTTTGGGGAACCACTATAAATTTCCTTGTGTCGTCTGGATTCACTTGTTTAATTCCTGCATTGTGGCTGTGAGTAATATAACTAGGTTGCTAGTTGCTGATTAGTTTTCCAAGCCTTAACTGTAATTACAGTTAGCTTGAGTTTGTGCACATCACTTGTGTTAGGCTATAGGGTTAAAATTATATCTATAATCTTTCATTCCGCACTCACTCCAAGGGAGTTGGGTAGACCATTAAGTTTTGTCTTGTGCAAAATTTGATAACTCTATTCACCCCCCTCTAGAGTAGTATCTATCCCTTCACTTTCCTACACTCAGCCTTTATAATCTAGGCTTACAACTCAGATCTATACAAATAGATCTTACAGAAATTGAAATTGAAGTTATAAAATATCTTACCCCTCGGAGAGAGAAGGGACAAGACTGTTCTTGATCAGCTTCTTGAAAAACCTGATGGATGAAATCAACTGGATCTTAGCTTTCTTCAAAGCTTCTTGAATCTGAACTTAAGAAACCTGTGATAGCTTCCTTCTTCTCTTCAAAATGGCTGATCCCTCTCTATCAAACACCTTTGATGATACTTCAGAATTCTTGAAAGAATTCTACTTAGACTGATCCTGAGTGGTTGTACACGTCAGAATGTCTTCTTAGATCTTCTCAAGAAGATCTTCTTTTGTGCCTTGCACTTTCTTGATCAGAGATCTTATCTCCCAATAGATGATTAATGTGTGTCGTGTTGTCTCAATACTTTTTTTTTCTTTCTGAATCTGTCTATTTATAGACTTCATCCTTGGAAACCGGCTGATCCGGTTTCTCATAACAAACTTCTGAAAAGTCTGACAAGCTTCTGTCAACCTATTGTAACTCACAGCTGTCAAGTCTTCAAACAGATCTTTTGCCGTTGTCTTTGTCAACAAAGCGTCGAGACTGTCTATTAGAAAGTGTCAAGACCATCTGTCAATATATGTCGACATAAGTGACTTAGGTGTGACACAGCCTTTTATGATGTCGACATGTCTGCCTTTATGTCGACTCAGCTTCTAGATACTACATCTAGAGAATGTGTCGACACAGAGCATTTGTGTCGACACAAACACTTCATCATTCTCCAGCAACTAACTTGGTCTTGACTTTGCAGTGTGTCGACACAAGTCCTGTGTGTCGACACAGTTGATGTAGACTTAGAATATAGTGTGTGTCGACATTGCCTTTGTGTGTCGACTCAGTCTTCTGGTGTCGACACAAATGTTGTCGACTAGCAATTCTGTGTGTCGACACAGCCTCCCAGTGTCGACACAGTTGATGTCGACTAAACTTCTGTGTGTCGACACTGCTTTCCGGTGTCGACACAAATGTTGTCGACTCTTTTTCTCTGTATCAACACAGCCTTCTTCAAGTGTCGACACAATTATTCTGAAGTGTCGACACAGCTTCTTCTGTTGTCGACATATGGACTTAGAATATTTTTCCTGTATTTAGTACATTCTTAACCTGCACATGTCAACTCAAAATAACATCAAATACACCTTGATGTATATCATTGAGCTAAGTTAGGCTTCTTCAAATCAGGTACACATTTTCCAATGTACCCAACACTACTGGCATGCCTATAACCTATTGGGGTGAAGATATCCTCACATTAAATCATATTCTTAATAAGGTTCCTCATGCAAATTGAAACAAACACCCTATGAGTTTTGGTTTAAGTGATCTCCTAGATTTGATAATCTTAAGACCTAGGGTTGTATCACTTATGTTTAGATACCTGACTCTAGGAGAGCTAAGATTGGACCTAGTACAAACATCTGCGTCTATCTAGGATGTGTAGAGGATAGTACTGCAGATAAATTTCCAGATCTCTTAATGATTCGTACTAGATAAAAGGTTATCTAGAGATGTCATTTTCATTGAGGATAAGTTCCTTAAAGATAAAATCTTGACACTTCCAGGTCTGCCAACGACTAGTACTAAGACTACTATTGATCCAGAATTAAGAATCTCTAACACTGAACCCATAGACACTAGTGGTTTAGCATCTAAATGGTTATCTAATAGAGAACAATTGCCTAAAAGTTTCGGTACAGACTTTGGTGACTTACCAAGTTGAAGTTGTTCCATCTACCTATAAGGAATCAATGTGATCTAGGGATTCTCTATTATGGAAAGAATCCATAGATGATATGATGAATCTCTCTTACAAAACCACACTTAGACCTTGGTTGACTTGCCCAAAGGGGCTAGAACTGTTGGTAGTAAGTGGGTCCTGAAAAAGAAGCTAAATCTTGATAGGTGTATCGACAAATATAAAGCACATCTAGTTGTAAAAGGCTTCATTCAAGTGAGTGGAATAGACTGCTTTGATATATACTCACTTATTTGTCACATTGTGATAATTAATATTCTTCTCACATTAAAATCTATTGAACATTTAACCATTCATCAGATGGATGTAAGACTGTATTTCTTAATAGAGATCTAACTGAGATGATTTATATGCATCAACTTGAAGGGTTTCTCATAGAAGGTCTAGAAAAAAAGGTCTGTAAGTTGATTAAGTCACTCTACGGATTGAAGTAAACACCAAAATTGTGGTATGAGAAATTTGACACTTGTGTTAAAGCTATTTGTTTCAAATTTTGCTTATCAGATAAATGTCTGTATTAAGAACAAGTTCAAATAAAGTTGCAATTATATGCTTGTACGTTGATGACATGCTAATTTTGGGTACTGATAAGTCTGAAGTGGAAGACGTGAAAGTTACCTTGACGAGACAATTTAGCATGACAGACTTAGGTGTGGTGAAAACTATCCTAGGAATGGAAGTGAACTTCACTAAAAAGAGTATCACCCTAAGTCAAAGTCACTATATAAGAAATATACTAGAGAAATAGGGTTACGATAATAGCAAAAAGAATGAGACTTCATACGAATATAACAATAGACTAAAACTGAATGAAGGTTCACCTATTAGATAGTTGGATTACTCTAAACTCATAGGAAGTCTCATGTATGCTACAACCTACACTAGACCTGACATAGCCTTTATGGTCGGAGTGTTAATTAGATTTATAAGTAACCCTAGGAGGACCACTGGGATGCCTTGAAAAGTTTAATGTGATACTTGAAGTACACTAATAAGTGTGTTTAAAGTTACAGTGAACATCCTTTTGTGCTTGAGGGTATTCTGACGTCTCCTAGTGCTCAGAAATTGCTGATAGTAGATTCACTAGTGGTTTTGTGTTTACACTAGGAGGAGCAGTAGTACCTTGGAAGTCAAAGAGGCAGAGTGGATAAGAGATCTAATAATGAACATTCTAATGACGAGTTTGAAAATGCACTCTATTTCAATCTTTTGTGACAATCAAGCCATAAAGACCATTGCAACAAATAAGTTGTTCAATGGAAAGTGAAGACAACTAAGGATGAAATAGGCCTGGTTGACATATCTCACTAGTCAGGGGATAATCTCCATATTGGACATGAGATCAAAAGATAATGTAACAGATGTCCTTATCAAGAGCTTATATAAGGTTCTAACAACTAAAATATCGGGAGAAATGAGATTAAAGTTCATTTAGTAGACTTAATACCATGCTTATGTTTTAAATTTTAGAACTATAGTCTGCTTACATTCAAGCATCTAGAGTGAGTACACTAAAGTATTTCAGATGTTATCTGATGAAAGCCAGAGATTAATAGTTGTCAGTTATTTCAAACTTGATGACATACATAATTATTTTATTCAAATGCTGATTTGGGTATCATTCCAAAAAAGCAATACTGAAGTTGTTGATAAGTGCCCTGATATTATAATTATTAATTATTGAAAGTCTTTGTGTTCAAGGTCAGTTAAACATTTAGAGGGGGGTGAATAGGTTTTTGGTCTTTATTTAATCTTTTAGACCTTTACCTGATTGTGTTGTACTATGTGATTAGGTTATTTTAGCTTTCAAGATTAATCATAGATGACACAGTTGTTTTATAGTGGTTCCCCAAATTTTGGATATGTCCACTGTCCCTCTCCTCCTTTCTAATAGAGTGTTAGATAAGGCTCTTCCTTAATACTCGGCTCCTTAAGAGCTAACAACTCGATCCTGCAGGACCACTTAGTCTCCTCCAAGACCTACTGCTCAAGCGCAAGGCCCTACAACTCAGTGATTAAAAAACCACCTACCTCAGGCAAACAGCCCTACAACTCAGGCTGGGAGGAAAACCTTACACTCAGATCCAAAATGGATCCTACACTCAGATCAACCAAAGATCCTAACTCAGCCTTTTATAACACAGGCCTACAACTCAGATTCTACACAAAATCCTACCACTCGGCTTTTAAAGAAAGGCTTACAACTTAGATCCTTGACAAGATCCTACAAAGAGAATGTAAGGTTGATGGTGTTGAATTGACACCAGAGTAATTACTCTGTGTCCACTTCTTCCTGGGTTGAGCAGATTTCATCCCTAGCTTCTACTGATGAAGACTATGAAGATGACAGTTTTATTCTTCTTCAATCAGCAACCTTTTCCTACAAAACTTGATTGATCTGCCTCTTCTTCTTCCTTCATAAAATTGCTTCTGAACCTGCTGTCGTAGATGTAGATTGCTCCAGCTATCTCTTTTTCTTTCAGGTTCTCTGTGCTGAACAACTTCTTCAGGCTCGACAAGAATGTCGAGGAAGAAGGAGGAGTTCAGTCACAATGCGTTGATAAAAAACCCTAAAAGATCATTTCCTTTCAGCCAATGTTATCTGTTTATAGTCAGCTGATCAACAACTCTTTGTACTGTGGGCACAGCCTAAAAATGATGAGTTATCGCCCTCCATTTGTAGAAAATGACAACAGCTGTCTGCTGGCGCCATTAAAGGCATGTTGTAGCTTTCCTGCAGAGAATTTGAACTACGTTGACTTTTACTAACCTCAGTCATTCTGGACTTAGCCAAATTCATAGAATCACTCCAAGCGTTGAGTGTGTTGAGTGAACTGGTTTCACTCAATGATTATAGACTTAGATTATACTTCAGCTCTTTTTGTATCTATGACATTGAGAGAGTTGAGTGGTTGGCTTTCACTCAACGTCATTTGCCTTAGCTCCTTCTGAACTCTGCCAACTATTGAGGCGCTGAGTGAACTGGCTTTACTCAGCGCTTCTATACTTAGAAACTTTTCTTCTGAATGGAGGCATTGAGTGTGTTGACTTCACTCAACGCTTTCTGCCTCAGCCTCATCTTTTGACTAGGCATTGAGTGAACTGGCTTCACTCAACGCTTCTAAACTTAATCAAATAATGTCATTCCTTCTAGCTTTGACTGTTTGAGCTTGCTCAACGCTTCTGTTATATGACGTTAAGTGAACTGGTTTCACTCAACGCTTCTATACTTAGACATATTTTTCTGTCTATCTTCTTTGGATTTGACAGAAAAAACACGGTGTTGAGTGAACTGGCTTCACTCAACGCTTTTGGACCTAAGAATCTTTTCCTTTGCCAGAAACTCTATGGCTTTGACATACTAAGCTTTACTCAATGAATATACAACATGGCGTTGAGTGAACCGGCAAGGAATTGAGTGAACTGGCTTCACTCAATACTTCTGGACTTTGCTGGTTTTTCTTTGCCAGAAACTTTGGGGCTTTGACTGAGGCAGCTTTACTTGACGAATTTGTTGTCTGCCGTTGAGTGAGCTAACATCACTCAATGCCTGTGGGCTTAGCCACTTTTCTATCTTCCATTATTAAGGCTTTGACAGATCCTGTTGTATTCAACTACATTTGTGATATGGCATTGAGTGAACTGACTTCACTCAACGCATGTGGACTTAGTCACTTTTCTGTCTATCCAGCCCATAACTTTGTGTCCACCTGTCCAATTAATGTGAGAAGGACTAACCTGCATACATGAACTTACACATACATAAAATACAACTGTATGTATATCATTGACTTGTTTAAGTGAGCTGACATCTTCAAATCAGGGCCATTTGGATCAATGGACCCAACAATCTCCTCCTATTTAAAGATGTCAAAACCATTGATCAAATTACTTAGTCAATGACATACACACCATATAGGAAGTAATAACATATTATGTCAATTAGATGAAGGTTACCTACTCCCCCTATTTTGCTACATTTTCTATCTCCATAACTTTCTCCCCTGTCTTTCTGTCATATTTGAGCTTGATCAATTATTTCTTGAGCTTGATCAATCCTTTCTATCCCCCTTTTTGACTTCTTCTGATAGTCAGGGAGGTGCTTGAATGCTTTTATGTTCTCCCAAGCTAATTGCAGATGACCAGCTGATGCAGCTGCTAGCTTCCTCTTTGTATGAGGCCATAACAACTCCTGTAGTTGCTAGACTTGCTCCCCTTAGCAGGAGCATCTTATGTCACCATCTTTTGATAGACACTATGGTCTCCAAAATCTCCATATCACTTGAAGTCTTCACAACCTGCAAGAAGAACAAATCCTGCAATAGAAATACTATAGGGAGTGACTGAAGCTGCACTAGGTTCAACATGCCTAATTCAAACTTGAAGGTATTGAACTTTGCTTTATCTAGTGGTTTAGTAAAGATATCAGCCACTTGGTTGTATGTGGGAATAAAGTCAAGGCTGATATCTTTCTTTTTCACATGCTCCCTAATAAAGTGATACCTAATTTTTATGTGCTTAGTCCTGCTGTGTGAGACATGATTCCTAGTAATAGAAATAGCAAATACTAGTAGAGTCACAAAATAGAGGAGTTCTACTTATCTGGAGGTTGTAATCCTGGAGCTGATGTTGGATCCATAGCAACTGAGCAAACAAAATAACCTGCAGATATATACTCTGACTCTGTAGTTGAGATTGCCACACTAGTTTGCTTCTTGCTGCTCCAAGATATTAGTCTCCCACCTAAGAACTGACAGTATCCTGAAGTGTTTTTCCTGTCCTCTTTGCAGCCTATAAAATTTGCATCTGAGTAGCATGTTAGTTTAAAATCCCTATTTCTAGGGTACCAAAGGCCAAGATCTGGTGTACCCTTAAGATACCTCAAAATTCTCTTTGTAGCAGAGTAATGAGATTCTTTAGGGCATGCATGCCTGATACCTAGCACAGACACATGTAACATACATGATGTTAGGCCTACTAGCAGTTAGATATAGAAGGGAGCCAATTATCAATCTATACAAAGTCTCATCAATAGGTTTCCCTGCCTCATCTTTGTCTACATGCATACTTGATCCCATGAGAGTTTTCATGGTGGAGGATTCTGCATATCATATTTCTTAATCAACTCCCGAGTGAACTTGTACTGATATATGGACAAGTCATCATCAGTCTATATAACTTGGAGTCTTGAAAAGAACTTGAGCTCACGCATACTGCTCATCTCAAACTTTCTTTGCATAAGTTTAGCAAACTTCTTACAAAGGTTGTCATCCGTAGATCCAAAGATAATGTCATCAACATATATCTGGACTAGGATGATCTTGCCCTTAGATTCCCTTAAGAATCGGGTCTTGTCTATCTTCCCCCTTAAGAAGTTGTTCTCAATAAGAAAACTAGACAAAGTCTCATACCATGCTCTAGGGCCTTGCTTCAACCCATATAAAGCTTTTCTAAGTCTATAAATAAAATCAAGATAGTTAGAGTCAACAAAACCTGAAGGCGTTTGACATAGACTTCCTCTTTTAAGTCACTATTCAAGAAGGCTGACTTCACATCTATTTGGTATACTACGAATTCTTGGTAGGCAGAAAATGCAAGGAATAGTCTGATGGCTTCAACTCTGGCTACTAGGGTAAAGGTTTGATCAAAATCAATACTTTCTTCCTGTCTATATCCTTTAGCAATCAGTCTAGCCTGTTCTTAACAATAATGGCATTCTCATCTAACTTATTCCTGTAGATCCATCTAGTTCCTATGACAGTATGTCCCTTAGGTCTGGGAACCAGCTTCCAGACTTTAAATCTCTTGAACTGGTTCAGTTCCTCTTGCATTGCTCCAATCCAGAATTGATCTATGTTGGTCTCTTCTTCAAATTTCTTGGGCTCTACTTATGACAGGAAACTTGAGTAGAGTGCTTTGTTGATACTCTTGATTTTGGTCAGGACTCCTTGAATTGCATCAACAATGATCTGATGTGCTGGATGATCCCTCAGATGCCTTATAGTTGGAGGTAACCTTGCTTCACCTTCATAAGCATCAGTGGCTCCATCTTGCTGAACTTCATCCATAACTTTTGTGTCTTGTGCACCTCTGGGCAGCACATATCCTCATCCTTATCCTAGACTACTGGATCATCTTCCTTGATGGTGAGCTTGTCCATCACCTTCTTTATGCCTACAGAACTAGAAGAAGAGCTATGCAGCTCACTGCTAATCATGTTTGATTCATCAAAGATAACATGAACTAACTCTTCTACAACTTGACTTGTCAAGTTGTAAATTATATATGCCCTACTGTGGTTATTGTACCCAACAAAGATCCCTTCATAGGATTTGGCAACAAACTTAGTCACATAGGACTTTCCATTATTTAACACATAGCACTTGCTGCCAAATATCCTGAAATAGTTCAGGTTTGGTTTTCTGCCCTTCAAGATCTCATAGGGAGTCTTCTTGTGCCTCTTGGTGATAGAGGCTCTGTTGAGGACATGATATGCAGTATTTATTATCTCAACCCAAAAATATTCTAGGAGAGATGTGTCACTCAATAATGTTATTCTAGCCTCTATGAGAGTTCTATTTTTCCTCACAGCATTCCCATTTTGTTGGGGTGGTCTAGAAGAGGAGAATTCTCGGTGAATCCCTTGCTCTTTACAGAACCTTGTCATGCATTCCGACTGAAATTCAGTCTCATGGTCACTTCTAATTTTGACCATAGTACTATCAAATTCATTCTAAATCTGCTTAATAAATGTCGCGAAGACATCAGGGGTTTTAGATTTCTTCCTAAGAAAGAACACCACGCAAATCTGGAAAATTCATCAACAACCACAAGGGTTTAGACTTTCATACTTTGACTTTAAACTGGCATAGGACCAAACAAGTCCATATGCAGGAGGTATAAGCACCTCTCTGAGTCTTTGACCCCAATGCTCTTCAAGAAGGCCTTAGTCTGTTTGCCCTTCTGACATGCAGAGCAGATACCCTCCTTAGTGCATTTGAACTTGAGACCATTCCTAACTAGCTTATCATTAAAGAGCTTGCTTATGGTCTTGTAGTTCAAATGAGCCAGCCTCTTGTGCCATTGGACATAATATGAGACTTTCTCATTTACAACTAGGCATATAGGAGAGTCCTTGCTTTCACATAAAAAGTTAAGACAATAGACATTTCTCTTCTAGTGGCTATCAAGATGACCCCTTGGTCACTTGACCTCCTAATTTGGCACTCATTCTTGAGGAATGAAATGTCATAGCCAAGATCACATAGTTGGCTTATGCTTATGAGGTTGTGTTGCAAACCTTTCATATAAGCTACATGCATGTGTGATAGTAGTTATGCCATTTGTTATCTTACCATACCTTTAGTTATTCCCCTATCTGAACCACAAAAGATGACTTTGGGTCCATTCTTTAATGAACTGTAGTCCTTTAGAATGCTCCTTGTTCCAGTCATTTGCTTAAATATCCACTGTCCAAGTACCATAAAGGGGTATGACCACTTGGACTAACCTGTAAGACATAAATCAATTAACCTTAGGACCCCAATTCTAATTGGGTCCTAGGTGCAAGTTGGTCTGATAATAAACCTGCTTACCTACAGTTCTTCTGACAGGTAAGCTCTATCTTGCTCTTGACACACTAGGATTGTGTCAGCAATAAATAGCATAGTGACCCACCTTGTCATAGCACCAACACTAATGGATATTGTACCTTCTTTTTAGAGCTAGTCTTGTAACTGTGCTGAGATCAGCTCTCAATCCAGAAGGTACAACAACAGTCTTATTCTTGTATCTTCCAGCCACTGTCTGATTTGGGGTGTGTCTAACAGTAGAAGTACTTGAAATATCTTGAGCCTTACCATCAATGGTCTTCTTTTCAGAAAACATACTCTTGATGGCCTTAGATATGCCCAAGTCTGCTTGCAGACAGACTTGCCCCTGGTCTGATTTTGGGTTGGGAGATCCTGAGAATAGACAGCTACTTTATTCTTGAGTGTAGGGGCTGGTGCACCAAACACAAATGGTATATGATGGGTCATTTGGATTTCCTTATTATTGGCTTGAAGGAACTTATACCCATGTTATATCTTCCACCATAGTGGTGAACATCTTGGTTTCCTTTGGTGGATCTACTATTCATCCAGTGACTATAGATGCTTTCTTGATCATACCTGTTTGAAGGTAGCAACACTCTCTTGAATGGAACAAGAGGCTTGGAGGCTAGTGGTTGTACTGGTGCTTTGCCCTTTCTTTTGTAATTGACAACTCTTATAGGTCCCTTAAATCCCAATCCCTTCTTGCCCTTTTGGGAGGAGAAGGAATCTATCAATGGCAATACTGAGCTGGGCTTGGAGTAGCCAGCCACTATCCTTTTCTCCCTCTCGAGAAATACTTCTAGGTCCCTTATTCGGTTTTCCTGGTACTCTATGGTGCCTATATGGATGAAGGAAATAGTTTCTAATTCACTAATTTCCCTCATTTTCAGATCCAACAGGAAGCTGATTCTGCATGCTGGGAAGCAGCAAGCTAAAGAGAAGAAATCTCCTTAACCTGCTTCTTAGCCAGCAACTTGCTTTTCTTGAAAGCATTCAGCAAGAAATCATACTTATCAATAATTAAATTGACATCTTCTTCTGATTCAGACCCATCTTCATCACAGGATGGAGATGCCTCTAACTCAGGACTGATTTCATAACTAGTTTCAGTGAAGTGATATGACTGAGAATGTACCTTGATTGGACCAGCTGATCCTGGCTAGATCCCTCATCTGTCATGGCATTAGTCCATAACAACAACTGTCTTCTTCTTTATCATCATCCACCTCTAAATCAATATCTGGTTGTGAAAGAGGGGCCCTGAATTCTATCCTGGCAGCAAGATAGTCTTCATCTTCTACAATAGTAGATAGCCCAAAGTAGGCTTTCCCTTCTTATTTAAATTCTGAAGAAGATGACTCACTATCATTCCAGCTCTTCTCATTCTTACCATAAAGGACTTTTCTTTCTTGCCCTTGTGCAGATGGTGGTGCTTCTTTTCTTTATCCTCTCTTCTCTTTACTGGACAGTCGGCTACAACATGCTCTGGCTTGCTATAGCAATAACAGATAATATTAGTAGAAATCTATTTATCGGGTTTAGAACCATACCTGTCCTCCTTAGATGATTTCTTCTTATGGTGAGAGGAGGAGGAAGGCATGCTCTTCTAATGCTTCTTCTTCATGAACTTCTGGAATTGTCTGGAGAATACAGCACAGTCTTCATCAGACATGTGGCAGTCTGATCTGCTTATCTTGAGTCATCTGAGTCAGACTCAACATCTCTCCTTGGTGGAGTTGGAGTCTTTCTCCTGCTTCTCCTTATGGCTTCAGCTTTGAATGCAACAGACTTTTCTCTGGCATAGGACTTGATTTTGGTCTCCTCTTCTTTCCTGACAGATAGCTGTATCTCATATGATAACAACTTTCCAAATAGGGTGTGAGGTGGAGTATCACCCAGCTTAGTCACCTCTCTGATGACATATATCTTTGTGTCCCAGTCTCTAGTGAGAGATCTTAAGAACTTGTCATTGAGCTCATAATGACTGAATACCCTCCCATAGGTATTCAACTCATTCACAATCCTAAAGAACTTTTCAGAGCAGGTGGCTATGTTGTCTCCTTTGGACTGCTGAAAGCCTCACACTCCTAGTTGAGCATGTACATCCTATCATCTCTTACTTCCTCTGTCCCCTCCATGTAGATCACAAGTGTGTCCCACATTTCCTTTGTAGTTGTGTAGTGGATTAGATTCTGAAGGGTAGAATCATCAATAGCACTGACAATGATATTCTGAGCCCTCTTATCCATGGTGGTAAGGATGAATTCATCCTTTATCATCTCTGCATAAGTCTTAGGTGTCTGATCATTTGCATTTAGAACTGATACCTTCATGGGGATGAATGGTCCCTCATTGACAGTAATAAAGATCCAAGAGTCAGCTGCTTCCATGAACAGCCTAACCCTCTCCTTCCAAATGCCAAATCCTTCTGTCCTACAGATTGGAAGTTTCATGGCACCCAGCTCCTTATAGTTCACTCCTGAACCCAAAAGACAGACTTGTATCTAACCTTGGAGAACTGCTCAGACTGTTAAGCCTTTCTTGAGCAACCTCCCTCTGATACCACTTGAAAGTCTTTGTGTTCAAGGTCAACTAAACACCTAGGGGGTGAATAAGTTTTTGTTTTTCTTTAAATCTATTAGACCTTTACCCAATTGTGTTGTACTAAGTGATTAGGTTATTTTAGCTTTCAAGATTAATCACAGATGACGTAGTTGTTTTATAGTGATTCCCCAGATTTTGGGTACGTCCATTATCCCTCTCCGCCTTTCTAACAGAGTTTAGATAAGGCTCTTTTCCAATACTTGGCTCCTTAAGAGCTTACAATTTGATCCCCGCAGGAGCACACTCAGGTCTCCTCCAAGACCTATTTCTCAAGCGCAAGACCCTATAACTCAGTGATTAAACAACCACCTACCTCAGACCAACGACCCTACAACTCAGGCTGGGAGGATAGTCATACACTCAGATCCCAAAATGGATCCTACACTCAAATCAACCAAAATCCTACCTCATCCTTTATAATACAGGCCTACAACTCAGATTCTACACAGAATCCTACCACTCAGCCTTTAAAAAAAGCTTATAACTCAAATCCTAGACAGGATCCTGCAAAGAGAATGTAAGATTGATGGTGTTGAATTGACACCAGAGTAATTACTCTGTGTCCACTTCTTCCTTGGCTGAACAGATTTCAGCCCTAGCTTCTGTTGATGAAGACTATGGAGATGATAGTTCTTTTCTTCTTCAATCAATAACCTTTTCCTGCAGAACTTGATTGATCTACCTCTTCTTCTTCCTTCTCAGAAATTACTTCTGAACCTGCTGTTGCAGATATAGATTGCTCTAGCTATCTCTTTTTCTTTCAGGTTCTCTATGTTAAATAACTTCTTCAGGATCAATAAGAATGGCGAGGAAGAAGATGGATTTTGGCCGCAATGCGTTAACAGAAAACCCTAAAAGATCATTTCCTTTCAGCCAATCTTATCCATTTATAGTCAGCTAATCAACGGCTCTTTGTATTGTGTGCCTAGCCTAAAAAGGACGAGTTACCATTTTCCATTTGCAGAAAATGACAATAGTGTTGAAATTATTGAAGTGAAAGTGGGGTTGATTGGGCAGACCGCACGACCTGGACGGACAGTCTGGCGGACTAGTGTGCAGCCTGAGCGGTCTGATGTTTGCGGCCTGGTGGTTTTTCCTTGGTGAAAGTCGTGTGGATATAGGTTGTTTATCCGCAGCTTGGGCGGTCTAGTTTGGAGTCCGCGGAGTCCGCTCTATGTGGACTGTTCTTGGAGCTTGCGAGATCGGCATTGGCATGTGCCCTTGATCTCAGGTGGTGCGATTAGGAGGTAACCGCGGATTTCGTGGCTAGGCGAACTGGTTTGGATCTGGCGGTCTAAGCGAACTGATCAGACTGATAGTTCATGTCTGCGGAGCTTGCGGCAGAGGTTCTCTGATTGTTGGACTTGGTCACGATCTATGACAAGTCTAGTTTGATCACAGAGTCCGCAATGTTCGCTGATTGACCGGGCGGCTTGTGTCTTTGGTCATGGACATTGTTTATTGCGGGCTGGTGCGGTGTCCGCTGACATGCGGACTGTCTTCCTGTCCGACCTCCTTTGATAGCAGACAGATAGGCTGGTGTCCGACCTTGTCCGTGCGGACTGGGTGGACTGCTCTGTGCTAGCGCAGGTTGGGGTGATGTTTCTATCCACTAGGGCAGTGACCATACTCCTCCCCGCGCCTATAAATAGGACCCCCTGTGACAACATAATTAATTGAATGAACAATAAGTTGGATTTGGGTTAATGATTGCGACCTCATATTTTCTATCCGCGCGGCTTGAGAAGGTTAACCAGTTTGCTGTTTGAAGGTTGTGCGGCTAGAACTGAGAAGCCAGGATTTTGGTGCTGACTGCGCTCAGGGATTAGTGAAGCTTTCGGTTAACAATCAGTGGTTTTGCAGCAGGTCGGATTTGTGGCTAGCCAGTCTTCTCTCCAGCTTTCCAGTTCAATAACTTGTCCACTAGTTTCGGCGGTCTGTTCTTCAGTTCGGCAGCGGCTCTTGTTTACGTACTCTGGCAGCTAGGCAACCTCTATGGTTAGGCGGCTTGCAGAGAGTGTACAAGGTGTTTAGCATAATAAATGTCCGCAGACATCGCGGACTCTGTAGCTCAGTTCAGTGCTGAAGCGGCTTGACGGTCTCGGCGAACTCGGCGGACTCGGCAGACTCGGTGGTCTCTGAGGCTATCTGCCCGGCTTGTTCTTGCTTTTGTTTACTGCTCTTCTTTTGTACATTGGCAAATCATGTCTCTCTATGTATGTCATGTCTTGTAAAGAATATTGTTGATAATACAAGACTTGTGTTGCCTTCTATTGTATCTGGTTTATTAAGCTCAGTTTATGGTTGGAGTGTTCCTGCACGTAGTTCCCATTTTTTGCTCGATCAAGTCGCCATCTTGATAGCTCTAAAAGTTTTTACTTGGTATCATAGCTATCTCTTGGTCATCTTGAGAAATTTCAACAAATAGTTGTCCGCCGGCGCCATTAAAGGCATACTGCAGCTTTCCCGCAGAGAATTTAAACTGAGTTGACTTTGTTAACTTTTACTAACGTCAGTCATTCTGTACTTAGACAAATTCACAGAATCACTATAGGTGTTGAGTGAATTGACTGAACTGGTTTCACTCAATGATTCAGGACTTAGATTTTTCTTCAGCTCTTTCTGCATCCATGACGTTGAGAGCGTTGAGTGGTTGGCCTTCACTCAACGCCATTTTGCCTTTGCTCCTTCTGAACTCTGCCAACTGTTGAGGCACTGAGTGAACTGGCTTCACTCAACGCTTTTGTACTTCGAAATTTCCTTCTGAATGGAGGCGTTGAGTGTGTTGACTTCACTCAATGCTCCATGCCTCAGCCTCATCTTTTGACTAGGCGTTGAGTGAACTGGCTTCACTCAACGGTTCTGGACTTAGCCAAATCCTGTCACTCCTTCTGGCTTTGACTGCTTGAGCTTGTCTCAATGCTTCTGTCATATGGCATTGAGTGAACTGGTTTCACTCAATACTTCTGGACTTAGATAGATTTTTCTATCTATCTTCTTTGGCTTTGACAGAAACAGCACAACTTTGAGTGAACTGGCTTCACTTAATGCTTTTGGACTTAGAATCTTTTCCTTTGCCAGAAACTTTGTGTCTTTGACATACTGAGCTTTACTCAACGAATATGCAACATGACATTGAGTGAACTAGCAATGCGTTGAGTGAACTGGCTTCACTCAACGCTTCTGGACTTTGCTGATTTTTCTTTGCCAGAAACATTTGGGCTTTGACTGAGGCAGATTTACTAGATGAATTTGCTATCTGGCGTTGAGTGAGCTGATATCACTTAGCGCCTGTGGGCTTAGCCATTTTCTGTCTTCCATTATTGAGATTTTGACAGATCTTGTTGTATTCATCTCCTTTTGTGCTATGGAGTTGAGTGAACTGACTTCACTCAATGCTTGTGGACTTAGTCACTTTTCTGTATATCCATCCCACAACTTTGTGTCCACCTGTCCAATCAATGTGAGAAAGACTAACCTACATGCATGAACTTATACACACATCAAATACAACTGTGTGAATATCATTGACTTATTTGAGTGGGCTGACATCTTCAAATCAGGGCCATTGGGATCAATTGACCCGATAATTATATCATTCCAAATTTGACGATATAATAGTCACAGTTTGTTGTATCATTTGAAACTTGATGGTATAGTACAATTGTGAAACGGCTAATAATAATCTTAAAAATCGAAGGACATGGTTTGATTCTATGAAATCAATTTTTAAATTTTTTATAAATTAGATAAAGATATTGATTTGTGATTCTTTCTTTCTAGTTAGAGTATTACATTCTTTTACTAATATAACTAATCACTTTACTTTTAATAGCAAATGTTTGAATTCATAGAGATTTGTCTCATGACATTCTTATTGTAATTGTTTGTAGATCAAATGAAGAATGCAGGAGAGACAGTTGATTTCAACCTGGATGACGATGATCTGTTGTTTACGTAGACCAGAGATCAGTTATCAGTTTGAGTTTTCAGTCTTAATTTACTGTTTTGTTTGGAATCATTTGTTTGATTTTAAATTTATCTGTATTCTAAAACTCATGTTGTGTTTTCTGAAAAACTCATGTTTTTGTCGTTTTTCAACTCTAGTTTTTAAGTGATATGTTATGTGGTACAATTTACAAATAATATAAGAGGAGATTGTTGAGGTATATTTAATATAATAGTAACGAGTCATTAACAGGTTGATTTGGATCTATTAAACATCCAATAACCCATCGTCGGGGGTTTGCGGTTACGCCTATAAATACTCATACTTGAGGCAACATGGAGGTCGTTCCAAAAATGACGGTCACACGGGATGCTTCGAGCGTGTGTGTGAGTACCCCGTCGAATGCACTCATTGTGCACTATTATTGGTGGTTTTGGACTATGCTTGATTATTACTTGCAAAAATGACTTATGGGAGTTTGACGGGAAGTAGTGACGTTTTAAAAATTGAATCAGAGATAGAATTGGTCTTAGGAGAGGTTCATAGTTCAACTGGTTGGATCGGTTGAACTGGGTTGAACCGTGTAAACTTAAAAGTAACTAGTATTTTCAACTTGTCAGTCTGATTTTTAAAACGTTGGGAAATATAATTAGTTACATAAAAAAATATACATTGCCACATGTCAAAATCCTTTTCATCTCGAACCACAATCTCTAACTCGTGCCACGACACAAAAAATTACGTCGGGACACAAAAATTTTGCCAAACAAACTCAAAATTCTGGTCTTATGCTGCCACTTAAGGCCTCATTTGTAGAGCGTTTAGCTCCGGTGCGTTTAACCTAAATGCAACCGCTCCTCCAATTCGCGTTTATTTTTCAGCTTCGTTTCCACCAACTCAGCATTTTATCGCTGCTCAAATTTCCGCGGGTCGAAACCAGCAAGGCGAGCTCCATTTATTGCATTAAAAAAATTTATACAACTCAAATAGACAGCTATTTTTATAAAAAACCGATGTCCATTCTAGGGTTCAGGGTAGAATAGATAACGGTTTTTATCAAAACCGCTATCTATTCCCCTATTTTTTTGCTATAATAGACAGTGGTACATTAACACCGCATCTACCGACCGCATCCAGCGACTCGAGTCTTGACTGGGATTCTTCTCCATCTGGATTTTCCTTCCACCACCAGATTTCTTCTTGCAGGTTAATCTTTTCACTGCGCTTTCTCCTATTGCCTCATCCCATTACAACACCTTCTCACAATAACTTCTCACATCACATCTCCCACTGTCCTGTGCAGTTCCCGCCCTTCCAGCTATGTGGAGTGCAACATCTTGGTCCTAACCTACAACCATCAACAATAGAAGGTATACCTTCTTCTCTTTTTTATTTTGGGGTGGTTGATTTGGGTGATTTGGATTGTGTGAAATTTATGTATTTTGATTGTGTGAAATTTGTGAAATTTATGTGTGTTTGTGATTTTGTATTGGGTGGTAAAAATATTTTTATGCTATGTTGAATGTGTGTGGTGAATTTATGTGTTCATGTATGTGTGTTTGAGTGTGTGTTCATGTATATTATGTGTGTGTGTGTGTGTGTGTTCATATATATATGTGTATGTGTGTGTGTCGTGTGTGTGTGTGTGTGTGTGTGTGTGTGTGTGTGTTCATGTGGTGTTTGTGTGTGTGTGTGGTGTGTGTGTGTTTGAGTGTGTGTTGAGTGTTGAGTTAGTGTGTGTGTTTGTTCATGTGTGTTATGTGTATGTTTGTGTGTGCTCATGAGTGTGTGTGTTTTCATGTATGTGTGTGTGTGAGATCATGCATAGTAAAGTGTGTGTGTGTGTTCATGTGTGCGTGAGTGTGTGTTCATGTATTCATTTGTGTGTGTTTTATGTTTGCTAATGTGTGTGTGTTCATCTATGTTATTATGTGTGTTTGATTATTTTTTTATCTCAACCAATTTGTGTGTTATGGATAAACATAAAGAAGGCGGTGTTTGTGCCAATTGGGAGGGCAATGATGTTTTTATTTTTTGTGACTTGTGCTTGAAAGAAATAGATTTGGGTAATCGCCCAACAACACACTTTAGCAGGGATGGTTGGACCAATCTAACCACAAGTTTCTTGGCTCGCACGAGAAAGTCTTATGACCGTAATCAAATGAAGAATAAGTGGGATAACCTAAAGAAAGATTGGAAGTTATGGCGAGAACTTAAGGGCCGTAAGACGGTTTTGGGCTTGGATCTAATCCGCAGAACTATTGCTACTTCAGAAGATTGGTGGAAAGAACACCTTAAAGTACACATTTTAATTTTAAACCTCTTGTTATAACTATCATTCGACTGATAGTTATTAATTTCTATTGCAGGTGCTTCCAAGTGCAGGGAAATTTCAGTTCTCTGGCATATCCCCTGAGTTAGAGGATAGGCTAAATATGATGTTTAGTCAGGTCGTAGCAACTAGAGATCTAACTTGGGCACCAAATTCTAAACATTTTGAGGATGAGTCGATTGACGAACATGACTTATCTGCTGGAGATGACACACATCACTTGACGAACATGACTTATCTACTGGAAATAACACAAGATGATATATCTGAAACATCGCTCATTATTGGGAAGTGCATGATGGAGCCTCTCGCATCCAAATATCTTCATCCATATACACCGTTTTTGAGGCGATTTCTGAACTCAAAACTACGTCGGAAGTTATGGATGAATCCAACTACGACTTCTACGACTACTGCACCATGATTTTGACAAAAAACATTACCGAGAAACCTTTATGAGCATTCGAAAGGAACGCCGACTCAAATGGATGCAGGCTCGTTATGAGAAAAGATTGGGCTAGTTGCAATGTGATGGACTTTATATTATCTGTTGTGTGATGGGCATTTGTTATCTTCATGCTAAACTTGTTTTTTTATTCTCTATGATAGACATATGTTTTGTGATGTTTTGTGACGTGATTTCATTTATGTTAGTATTTTGTTAATGTTGCACTAGATACAGAGACTTTATGATCACTTATGTGTTAATATTTGTTAAATTTTAAATTACTACAAATTTACAATGTCTTCCTCAGATCGAACTGACAGTTCTAATGAAGAGACTCAACGGCAAGTTGCTTGCTGGTTTTATCGTAATATAGCAGTCAATGAGCAACAATATTTAGCATCAGTGGATATTAACCTATATGTGGGTAGTAGATCATTCAATGTAGCTTGCATGAATCAAGCTAAACAAGGTCTAGATGGGTTGGTGAACTTCTCGATGGACACCCTTATAGACTTTTCAATTCATTTAGAATGCCGAAGCTTATATTTGTATATTTGTTAACACTCCTCACACAATAATATGAACTGCAAGGATCAAGGAGAACTCTACCACGAGAAATACTTGCAATTGCATTGTATATTTTAGGTCATAATGTATCTATGTAATTTGCAGGCGAACGATTCCAACACTCCACAAAAACTGTAAGTAGGATTTTTGTAAAGGGGATCACTGTTATTAAGAGATTATCTTCTGATGTCATTATGTTTGTAGATCATCTTTTTAGTGATATTCCCTCCCAAATACTGAATGATGCTCGATACATGTCGTTCTTCAAAAACTGTATTAGAGTTATTGATGGGACACATGTGGATGCTCGTGTTCCTGCTGATCAACAAGTTTCGTATATTGGTCGTCATGGCATAACAACACAGAATATTACGGTGGTTTTGATTTCAATATGTGTTTAACATTTGTACTAGTGGGTTGGAGAGTTCTACTCATGACAGTCGTATTTTTCAACGTGCCCTTATGGACTGAGTTATAATTTCTCGTATCTTCCACCAGGTGAGACTTTTATTTCTTGAGATTTCAGTAATTTTTAATTACTGTGTTTGACATAAATAAATTAAATTTTATAGGCAAATATTATGTAGTTGTTGGGACATTGGAAAAGTGTTTACCTGATTGAAGAAGCCACCTAGCTCAATGGTATACATCAAGGTGTTTTGATGTTGTTTCTAAGTTCACATGTGCAGTGAAGAATTGATAAGTTATGCAAAAAAAAAATCTAAGTCCAAGTGTCGACACAGAGGAAGCAGCGTCAACACACAGATGAAAAGAGTCGACACAACACTGGGAAGCATTGTCGACACATAGCAGTTAGTCTACAACTACACTGGGAAAAAGTGTCGACACAGAGAAGCAAGAGTGTCGACACACAGAAGAAAAGAATGTCGACACAACACTGGGAAGCAGTGTCGACACATAGCAGTTAGTCTACAACTACACTGGAAAAAGTGTCGACACAGAAGAAGTAAGTCGACACAACACTGGGAATTTTGTGTCGACACAGAAAAAGAGTCGACACAACACTGGGAATTTGTTGTCGACACAGAAGAAAAGCGTCGACCTCAACATTGGGAGAATATGTCGACACAGAAGAGTATAGTCGATCTCAAGATTGTCGACATTATCTGAATGTGTCGACACAGAAGAAAATAGTCGACCTCAAGTTTGTCGACACCAGCAGAATGTGTCGACACATTGTCATTAAGTCGACACATTATAGCAGAGTTAAAAAAATGAATGTGTCGACACCTGAAGGCTATGTCGACACTTACTAAAGTTTATGATTCTACAACAACTGTGTCGACACACAGGACTTGTGTCGACACACTGAAGAGTCAAGATCAAGTTATTTACAGAAGAAGCTGTGTGTCGACTCAAAGGCAACTTAGTCGACATCACTGAAGACTGTGTCGACACAAAGTCAATTATGTCGACACAGATAGACAGATGGTCTCGACACTTTCTGACAGACTGTTTCAACAACTTGTGATTCAAGACTAAGGCACAGGACTTGTTTGAAGACTTGACAGCTGTGGGTTATCACCGGTTAACTGAAGGTGTCAGACTTGTCAGAAAACGGTTAGAAATTAGATCAGCCGGTTTTCATGAAGAATGTCTATAAATAGACAGATTCAGAAAAATATAGAGAACTAACCTTTTGAAATACATTGGATCAAAAAGTGGAGAAGGATTACAATTCTACTCATTTCAAGAAAGTGCTAGGCACTTAAGAGATCTTCTCCGGGAGATCTAAGAAGACTATCTAAGGATAGATCTAAGAAGAGTTCTAATCAGAATTCAGAAGAATCTTTCAAAGTTCTGGGATAGAGAGAGATCAAGTCAGAATTTGAAGAAGAAGAAAGAAACCACCAGTGGATTCTCAAGAAGCTGTTTGGAATCAACTCAGCTAAGTACATTTTCAAGAAGCTTTGAAGAAGGCTAAGAAACAGTTGATTGCATCAGCTGATCAAGAATTGTCTTGGCCTTTTCTCTCTCAACTTTGGCAAGACAGTTAAAACAATCTTTTCTATATTTCTGTAGGATCTGTTTACACAGATCTGAGTTGTAAGCCTATGTTATAAAGGCTGAGTGTAGGAGTGTTGAACTCTGAGTGGTAGGGACTGTTGCCTGAGTGTAGGAGAAGGACATTCTCTGAGTTGTAGCCTTGGGGCAAGGCTGAGGTAGGGCAGTTGTGCTGAGTTGTAGGAACCAGTTGGGTTCTGAGTTGTAGGATCTATTGATCTGAGATAAGTGGAAGTTTGGCCGAATCTAGCATACGCCTAGATAGGTGAAGGGGGAAAGTGGATTACCCAAACCTTGGGGAACCACTATAAAACATTGTGCAATCTGTGATGTTTTATTTTCTGTGATTGCTGTGTAAATTGTGTTAGCTATTGAATTGAATTCTGCCTAGAAAATTTTATAAAGTAAAGCAGAAACCTATTCACCCCCCCCCCTCTAGGTGTTTAGGCTGCCTTGAAAGTTAAACTATCAAGTGGTATTCAGAGGGAGAGGTTCCTCAAAAAGGACTTAACAGTCTGAGGTAGATCTGAAAGGCAGATTCAAGATTCAAGAAGATGGGTTTCTGGAGAGAATCATAAGGAGCTAGGGTCTATGAAATTACCCATATGCAAGAAGGAAATCTTTGGGATCTGGAAAGAGAGAGAGTCAGATTGTTTATGGAAGCATCTGACCCAAGGATTTACATCACAGTACAGGAAGGGCCCTTCACTCCAATGAAGAAATATCTGTTCTTGATGCAAATATCCAAATACCAAAGACTTATTCAGAAATGACCAAGGATGAAATCATCTTGGCAACCATGGATAAAAGGGCACAGAACATCATTGTCAGTGCCATAGATGATTCAACATTTCAGAATCTGATTCACTGCAAGACCTCCAAGGAGATGTGGGACACATTGATTGTCTACATGGAGGGATCTGAAGAAGTAAGGCTGGATAGAAAAGTCTATGCTAAAATCAGGAGTATGAAAGCTTTAGACAAGGAAAATCTGATAGCATAACTGAGTGCTATAAGAGAAATTCTATAGAATTGTGAATGAGTTAATATCCTATGGAAGAGTCTTCAGTACCTATGAACTGAATGACAAATTCTTAAGATCCTTATCAAAGGATTGGGATACAAAGATCTGTGCCATAAGAGAAGTGGCTAATTGGCTGAGATATCTCCTCCAAACCCTGTT